>CM060687.1:88025303-88535303 GCA_030686995.1 Artemisia argyi
TTTAGTAATAATTTTATTTAAAAAAAAAGATTATTTTCTTATTAGGTAATATTTTATATTTATCAATAACACAAGTTGAAGATAAATACAAAAAATACAGATAAGATATTTAAAAAAAGATTATTTATTTTATATTTATTCACAGCACAAGTAGAAGATAAATACAAAAAATATAGATAAGATGCAATTAACAATATGATTAAAAATTTTAAATAATTATTTCAAAAAATTAAAAAAAAAATAAAAAAGAAAATAAAAAAAATAAAAAACCGTGCATGCTCAGGCTTTATAACTAGTTCTATTATTCAATAAAACATATACGTAGTATTTGCTATGACTTATTTTTACGTTAAAACATTATTGTATTGAGATACTATCAACCATCCCATATTGTCTTGGATAGGGTGCACTTGACTTTACTTGTACCTCACAAAAAAAGTTTACGAGATAAGCCTAATAATCCGATATTCAGATTGAAGCTATGTGATTTATCGTTTTTTGACTTTTGTCACAAGAGAAACAATTCGGTGAGAAACTGAAAAGAAAGAATGACTAAAAAAGGTTAGAACATTAGTGTAAAGGTTGATAATTTGGTTTAACAGTGAGTTAGGTATTACTCAACCTATTCTACTTACTAAAATGTTAGTTGTGTAAGTGAAAATAATAATTGTCTAAATGAATGTTAGAGACTCGGTTGCAAACCTTATTTGTATCGGAGACGGAGGGAACATACCCGGTGGAAAAAAAAATAAATAATAATAATAATAATAATAATAATAATAATAATAATAATAATAATAATAATAATAAGAATTAGAAGGTTTCTAGCAACACATTTTAAATAAAATAAAAAATTTTAAAAGAAAATGCATTTACTTTTATAAGTGCACCTGAAATGAAATGTGTAACTATGGTCTTTCTTACTTTTTTCATTTTAATTTTTCATCACATTTAATCCTAAATCTTGAGACATATAAGTTAAAAGATGAGTTAATAATTTTGAAAGCTCATTGTATTATGAATCATGTAATACATAAACACAAGTTATATAATGAAGATTAAGATCAACTCGTGTTCATTTTAAACATTGTTAAGATCGTTGTAAGTAAAGATTTATTTTAATAAAAATCAGGTTCCGCAATGCAAGCCAACCATTTACTTTTTATCACAATAAACTCAACATAACTCATCAAGTTCAAAATAAACATAAAAGAATCTTAATTAATAATGAAAATATAATATCCACTAAATTGATTGAATAACGGCATGGTCAGAGCGGTAGGAGTGGACTTAGACATGGGACGGAATAATTTTGTGCCACCTCTTCAAGAATTGCTCGGAATTTTGACCCCTCATCCATGATCTTTTGTTCCTTGTCTTGACTGTGCAAGCAGTGGAGAATATAATAGTAGAATGTTTAAGTAGTATAACAGACACGTATTTTCTCAATGTCTTATTGTAATACGTGTCTCAAAATTAACATTGAATTGTACGGCTTAAAAACTATAGAAGAAATGTTTTATTTTCTAAAAAGAAGTTGTGTTTCCTTCTAGTGAAATAGTTTGTCGAATATGATACGAGGAAAGATCATTTATATAAAAAGTTTCTTGTATATTAAAGGACAAATCTTACGTACTTATTTTTTATAATTTAAAAATCTTATGAACCGTTAATCGTTAATCAAACTAACCATATCGTTGCGATGGGCATTTTATTATCTTTCTATTGATAGGCACTTTTAAATACTTTCGACGAAATAAATATTTTTGTCTTTTTCACTATTTTAGTATTGAAATTCACACAATACATCATATGTGATTTAACATTAATTTGAAATTTCAAATACTAACCAACTGTATTAAAATTGACATAATTATTTATGTACAAATTAATAAGTTGTGCTAACGTCGTCATCTCTTAGGCCTCTTCATTTAACCGACTTCCTCATCGGTAAACAGTGATGATGTACATCGTGATTCTGATGTCATCGCTCAAAGGAAGCAATAACGAGCAAGAAAACATATTATTTCGATTAGGTAAACTATTTCGTCAATGCCATACGAATTGAACCTAGCTTGGATACTTTCGTATAAACCTTGCGATAAACATAGTTTTTCTTTTTATTGTTCCTTAGTTTGTTGTCATTGAGTTTCATATAGGTTGTGAATTGTTGATACAAAAGTTGGGCGTTTCTAGTTTGGGCTCTTGCTCTTGTATCAATTCGCTCTTAATGCTTGAAACCTGCGTACTAAGAAAACAAACAAACACCGTTAGGCTTATCGTGGGATTGTCTCCCACGATTATCCTCCGGCGTGAGAGTAAGTAATCGGTTTCAGGTTTCTCGTAAAGAGTTTAGGGTTTTGTGAATCGTACCTTTAATGAGAATTTTGTCATTCCTTATATAGGTGCAGAATCCTCGTAGGTTTCTTGCTCCTTACTCTTCGCACGCGTGGTGCTTATCCGGGTTAAGGATATCTATTCCGTAAATAGAAGATCCTTATCTATGCCCGGGTAGTTTGGTTGGGCTTGGGTCTACGTGAGCCCAATCCCATTATCAATGCGGCCCAAGTTATAATAACCCACTCATGGTGGTTTTGGGCCTTAGTGATGTTTATCATTTGGGCTCGTGACCCAAATATAGACTATACGTCATCATGTCCCCCCAGTCTAGTGTGCGCGGCTCATAGCCGCGGATGCTAGACTAGTGAAAACAGCGGTAAGCGTGGCGGGACAAATTTAGAAATTTGCCGTCTAATATGAAGAAATATGTATCTAGGCCAAGATATTTCAAAAAACTGCCTCGAAAAATGGGGGGTGTGTCCACGTGTTCCTTGGAAAACGGGAAAAAGTGCATGTGCCTTTCGTATTCCAGCCACACGTTTTATGAGTGGGATCCACGTGGCCTACATCTAGGGTTTTTGATGATCTATATAAGAGTCACCGCCTCCCTTTTACCAAAAACACACATTCACCATTTCACATTTCTTCAAAGCGTTTTCAAAGAAATCAACTGTTTTATTAGGTAATTGCGCGTGCGCCTCTTAGTAGATCTTTATACTGTAAAAATGGTTGCTCAGTTGGATGAGTTTCGCTCTGCGATGAATGAGGATGACGTTCGTCAGTTCTCATCTGATTACTTTACTCCTCTGGATGTGCATCCAGAAGCTCCGGACGTTGATGCGTGTATTGCCGATTTCCCCGCAGGGAAGACAGGGTTATACACGCGCTTCTTTGAGTACGCTAACTATCGCGTACCAATATCTGTATTTCTGAGCAACGTGCTCAATTTCTATCACTTTCATATCTCTCAGTTGCACTGTATAGGTGCGGCGAAGATATCAAACTTTGAAGTAAACTGTCGTTTACTTGCAATAAACCCTACTGTCGACCTATTCCGCGCGTTTTACCACACAACGTGGTCACATGGATGGGTATCCTTTGCGAAGCGCGCGGGGAGCCTTCAGTGTTATACCGATAAGGTAGATTCCTTGAGGCATTGGAGGGAATATTTTTTCTGGGTGGATGATGTGGTGTTTCCATCAACGTTTGAGTTTTATACTCAAGAGACGCTGCCGAGGGATGGACGCCCCGCACCCTGTTCATATAGCTTGGCGGATGCGCAGACTATTGATGCCAACCGCATCCCCATTAACCCTTACCCTGAGGAGTTTTTGGTGCATATAGGGTTGAGTCGCAACTATTTCCTTGGTGCTGACGAGGTGCCAACCTTTATTGATGAGGAAGGCCGGGGTGGGTGTTCATCCCTTTTAATTGTTCGCTTCAAATAATGTAAGTTTTTCTGTATGCGCACTTGTAATAACTAACCTGTGTTTTGTTATTTGTTTATGTGTTGCGCAGAGATGGATTTGTTTGCGGTTGTGAAGCTTGAGAAGCCAAAACAGGTGACGGTTGGTGTGCGCCCTCTGAGAGAGAACGAGCAACCGCTCTTGGATGCAACTGCTGGGCATCTGACTGTGTTGGGGCCAGCTGGTCATGAAGATTCGCCCCCTCTTTTTGTGACGCTAGTATAGAGCGTGGCTCCCACTGTGGAGTATGCAGATGTAGAGAAGCTGCAAGCTGAATCTTCTGACAACGTGGAGGTAGTAGAGCCTCAGGGGGTAGCACAAAATCTGAAGCGCAAGGGAGAGGATGATGCCCCTGGTACTTCCAAAAGGAGGCATCATCTGATTGCGGATGAAGAGTCGTCTGCGGAGGATGATACATCCGCAACTGGCGCGGAGAAGGAGACTGCAAAGGCTTCTCCGCTTCTGTAAGTGATATTCCATATTTTTTACATATTCTTTATATATGTATTATTACTTGTCGTAATATGCGCTGACTTGCTTCCTTATTCCTTGTAGTGACCATGCTGCGAAGGATGATGCGGCATTTGTGGAAAGTGTAATCCCTCCTCAGAATGAAAACATGGAGGAGGGAGTGAAGGTGGCTGAGGACGTATCTGCGTAGCAACTGTTGGTGGAGTTGGCTGCTGCTGCTGAGCGTCAAACTGAGTTAGTTGCTCAGTTGAAGACGCGGTACATCGGGGAGAGCAGTACTCTTGCCCAGAAAGATGAGGAGATTGCTCTTCTCTGTGCAAAGGTGGGATCCCTTAAGGCACACGCAGACAAGGTCACTGGCGAGAAGTTGACCATGATGGCTGAGCTGCAGCACGCGCGCGGGGAACTTCATCAGTTTAGGGCCAACCTTACCTGGGCGGTAAGGTATCTTGAGGAGAAGAAGGATGAACATTTTGCGAACATTAATGAGTTTCGCTTGCGCATGGAGAATATTATTAAGGTGCAGGAGGAGAAGCTGCGTGGCCTGAGCATAGATTATGATGAGGAATTATACCCTCACCTGATATCTACCATAGCTGAGCGCAGGTACGTCCTTAGATATTTTCCTGCAATGTTACCTTTATTTGTTGGTTTGTCTCTTCTAATGCAATTTGTTCTTGTTTATGTAGGTGGTTGATCAGTCATGGCTTGCGCTTGGCTGCAATGGGCACCTTAGAGTCTCCAGAGGTGTTGGAGACCTTTGGAAGGGTGGTGCAGTGCGCCGTAGAGCGTGGGAGGTCGCAAGCCATGGAGGAGCTTCATGAGGCTAAGTTGCTGAAGGTAGCGCTTGCTGAGGTGCCTACTTACAATGCCAATGCGTATGACAAGCTGGTGAAGGCGATGGAGGGAATGAAGCTGCTTGAGCTTTCGCATATTGCGCGGCTGGAGCGCGACCAGGAAAACCCTATAAAGGTAATTATGGAGGGGTTGACCCTGGGGCGCCATATCTTGGAGGATGCAGAGGCGCAGCCAGACTACTTTCTCAAGCCTGACGAGTCACAGCTGCAGGTTCCTATTTTTGCACAGCCACGCCATATGTTGAATCCTTTTGCTCTTGAAGAGGAGATTCCTCTTAAGGAGGTGTTGGAGCTGCACACAGAGAGAGCTGCCAAGAAAAAGGGTATTAAGGGCAAGGCTGTCTTATGCGGTGTGGGCGCTGCGGATATTCCCAGGTCAGATGGGATTCCTGTTAGTGTAGCGACCGTATCGCCTAAGGATGCGTTGCTCTTGAGAAAGCTTCAAGAGGCAGGAAGCTCCGCTGCTCTAGAAGATAGTCCTGAGCATCGTCATAGCATATAGGCTTTTTGTGACTTGTATACTTATTGTATAAATAACAAAGTATATCTTTTGCATGTATCTGTTTGTCTTTTTATGTAAAAAATTAAATAAGATACTCTTTTTGGAATTATGTTTAAATTAAGTGCGTGACTTAAGATAAATTATAAGTATAAACTTGCATTGTGTTTGCAAAGTTTTATTGTGTGACCAAGAGTCTTGGCTCGTTGTTTGCTAAGCTTGTACGTGACATTTGTGCATCCTTCGTGGGATGCGCAAGGAAAACTTACTTCAACGTCTTGAAGGTAAGGTGCCTAGCAAGGATGCGTGATCTAATGTTGATGGGTTTGCAACCCTCTTACTCAACGAGTTAGTTAGTAGGTTTACTCATCCTTTATGCCATCGTGGGTCTTAATTAGTGCATGCACGCCATGTAGGCAAAAATATAGTATAACAATATTGACACATATAAGAATGTACGCAATAAAGTAAAATGTGTTATGGAGTTAGCTAGAAACCATAACGTTTTATTGATACTTGCAAGTTTTTGAAAAAGTAAAAAACAATTCCTAACAAAGAAAAGAAAAAACAAACAATTATTGGGCACATACTAAAGTGCAAAGTTATCTGTTTGTGGGCCGTAGTCTTTCCTAAAGATAACATCTTTTGAGGTTGCAAATATTCCAAGTGCGCCCCAGGTCGTGACCTTCCATAAAGCGCAACCTGTATGCACCATTGCCTAGTGCATCAGTGACCTCGTAAGGTCCTTCCCATTTGGGTCAAAGCTTGCCTGTGTCTTCTGCGTGACTCGCGTCATTAGCGCAGTATACGAAGTCTCCTGGCCTGAAGGAAGTATGTTTGACTTTTTTGTCGTAATACTTCTTCATCTTTGCTTTTGCCTTTGCTTCGCGTATAGCTGCGCGTTCACGCCTTTCTTCTAGCAAATCCAAATCTATGCGCCGTTCCTCGTCATTTGTTGTGATGTTGACCTCTGCTGTTCGTATAGTTGGCATCCCTATTTCAGCTGGTATGACGGCTTCTGTCCCATAGACAAGAGAAAATGGTGTGTCTCCGGTACTGGTTTTGATTGTGGTACGGTGCGCCCATAAAACGTGTGACAACTCGTCCACCCATTTTCCTTTGTGTCTGTCGAGGCGTGCTTTTATCCCTTCGCCTAAGCTGCGATTCGTGCGCTCAACTAAACCATTAGTTTGTGGGTTTTTTACTGAAGCAAAGTGTTGTGTGATGTTCAATTGTGCGCATCAATCTTTGAGTGGGTTGTCGCAGAATTGTTTCCCATTATCTGATATGATTTCACCTGATAGCCCAAAGCGACACACAATATTGTCCTATACGAAGCGTTTTACCTGATTGTCCGTGATACTCACCACTGCCTTTGCCTCAATCCACTTCGTAAAGTAGTCTATGGCTACGATGAGGAATTTTAGCCCTCCCGCTGCAACTGGGAAGGGGCCTGCGATGTCAATGCCCCATTTATAGAATGGCCATGGTGAGGTGATGGGGGTTAGCTCTTGTTGTGGTTGGCGCAGAATTGGTCTGTGTACTTGGCAATTGCTGCATTTTTTATCATATCTCGCGCATCGCGGTGCATAGTAGGCCAATAATATCCTGACCGTAGAGCGCGCGCTACAACGGACCGTGGTCCTGAGTGCATGCTACATGATCCAGCGTGAATTTCTCGGAGTACATAGTCTGCTTGAAGAGGTCCGACACATCGGAGCCAAGGTTGTAAGAAAGAACGTCGATATAGGATGTTATCCCGTAATTCAAATCGCTACGCTGTGCGTCGTACTCTTCAAGCGTCCTTAAGATCTTGTGGTAAAATCCCTTTGCCAATGAATTCAATGATAGGAGTCATCCACGTGGGATCTTGTTCTTCTATCACCGTGGATACTTCCATCTCCAAGATTGATTTGTTTTTTAGAGTTTCCACCAATACCTGCTTTGATAGGTGTGCAAAGCTTGTAGATGCAATCTTGCTAAGCGCGTCAGCTTTCCTGTTGTCTCCTCTAGGTACTTGTTTGATTGTGAACCTATTAAAGTTCTGAATTAAGGATTTGGTTTTTTTCCAAGTATTGGATCATGTGTTCATCCTTAGCTTCATACTCGCCTAACACATGGTTAGCCACTAACCTGGAGTCTACGTTTGCTTCTAGGTTGCGTACGCCCATTTGAATTGCAATACGTAGTCCAGCGAGTAGGGCTTCGTATTCTGCCTCATTGTTTGTGGCTGTGAATTCGAAGCGCAGCGCGTAGGTGAACTCTATTCCTTCTGGATTAGTAAGAATAAGGCCTGCGCCTGATCCATCCACGCATGAGGATCCATCTGTGAACAGAATCCAGGGTTCCTGTAAATCTGTTTTGGTTGTTGAAGTTGGACTATCGGTATTTGGCTTTTCAACAAAAAAGTCTGCTAATATCTGCCCCTTGATTGCAGTGCGTGGTCTATACGAGATGTTATACTCGCTTAACAACACACTCCACTTTTGTAGCCGTCCTGATGCGTCAGGTTTAGAGATAACTTGTTTGATTGGTTGGTCTGTGATTACAGCTATGGGATGCGCTTGAAAGTATCTGCGCAGTCTTTTAGCTGCGAATACTAGGGCTAAGACCAGCTTTTCCATGGCGCTGTAGTTAGTCTCTGTCTTCTTCAATGCTTTGCTTACAAAGTATATGGGTGTCTGGACGGAGTTTCTATCTGTCAATAGTACTGCGCTAACTGCTCCATGGGTTGCAGATAAGTACATGATTAACTCTTCCCCAGTTCGCGGTGCGACAAGTTTGGGGAGTGATGCCAGATGGTGTTTTAGCTGTCGGAAAGCTTCTTCTGCTTCCTCAGTCCAACGGAAGTCTCCCTTTTTGGTGCACTTCGTGAGTGTTTTAAAGAGAGGGAGTGATTTGTCTGCTGACTTAGACAAGAAACGGTTTAGCCCAACTAGCTTTCCGTTCAATGACTGGACTTCTTTGAGCGTGCGCGGTGAGGGGAGGTCGATAACAGCTTTTGTTTTTTCTGGGCAAGGCTTGATTTCATCAAGTTCTATTAAGTATCCGAGGAACATTCCTTTTGTCGCGCCAAAGGTGCACTTCTTGGGATTTAACTTTATGTTTATTTTTTCCAATGTTTTGAACGTTTTCTCGATGTCACGCACCAGTTCATCCTCTGTGTGGCTCTTGATGACAAGGTCGTCAAAGTAGACTTCCAAGTTTCGACCTACTTGTTTTTCGAAAGCCGTGTCCACCAATCGCTGGTATGTTGCACCTGCGTTCTTTATGCCAAAGGGCATTTTTGTATAGCAATAAACCCCTTGACTTGTATGGAAAGCTGTTTTTTCTTCGTCCTCCGCTGCCATCTGGATTTGATGGTATCCTTTGTATGCGTCTAAGAAGCACTTGAAAGGATATCCGCACAGGAATTCTACTTTCCAGTCTATCTCCGGCAGTGGATAGCAGTCCTGTGGGCATGCCTTGTTGAGGTCTGTGAAGTCCACGCACATCCTCCAACTGCCGTCACTCTTCTTTACCATCACTGGATTAGAAAGCCAGTCGTGATAGTATACTTCACGCATAATGCCTGCGTCTACAAGTTTGTGTACTTCTTCCAGAATAGCTTTTGCGCGATCAGGGGCTTGGCCGCACTTCTTTTGTCGTATTGGGGGATATCCTTGTCGAATTAGTAGCTTATGCTCCGTGATGGAGCGTGGCACTCCGGTCATATGCTTTGGTTCCCATGCAAAGATATTCAGGTTCTTTTGCAAGAATGCGCATACAGCTGCTTTACCTTTGTCAGATAAAGATCCTCCAATCGATACTTGTTGATCTGGGTAATCGGGATGAATAGCGACCTTTAAATTTGGAATTTTTTTTGCGTGCTGTTCTGGAATATTCTCCACCTCACTAGTTACTGCGTTGCATTCTTTGGGTGGTAATGTGGTGTTGTAGAGGGTGAAAATTCCTCCTTCCACTAGAAATTTGAGCATCCCATGTGCTGTTAATGGTACAGCGCGCATGGATGATATTCTAGGTCTCCCAATGATGCCGTTGTATGGTGAGGGAGACTTGATTACCATGAAATTTATCCATGTTGCTGTTGAGTTTTGTTCATCGCCCACAACTACAAGTAAGCGTAATTGCCCCATAGGCCATATCTTTTCTCCTGTGAACCCAGTCAGCGAAGTTGTGGCTGGTATCAATTGATTTTATATCTCGGGTCGTAGCCTTTTGAAGCAATGCTCATATAGAATGTCTGCTGATGCCCCTCCATCGATATACATGTGGCGAATCTCGTGTCCCCCAGTATGTATCTCAATAGTTAGTGGCTCTACTACTGCGTTGTCCGCAGCTAGAGTGGGGAAGGATATCTCCTTTCCTGGGGAGAACTTTTGACTGACTTTTTGTTTTATCTTGCGTTGCCATGTTTGTATCATGTAGATGATGTCCGTTTTATCTTTGGGAGGTTCCTCTTGCCTCCATTCTTTTGCTTGTCCTTCCCATCTTTAATGTTTTTAACGAGGTGATCCATTCTGCCCTCCCTTACTAATTTTTCAATTAGTTGTCGTAGCTGGACACACTCGTTGGTTGTATGGAATTTTTGGCCATGATATTCGTAGTATCCATTCCCTATGCGCTTGTCCTCTGCGGTACGCATTGGTGGAGGTTTTGGGAAGTTTGCACCTTCTGTTACAAATATTTCCCTCGGAGTCTTTGTGAGAGGGGTATACTTGTCATTATCTCGTCCACTGCGATAATTCTTGCTGCGGTTGTTATTCTGATCATTGGATTGTCTCCTGGGCTGTTCTTGTTGCCTATAATTGGAATAGCCTTTTTTACTGTCCGCAGCGGCTGCTTCTCCTTGTATGAAGGATCTTGTGCGCTTCATTAACTCATCGAAGGTTTGGGGAACCTTGTCGTTTAGCTTCCGAATGAGTTCTGAGTTGTTAATCCCATTCATGAACCCTGAAATTTTTAGGACTTCAGGACACGCTTTGACGTGTATGCACTAATCTTTAAAGCGTTCCATATAAGCGTTGGTTGAATCCCCTTGGCGCTGTCATACTCTGGCTAGTTCGACAGGGTTCTTAGCGCACTTCTTTCTTTGGGTGAAGTTTAAACGGAATGCTTTCCGTAATTCTTCAAACCCGCCAATGCTCCGTTGTGGGAGCTTGCTAAACCACGTGCGCGCATTCCCTACTAATGTGGAATTAAACATATGGCACCACACAGGTTGTGGCCAATTTTCGATAGTAGCAGCCGATTCGAAAATTTTTAGGTGGTCATCCGGATCACCTGTTCCATCATATGTTTTGACATTAGTGGGCATGCGCCTCCTCTTGTGATCGGAGTAATCGCTGATGCGTCGTGTAAATGCATCAACTTTCTGGCGACGCCACGGGAGAGACATATCTTCGTCTTCTTCTTCACCACGTTTTCCTCTAGACTTCCAGTGTCCTGTTTCCTTATCCTCGTTGTCCGAGGAGTCGTTGGAGGAGGAGTAATCTCTTTTGCGGCGCTTGCGCCGGCTTCCTTCAGAGGAAGAGCTTGAGGGGCTTTCACTTGTGGATATTCTCCTCCCTAATCTGTCGTGAATTCTTTTGCTCCCAGACCTGGAGGAACCTTCGCTTGGTGAATGTTGAGGTCCCAATCTGTCTTGTATTCCACGACTACCAAGTCTGGAATGAACATTAGTGCGCCTCTCGCCGTCTTCATATTCTTCTGAATATTGTGAGTTGGATGCCGTACCCAGCCTATCATGGATAGTGGTACGTCTTTCATTATTTTCGCGTCTTCCTTGTAGGTGGCGCGGTAGCAATGCTTCGCGTTCAGGACCAAAGTTGAGCCGGGCTTGCAGGCTCGTACTCGACCTTCTCCTCGCTTCTTCTTGCATGAGGGCGGTTAAAGTTTCGTAATTTTAGGATACAAAATTACTCAACGTTAGGTTAGGTGCGTCCTCAATCGCTGCAAGAATATCTGCCTCAGTATTGGGCACCCTATCCCGGTTAGGTGCGCCTGGCGGCATAGTGTTGTCCACTGTAGGTGCCGTTTGGTGAGGAGTATTGAAGAGAGTGCGATGGAGTTCTTCAACGCTTGGGACTACGGTAGTGACTTGGGTAGTCCTTACAGGCAATTCCACCGCTGGGAGAGGTTGGGTTGGTCCCGTTTCTTGGTGACCGGGCGCACTGGTTGTCCCAGAGGCCTGTCTGGGGGTCGAATCTTGTTGATTCTTCCTCTGGGGGTCACGTGTTTTTTCCAACTGCGGAGTCCGCTGGCTTGAATTTTTATTCTTCGTCATTCTAGTTCCTTAGTTCTTTAGTCGCAGGTCCTACGGATGGCGCCACTTGTTGATACAAAAGTTGGGCGTTTCTAGTTTGGGCTCTTGCTCTTGTACCAATTCGCTCTTAATGCTTGAAATCTGCGCACTAAGAAAACAAACAAACACCGTTAGACTTATTGTGGGATTGTCTCCCATGATTATCTTCCGGCGTGAGAGTAAGTAATCGGTTTCAGGTTTCTCGTAAAGAGTTTAGGGTTTTGTGAATCGTACCTTTAATGAGAATTATGTAATTCCTTATATAGGTGCAGAATCCTCGTAGGTTTCTTGCTCCTTACTCTTCGCACACGTGGTGCTTATTCGGGTTAAGGATATATATTCCGTAAATAGAAGATCCTTATCTATGCCCGGGTAGTTTGGTTGGGCTTGAGTCTACGTGAGCCCAATCCCATTATCAATGCGGCCCAAGTTATAATAACCCACTCATGATGGTTTTGGGCCTTAGTGATGTTTATCATTTTGGCTCGTGGCTAAAATATAGACTATATGTCATCATGAATCAAGACAAATGTTGATACTTTTTTTGTTGACATCAAAAAATAAAATTAAATAAAATAAAAATGTTGCTTTGAGTGATGACATCGGAAATTCGGAATCATGGCATACATTATCACCATTGCCGATGAAGGAGTTGGAAAGGACAAGGATGAAGGAGACGATGACGCCGAAGAAGATGAGATGATCAGGTCGTGGCTGGCTTGCTGCTATAGAAACTTGTCTTTAGAAACTTGTCTTTCAAGAGGTTTTTTCTTTATTTTATAAAAAGAAAAAAAGAAACATTTAAGTACGTATTATGTTGCTTATATTTAAGAGTACACTTTCTTGATTACTTTTCTAACATATCATAGTCACCTAGAAAGCACATGTGAAAATAGTTTGTCCAAAGTAATTGATCTTTCCAATAATAAAAATAGGATTTTGCTAATATCTGCCGAATGAGCATGGATTAATTTGTTTATAAAATAATTAATTTAGTTTATTTAAATAAAAATCATCTTTAAATATAATAATTTACAAGATTATTTAATGTGTATTTAATATATTTTTTGGTTAACTAACAAAGTTTGTGTTCATTAAATATACCTTAACCTCTGCCAATGGTTATCGGTTAGCAAAATCCATAAAAATATACAACTTCTGTCTCATATTTATTACCCAAATTTTTATTTCGTGTTGTCTCAAATTAATTGACGACTTCCAAAGATAGATAGAGAATTTAGTTCAAATTTACCATATTTACTCTTATTTAAGGTTATTATTACAAACATTAAAAAAGTTTTAAGTTAATTGGTTAAAGATAAAATTATCATTATGAAAAAGAAAAAATAAAAAGTTGTAACGATAATTTTTTTTCTATCTAAACTGCATGTTTTTTTGTTAGTGAACAATTACGACGTATTTTAAAGAGTGATGATTTGCATATTTTAATTATTGATTGACACATTGCATATATGACAAGATGCAACAATACTTATACTTTTAAGGGGTAGACTAAGGATTAAATGAGAAGAAAACTTAAAATGAGAAGGATGAGAAATAATTATAACTAAATATTTAAGATGCATCGACTTGAATTAGATGCATCCCTAGTCTTTTAGATGCACCATAATATATTTTCTACCAAAAAATTAGATCTATGTACATATATTAGATGCATTTCATCAGGTTAGACAAATCCTATACATTTTTCGTCCTCTGCGGATCAAATTTGTTGTTAGTACTATTTTGCATCGTTTTCACTTCAAAATCACTTTTGATACTAATTGGGATGCATCTAAATGAATAAAGATGCATCTAAATCAAGTCGATGCATCTTAAATGTGTGGTTATAATTATTTCTCATCCTTCTCATTTTAAGTTTTCTTCTTACTGGATCCTTACCCTTAAGGGATAAAGCTAAAGATACGCAACATATTTCAATAAATAAACACAAGTACGCAACATACTTAGTAAAATGTCAAACGTACGCAACATATTTTTAAAAAATCGTCGATCTACGCAATATGACTTGCTGGCAGTAGGTTGTCAGATCACCAAACTTTAAAAGTTACACCTTGGTCCCTAAACTGTTTAATATCACGCGCACATGATCCTAAAATCTTTTTTTTAAAATCGAGATAAAATCTTTTTTTTTTAACTAAAATTTAGAAAAAAAAAGAGTTAAAATTAAAAAAAAAAAAAAGGAAAAAATTTTAAAAATTTAATTTTTTTAAAGTTAATATTTAAAAAAATCAAAATTTAAAAAAAAAATTAATATTTGCAAAAAAAATTTAATTTTTTTATAAATACGCATTTAAAAAAAAATTAAATAAAAGGAAAAAAATTAAAAAAAAAAAGATAATTTTTTAAAGTCAATATTAAAAAAAAATCAAAATTTAAAAAAAAAATAATATTTGCGAAAAAAAATTAAATTTTTTTTATAAAAAATTATTTTTTTAAATTACAATATATACTAATTAGAGATGAAAAATATTTTTTTTATCTCATGTATATTATGGAACTTTAGTAATTATTAATTTATAGTTTCGTTGGGACCAATGTATATACACTGGAGTTTCAAAAAAATTATTATCTTATTATTTTATCGATTGGGTCCAAATTTGCACTGGTCCCAAGTTGGGACTGGACAAATTATTAATTTTATCGAGGTTATTAATTTATCGAGTATTAATTTATAGAGGTTTTACTGTAGTAGTTAATTATGTGGAATTCAGTCATCTTAGTAAAATGAAAACTTTCTTAAACCTTTAATTACAACATTGTTTATTAAATTCATGTTTAGCACTTTTGAGTGAAATTGACAATTTCACTTAACATTGTTAAATGTTGTTGTTCTCTGTTTCTTTAAGCTCAGTTAAGATTACTTGAAAGCTTTTTAAAGCTTTCAATACCTTTACATTTATTTAGCTCATAAACTTAAAAAATCACAAAAATACAAATAAATATTGGAAAAATCAAAAATCATTGCAAAAGGATGAAAGATGCTTGGAGCATAGTGAATTCAGGATAGCTATGGGTTAGAAGCTTAGTGGTAAGCTATTAGGAACATTAGTTGGTCTTGGTTCTCAAATCTCAGGTGGAATCATTTTGTAAGAATTTTCTAAATTATTAGCATTATCTGTTGTAGCTCATATCACTGTCCTTTCTACATCATATTAGCTTTAAAACATTTAAAAATGCGTATTTTTTTAAAAATTAATTTTTATAAAAAAAAGAGTATTTTTAAAAAAAATGCGTATTTTTTAAAAAATTAATTTTTTATAAAAAAAATTAATTTTTTTTTCGCAAATATTAATTTTTTTAAAAAATTTTGATTTTTTTTTAAATATTAACTTTAAAAAAATTATATTTTTTAATGTTTTTACTTTTTTTAATTTTTAAAAAAAATGTGTATTTATAAAAAAAAGTTATTTATTTTTTTTGCAAATATTAATTTTTACAAAAATTTTGATTTTTTTTTAAATATTAATTTAAAAAAAATTAAATTTTTAAATTTTTTTCTTTTTTTTTAATTGTAACTCTTTTTTTTTAATTTTAATTTTTTTTTAACTTTTTTTTCTTTCTAAATTTTAGTTAAAAAGAAAAGATTTTATCTCGATTTAAAAAAAAAATGTTAAAAAGTGTTTTTTAAACTTTTTAACGACCGTTACCAAAATAGGATCGTGTACGCGAGATATGAGACAGTTTAGGGACCAAAGGTGTAACTTTTAAAGTTAGGTGATCTGGCAACCTGCTGCCAGCAGGTCATATCGCGTAGATCGACGATTTTTTAAAAATATTTTACGTACATTTGACACTTTACTAAGTATGTTGCGTTTCTTTAGCTTTACCTCTACTTTTAAATGTACCAATTATTATAGTTAAAGCGTGCAAATCATATCACCCTTTTAAAACAAAACGAGCAAAATGTTTACACGACTCTCCTTACAAGTAATGAAAATGAAGTAATTAAATATCTACCATTTGATTGAGATTGAAAGGAGGTACGAATCACAGTCGGTCATTAATATGATTGGACCAATCATCACGTTTGACAAAAAATATCTTTATATAATATCTTTTCGGAGTTAATGGGTACTCGTTTCGATCAAATAGTGGACCATGAAATGTCCGTGCAAATCAAAGTCGGCTGATACAACTAGACCGCAATCAAATCAAGCTTTTATCTAGCAACTCGAGTTTGAGTTCAAACTTGATTCGATCGAGTCAAGCTTTTATCAAGCTCAAGCACAAAAAATAGCTCGAAACATATAACAAGCCAAGCTCAAGCTTTTGATAACTCGGCTTGAGCTCCTATCAAGCTTTTTCAAGCTTTAATATAAATATATTTCCATTATAAATTTATATAATTAACTAGAGATAATTTGAGTATTAACATAAGTATAACAACTTAATTTGTAAATAATTGAACATGTATTCTAAAAAGTCATTTAAACCTAATTAGTCTGAACCTTTTGTATCCTACCTTATGTATTATTCACACTTCTTGGGCTGTCGTTATAGTGTTATCATTTCTGTAAAACTCTAGTGAAAACAGTATAGGAGGGGGTGAATATGTTTCCATTTAAAAACTTAAAACTTTTGTATCAAATAACCAATCAAGTTTGATGTAATATGAAAAGTTTCAATACAAGTCTTTTAAGAACTAGTAATAATATAAAGCATCAAGTAAGATATATCACAACAACACAAACTTAGACATATTATAAATAGGGAAAATTACCAAAATAGCCCGTTGCCCTACAGTCTAGGCATTTTTAGCCCGTTTTTGAAAAATTCCCGTTTTATCCCAGGTTGCCCTGGGCAACTATCGTATAGCCAACCTCATGATGACAAGTGTCCTCAAGTTGCCAAAAAAACCAAAAAAGTTGCCCAAAAAATACAAAAATTGCCCCGACGTGGCACTATGTAGTTGGCTATGCGCTAGTTGCCCAGGGAAACCCGGGCTAAAACGGGAAATTTTCTAAAACGGGCTAAATATGCCTAGACCCAGGGCAACCGGGCTATTTTACTAATTATCCCTTATAAATAACATGCCATGATACAAAAATAACTAACACAATATAAGCAACAAACTACTAAAGACTAAATGCAACGCATGATATAAATGTAAAGCGATAAATGAGAAAGTAAACGTAGAGAGATAAGTAAAGAAAACGCAAACCTGGACACGGCGATTTATAGTGGTTTGGTCATGAGCTCCTCTTGGCCCTAGTCCACTCCCCGAGTACCCAACTCGAGAGTTACTTCACTAATCAACAAGCTCCATTCTCGGCGGAGAAAACCATACAACATCACTTACATTATTTTCCGACACTAAGCTAAATGTCGAGTACTAATCTTAGCTAGTACCAATCTACCATGATCTACCTGATCCTCACAAATCACACAAGCTAGATCCACATGATCTACACAGATCTACACGATCTACCCAATCCTTATTAATCACACAATCAACACACCGTACACGATCTACCCTTGATCCACTTGATCAACACACAAGCTCACTAGCTACAAGAGATCTCCAAGATCTCAACAAGATCACAAGGATCCACACTCACAAGACTAAACAAAGATAATGACTACTTGATGTATATCAAGATACAACAAGCTTACAACAAGTAATGCAAGTGCACTACTCAATGACTCTAACACTTTGTATCTACTTGATACTTTGTGTTCTTCTCTTGGACTAGAAGAGGAATGAAGGTGATCACTTGAATGGATGATTGGATCACTCTAAAATAAACTAAGACTCTCTAAATGATAAAAAAAAAAAAGTGATCTAAATAGGAAGGGATTAGACCAGAGAATAATGACTGAAAAAATTAGCTTGAAAGTGTAAAATGGTCCACTATTTATAGGCAAAGAGAAAAATGACCGTTACAGGGGGACGATACCACTAAATACCTGACGGTACCACTAAATTTAGTGGTATCGTGGTAACGTCCCAGACAGAGACGCTCCAAAATTTTTTTTTAGTGGTGCAAGTTTATTTAGGGGAGTTTGGAGCTGATTTAGGTAAAAATATAGCTGTTGGGATTTTTGAAATGATTCTCCCAAATAAAATATTTCTTTATAATTAAAAAATAATTTGTAAAATGTATTTTTCAAAAAATGTTTTGTCACATTAAGAATGTGAAGTTTAGAAAAATATAATCCCTTGATCATTTGTCAAGTAGTAGATTTGTTTGTCCATACCTTGAGTGATTTACGTCGGGATGGAAATCTACGACTTTATTGAAGCATGCTTGAGATGTCGAGAGATGTTGATGTAAGTATGCATTGATGATTTGTGTTAACAAGTAACTTGCGTATTTTATGTTATGCATTACAAGTACATGTTTGTAATCATTAAAACCGAAGAAACCGTTTAGTTTAAATATCGTAATATTTGCACTAACAATCTCCCCCTTTTTGATGATGACAAATATGCAAACCGTGATACATAGTAAAATATAAAAGTTACCCGTTTACACTCCCTTCTCCCCCTTTTGTCGAAGCAAAAAGGTAGTTGCCTCGAGCTCTCCCTTTAATTCATTCCCTAGTCCCCCTTATTGCACTACTATCTTTTTTCCCTAGAAAGGCGAGCTTGCATCATCCCAGTGAAGTCTTCTATCACCACTTGTGAAGACGACTCCGAGCTATGTGTTCAAATACCCTGGAGCTCCCCTAGCTCAATGCTCCCTTATGGTGATTGAATCCCCTTATTTATTTACCTTAGTATCTAACGGATCCATGGATCAAATTCTTACAAAGGCTTTTCCTATATCAAGGGTTACCTTCATGCAACATAATATATAAGAGTATAGGAGCAACATTATAGGGATATAATACATATAGCAAAACATGCAATGGTTAAACTATGTGAGTGACACATCCTAAAAGAAAACCTAAGAAAGTTGAGCGACACAAAAAGATGAATGCGTATTGCAATTCAAAGACATTTGAGTGTCACAACCCGACCAACAACCTAAGGTGTAATTGTTCAATCAATCACACTAACAAGAACGAGATTCGTTCGTTGACTGACACACAAAATGACTTCTTCCAAGCTGTCATTGGGAAGACAAGTTCTAACAAACCTTTTAACGACATAATCATCTACCTAAGATGATTGGTGTTAAGGATGGTTTTGTTTATAAGACATACTCTAAATGATTACTATTATAACAAGTCATGCCACAAAGTAGACTCGATAGAAGATAAAAAAAAATGAAAATGAGAATGAAATGCACATAGATGGAAATGGAAATGATTCCATAAGATGGGAAAGTGTTGGTTTTGACCATTAAAGAAAGATGGGGAAAGATGGTTTAGATTAATATATCGTTTGCACTAACAATGAGATGCATGATATATTTCAAAAGAGAAAAAGAAAATGTGCATGTGATCCTAACAGGATTGTTGGTGGAGATCTCTAACGGGGTTGAGGTAACGAAGTTATAGATTACTAGTTTGTATGATCCTAGTTGTGTGTTAGAGATAATTTGATGCATGAAGGGTTTCGTGTAATTACGAGGATTGAAGGTTTTTGAACTAACTATCACTTATCCAAAGTGAGGAATAGTTTTAAAGTTTGAGTGTAATGATCGATGGGTTGAAAGTTTTTAGACTAACTATCACTGTCAAGAGTGAAGCTTAGTTATAAGGGTTGAGTATGATGATGTTAATGTGAGGTTTGAAGATAAGATGCAAGATAAGCTTTCAATGGTGAGGCCTTACATAGGTAAGAGTTGTGGGATTCGAATAAAAGTTGGTGGTAGTGTCATATGTTGTAGTGAGGGAATCTTAGGGTGTATGTGAGTTTACAAAATTTTGCAGGTTTGAGGTTAAGGATGCAGGGATCTAAAGGAAACAATGAAAATTCGTCAAATAGGGGCACGGTACTACTAAATGCCGCACGATACCATTAAATTTAACGATACCGTGGCCTATTTAACGGTACCGTGACCTGGAAGTCATGAATTTTCTTGTGCAGCCTAGTTGTAGGCAGCTAAAGGGAAGTTTTCTAGGGTATAAGAACTACATTAGTATGTTCTTGAGAGTGTTTATTTAAAGACTATATGGGTGTGTTTTCGCTCCCCTTTAATCTATGACCATCCGGACATGATGTATAAAAATAAAATAAAGATGAAAACAAGCGTTGACGGAAGCGATGAGCTTAGTAACGTCATGACAAGTGGTGGATAGCATACAATAAGCTTCACCTTTGAAGTTACGTAGCTCTTCTCAATCATTGTGAATATTCAAAGAACAATCATATGATGAGGCATGTGATCACGTGGAGATATCTTAAGGGTTAAGAAGATAAAATCTTCATCGTTGTGAGGTTAGTGATAAAGTTCTAGTAGAGTTATCTATGTTGATAAAGAAGGGTTATCTCAACTTATCCTAGCGGTTAGTCGCTTGAGGTGTAAGGAAGATGAGTGGGATGTGGAAGCATTGGTAGTGTAGAGCGAAAGTTGAAAAGTATAGATAAGTTGAGAAGATAATGGTTACGGAAGTAACCAAACATATGATGTGTTTAGTACCATGCGGAAGTGAAAGGGAAAAGGCTGAGGAATTAGAAGATAGATTAGTGAGACTTTTCGACACGAGGAGAGAATTTATACCTAATAAATTCTTTTTACGAGATGAATGGTAGTACTAGACGAGAAGAGGTGACTTTTATATTTCCGAGGAAATATATAGGTAGTCATTAGAGCGATGTCAAGGATGATTTAATATTTCCAGTGAAATATTTAAGTGGTTATACAAGGGATGTGAAGAATAACTCAATATTTCCAGTGAAATATTTAAAGAGTCATGAGACGAGACGCACGAGATGACTACAATATTTCCAGTGAAATATTCAAGTAGTCATAAGACACAATTCGGAAGAAAGAGTATCAACGTACTCTTGACGAGATAGAGGGATAAATCCAACTGGATTTGACACAAGATTATTGACAGTTCGAGATGACTTTAATATTTCCAATGAAATATTTAGATAGTCATAAGACGAGATTCGGAGGAAGGAGGGTATCAACATACTCTTGGCAAGATAGAGTGATGGTTTGTTTTCTATTCTAAAGCTAATGGATAAATTCAATCCTCATTATCTATGAGGTAAGTTTGAAAACATAACACGTTGACAAACCTATGGGGATAGGAGGAACTAACGGAGATGAATATACTTGGTCTTAAGGAGTGTATATTCACACGAGGATGAAAGGAACTACTAATCACTTATTTAGTAACTCGTGAGTCCTTTGTCATCCAAAGGTTGGTGTTCGCTTTGGGCATTTGGATGAGCGTTTTAACATATGTTGTTAAGAGGCTTTGAATAAGATGTTTCGGATATGAATTTTAACAATTGCGATCGCAAGTTAAAATTACTTGAATATTTCAGATGAAATATTTAAGTTGTCAAGCCTACTCCGAGTTCTAACTGGTTTGTACCTAACCTTCCCATGACAAAAGGGTGTATTACTTGGAAGAAGGCGAAGTGATGACCAGGGAATTAAGACAACTTTGCGACTACTTTAACTTATAGTTCTTGACATTAGTGTATGACTATATGAATTCTAAGGGTTCATAGTGATAGGCATACCTAATTCCTAATGTGTTAAAAGGACACAGAGTGGGTGCAAAATTTACATGAGTTGTTATGTTACGCCCCTTGAACAATTAGACTAAAAATTTTAAACTTTTCACATAAATACATGACTAGACTGACGTTCTGTTACTTTTTGATGAGCTGACAAAAATCCTTTGACAATCAGCTCATAAAAGTATTTTTAAACAAAACTAGACTTAATTACCTTCGAAACGACATGTGGTTAAACTCTTGACGACTTATGGGTTTCAAGATATGAATTTTTTTTGGAAATTGACAAAACCTGCCGAAATGGGTCAAAATATAAAAAGTGTTCCATTTAACCCATAATGTGAACCACTTACACTATTAACTAAGGAATTGCATTACTTTTCATTCTAAAGGTACTCAAACCATCCCATGACTCGTAACATACCAAAATGCGTCGAATTGGCTAGTAGCCAAACACCCCTTTCAACTAGTACTATGACCCACAAATCCGCAATACAAACATTCGCTAACTACCATAGACTCAAAATGTACAAGATACTTCTATTATAACCACTTCAATTCACATACTTGACCATCTAGTTTAAAACCCTTGACAATGGGTCAAAATGGGTAAAACGGCATTATGCCAAACACCCCATTTGTACATACACTATAACTAAGTTATTATCAATCCAACATCTTTAACATTACTAAATTCAAACATGAACTTAGACTCATGAACACATATGACCCATAACACAAAATGACCCATGACCATAATTGACCCATAACACAAAATGACCCATGATCATAATTGACCCATATTAACAAAAGTTTACCAAAACACAATAGTAGACTCGTGGGGGCTTCCAACTTTGACGTGCTTGGTCTAAAAGACGATGGTCTCCTAATTTCAACTCCAAACTTCACTTCTACGAGCAATCCAACTATGCCTTATCTTTACCTTTACTAGTCTCCCCGGTACCTATAAACACCATCATAAACTATGACGTAAGCAAACGCTTAGTAAGTACAAAGTATGAACAATAATCACAATACAAAATAGGAGCAATTCTATAACATATACATACCTCAATTTAAGCATACAAGCATGTTAACATTAACATATAAAAGCTATGGATCCAAGGCTAACTATAACTTGCTCCAAATATCTATAACATATAAAACATCATGACTTCACAACATTAACTATAACAAGTTCACTACTTATGTACTTACCTCAAATCACCAACTATAATTTCTACTTGAATTTGTTATAGGCTCCTCCCTTGATTCCTAAGAAGGAACTAACACTAATTAGTATCTATTTTAATCATAAGATGGTGAATTAACAACCTTTAGCCACTTTCCTCAATTTCCACCCAAAAACCCTAATTATCAATTCAACAACTTGAACTTACTTGTTGTAGGTTTATGATCAAATACTCTTAATCTTTTATCTTCTACACTTCTTCTTGATCAATTTGATATGAAACCAAGCAATCTCTCTTTTCCCTCTCTTTTTCTTTCCTGGAACCGACCTAGGCAAACAACCTGTTGAATTTTCTGGATATCTCTCAAATAATGAGGATAAACTCATTTATATGATTTTAGTTTAGCTAGTAGGCAACTTTGGTCCCTAATGAGTGAATCTTCTCATATTAGGTACTAGAACAAGGTTGTTCTAGTGTCAGTTTGGGATTTTAGCAATAATAGTCCCTGATGGGAGAATCCTTTCATATTAGGTACTAGAACAAGGTTGTTCTAGTGTCAGTTTGGGATTTTGGCAATAATAGTCCCTGAGGTTCTACTTTTCCTATTTGACCACCAAACTTATTGCACTTTTAACACATTTTCACTATAACTTATAACTTAACCACTTTTCTTTATAAATACATCCTAACATAATATTATATTATTACTTATAATCATAATAATTTATTATGACACGTATGTAATATAATAATACCTTTTTGGGTTACGGGTGTAACAATTATCCCCCCTTAAAACAAGATTTCGTCCTCGAAATCTATTCATGGAATAAATGAGGATACTCATTCCTCATTCTCTCCTCCGGTTCCCTCCTTATGCTCGATCCCTTCCGATGCCTCCATTGTACCTTTACTAATGGTATTTCTTTATTTCGGAGTTGTCTTGTCTTCCTTCCTAGTATGGTTTCCGGTTCTTCTTTCGAAGTCAACTCCGGATCAATTTCAACATCATCCAAGGTAATCACACTAGTTACATCCGCAAGGCACTTCCTGAAATACGATACGTGAAAGGTATTGTGAACGCCTTTCATCTCTTCGGGTAGCTCCAACACGTAAGCCACCTCTCCTACACGTTTCAAAATCTTAAAAGGACCTATGAATCTTGGTCCTAACTTTCCTTTATTCCTAAATCGTAACATACCCTTCCAAGGAGAGACTTTTAACATAACATAGTCTCTAACTTCGAATTCAATCGATTTTCTTCTATTATCTTCATAGCTTTTCCACCGATCTTGAGCTGCCTTTAGTCTTTCTCGGATAGTTTCTATCTTTTCAGTAGTTGCTAATACGACATCCGTACTAGCCAATTCTCTCCTCCCAACTTCATCCCAACATACAGGCGTCCTACACTTTCTACCATAAAGCATTTCATACGGGGGCATATCGATACTTTTATGATAACTATTATTGTAAGCAAATTCTACTAAAGGCAGATGATCGTCCCAGTTGCCTCCAAAATCAATTACACACGCTCGTAACATATCTTCTAAAGTTTGAATCGTCCTCTCACTCTGCCCGTCAGTTTGAGGATGAAATGTTGTGCTCATATGCAATTTTGTACCAAGTTCATCTTGGAAACTTTGCCAGAAATTAGAAGTAAAACGTCCATCTCAATCGAAAATTATAGAAGTAGGTACTCCATGGCGTGCAACTATCTCATTTACATAAATCTTAGCTAACTTATAAACGGGCATACTTTCCTTGATTGGAATGAAATGTGCACTCTTGATCAAACGGTCTACTATAACCCATATTGCGTCATGTTTCTTAGCTGTCCTCGGTAGTTTAGTAACAAAGTCCATCGTGATCTTCTCCCATTTCCATACAGGAATTTCTAAAGGTTGGATCTTTCCATATGGCTTTTGATGTTCAGCCTTCACCTTTAGACACATCAAACATCTCTCAACGCATTTTACACAGTCTCTCTTCATACCCGGCCACCAGTAATTTCTTTTTAAATCGAGGTACATCTTCGTAGCCCCCGGGTGAATAGAATATTTAGACTTGTGTGCTTCGTCCAGGAGTAATTTCTTAATGTCGCTCCTAAAAGGAATATAGATCCTTCCATATCTCGTCTTGATCCCTCGACTATCGTCATCAAGGTGTGAAACATGTGATGTGATACGTTCACTTTTCCAATTTTCTTCCTTTAGAGCTTCCTGCTGGGCTATCTTGATTTTGTCGAAGAGATCGGATGTAACAATCATTCATAATGAATGAATCTTTATGGCCTCACTTTGGTCCTTACGACTTAGAGCATCTGCCACAACATTCGCCTTTCCAGGGTGGTAACGAATTTCACAATTATAATCTTTTAACAAATCTAACCATCTTCGCTGCCTCATGTTCGGATCTTTCTTCTCTAAGAAGTACTGAAGGCTTCTATGATCAGTGTAAATTATGAACTTCACACCATATAGATAATGCCTCCAGATTTTCAAGGCAAAGACCACAGCTGCAAATTCAAGGTCATGAGTCGGGTATTTCTCTTCATGCTTCTTTAATTGTCTTGAGGCATAAGCGATTACTCTACCCCGCTGCATAAGAACACACCCAAGACCAGAATAAGATGCATCACTATAAACTACCATATCCTCTGTTCCTTCTGGTAACACAAGAATTGGTGTTTCACATAACTTCTTCTTTAGAGTACAAAAAGCTCCATCTTGCTTTTCACCCCAAACAAAAGGAGTATTCTTTTTGGTGAGCTCAGTTAGGGAAGATGCGATCTTAGAAAAATCTTGGAATGAACCTACGGTAATAACCCGCGAGTCCAAGAAAACTTCGGATTTCACCGACACTCTTCGGTGCTGGCCATTTCATTACAGCTTCTATCTTTGATGGATCGACCTTAAGACCTTCAGAATTTATAACGTGACCAAGGAATTGAACCTCTTGTAGCCAAAACTCACATTTCGAGAACTTGGCATACAAACTTTCTCTTCGCAAAGTTTCAAGAACTTCGCACAAATGCACTTCATGTTCCTCCTTGCTTTTGGAATAGATCAGAATATCATCAATGAATACTATAACGGATTTATCCAGCATCGGCCTACACACCCGATTCATGAGATCCATGAAAGCCGCCGGTGCGTTAGTAAGGCCGAACGGCATAACAACGAACTCATAATGCCCATAGCGAGTCCTAAACGCCGTCTTAGGAATATCTTCTTCTCGAACCTTCAACTGATGATAGCCTGAACGAAGATCAATTTTTGAAAACCATCTTGCACCTTGAAGTTGATCGAAAAGATCATCAATTCTTGGTAATGGGTACACATTTTTCACCGTGACTTTATTCAATTCACGGTAATCAATGCACATCTGTATACTTCCGTCCTTCTTTTTAACGAATAGAATCGGAGCTCCCCACGGTGAGCTACTAGGTCGGATGAAACCCTTGTCAAGTAACTCTTGGAGTTGGCTCATTAACTCTTTCATTTCGGATGGAGCAAGGCGATAAGGAGTTTTAGCGATAGGTGTAGCACCTGGAACCAGATCGATACGAAATTCAACTTGCCTTTCAGGTGGAATACCTGGCAAATCTTCCGGAAAAGCATCACGAAACTCATTCACAACTGGAAGACTATCAATATCTTTCTTTGCCAAACTTGTATCGACCACGTGTGCCAAAAAGGCATAGCAACCACGTGATAAATACTTTCTGGCCTTCATTACCCAACATATCATTAATTCCCCCTTCCTTTTCTCACCATAGATAGTAAATTCCCGACCGTTTGAGTTTTCAATTCGGATAATCTTTTGACTACATAGAATGGCGGTATTGTGTTTACCAAGCCAATCCATGCCTATAACAATATCGAATTCTCCCAACATGATAGGAATCAAATCAATCTTAAAGACATTATCATCGATTTCTATTTCCACATCACAATACACACTAGACACGGTAACCACTTTACTATCGGCTATTTCAACTTCAAGGGGTTTAGGGAGTTTATTTATTGGAGTGGATAATCTTTCACTAAAATCATAGGATATAAACGATACGCTTGCACCCGAATCATACAATACACGAGCGGGAAATGAATTTACAAGGATTGTACCTGTAATAACTTCGGGAATTGACTTTGCTTCTTCGGTGGTCATAGGGTAAGCACGGGCTTTCGGCTTTGGAATCTCCACTTTCTCTTCTTTAACGGTTTTTAACCGTCTTGCTTCAATTACCTTCGGGTTGGGACATTCATTTAACTTGTGTCCCATTTGGTTACACCCGTAGCATATAACCATTGGTTTTGTACAATTTCTACTTATGTGATTTAAATCTCCACATTTGTAGCAACCCGGCATATTGAGCCTACACTCGCCATAATGAAGTTTATTGCATTTCTTGCACGGGGTCTTGGTTTGGCTTCCTCCGGTTTTCTTGCCGTGGTCGTTCTTTACCCTCTTGACATTTCTATCTACAAATTCTTGTTTTCTTTTAGTGTCTTTCACCTCCTTACCTTCCTTTCTTATAATATCGGCTTCTCTCACTCGAGCCCTACTTAAAAGATCTTCTAAAGTGGTACACTTGAAAGGCGAAATCACTTCTCGAATATCATCTCGGAGCATCCTTTGAAATCTTTCTACCTTGAGCTTTTCATTACCATGGTACTCAGGGCAATACGGAACCATATCATTGAATTTCTTCCATAATTGATTTACCGTTTCTTTGGTTTGTACTAGAGATTGGAATTCTTCTCGGATCTTATCAATCTCCTCCATCGGAGAATATTCCGCACTAAATAGCTCCCGAAATTCCTTCCATGAACATTTTTCGGCCCAATCTTCACCCTTCTCACAAATCTTTCCTCCCCACCAAGTCCTAGCACTATCGCGAAGGAAATTGGTAGCATAAATAACTTTCTTCTTTTCTTCACAGCCACTAGTACGAAAGGCGGCTTCAACGGCAGTAAGCCATCTTGTACTAGCAATAGGATCAAGGTCTCCTGTAAACTTGGGCACATCACATGCCGTGAAATCACGGTAAGTGGCTTTATCATTCTTAGTATCCTTCATAAACCCGCCTACCCTCTTGAGCTCGTCAAATTCTTTACGCATCAATTCTTGAACATTAAGGGTTGTTTTCTTGACATAATAGGGCATAGATCGTTTTATCGCCTTTCCTACTCTTTTCCTTAACATCATGTCAAACGCCTTCATTTGCTCTTCCGAGAATCCTTCAAGATTAGGACCCCCGGAACTAGAAGAGGAAGAGCTATCATTGACCTTATCATCATTACTTGCATCACTTGCCAACGACTCGGTACGCTTAGAAGTCGTAGCCTTCTCGACTTCCTTGTGATAAGTGTTTTCCATCTTTTCTTCTTTCTGAAATTTCACACACTATAACTTATCAAGTACAATCCAATACATGAGCAATGCATGACTGACAATGTATACATTATCCTTATACCTTCCATCCTAAGCTTGTTGCAATGTATAGACTTAGTGATTTCGATTCCATATATGTAACATATTTTTATCACTACGGTGGCCAAGCGTAGTCATAAGAATATGAAACCCATGTGTTCTCAAAATCATTAAAACAATACACTACAACAAACACTATTACTAAACGCGTCTACACAAGGCCTAAGTCTAGGAAATCCTATAGTGAAATCCTAAATCTCTTAGACCAAAGCTCTGATACCAAGTTGTTACGCCCCTTGAACAATTAGACTAAAAATTTTAAACTTTTCACATAAATACATGACTAGACTGACGTTCTGTTACTTTTTGATGAGCTGACAAAAATCCTTAGACAATCAGCTCATAAAAGTATTTTTAAACAAAACTAGACTTAATTACCTTCGAAACAACATGTGGTTCAACTCTTGACGACTTATAGGTTTCAAGATATGAATTTTTTTTGGAAATTGACAAAACCTGCCGAAATGGGTCAAAATATAAAAAGTGTTCCATTTAACCCATAATGTGAACCACTTACACTATTAACTAAGGAATTACATTACTTTTCATTCTAAAGGTACTTAAACCATCCCATGACTCGTAACATACCAAAATGGGTCGAATTGGCTAGTAGCCAAACACCCCTTTCAATTAGTACTATGACCCACAAATCCGCAATACAAACATTCGCTAACTACCATAGACTCAAAAT
The DNA here is from genome assembly GCA_030686995.1 of Artemisia argyi. Classification (NCBI taxonomy): domain Eukaryota; kingdom Viridiplantae; phylum Streptophyta; class Magnoliopsida; order Asterales; family Asteraceae; genus Artemisia; species Artemisia argyi. The sequence goes on from CM060687.1 coordinate 88,054,231, forward strand.
GTACAAGATACTTCTATTATAACCACTTCAATTCACATACTTGACCATCTAGTTTAAAACCCTTGACAATGGGTCAAAATGGGTAAAACGGCATTATGCCAAACACCCCATTTGTACATACACTATAACTAAGTTATTATCAATCCAACATCTTTAACATTACTAAATTCAAACATGAACTTAGACTCATGAACACATATGACCCATAACACAAAATGACCCATGACCATAATTGACCCATAACACAAAATGACCCATGATCATAATTGACCCATATTAACAAAAGTTTACCAAAACACAATAGTAGACTCGTGTGGGCTTCCAACTTTGACGTGCTTGGTCTAAAAGACGATGGTCTCCTAATTTCAACTCCAAACTTCACTTCTACGAGCAATCCAACTATGCCTTATCTTTACCTTTACTAGTCTCCCCGGTACCTATAAACACCATCATAAACTATGACGTAAGCAAACGCTTAGTAAGTACAAAGTATGAACAATAATCACAATACAAAATAGGAGCAATTCTATAACACATACATACTTCAATTTAAGCATACAAGCATGCTAACATTAACATATAAAAGCTATGGATCCAAGGCTAACTATAACTTGCTCCAAATAACTATAACATATAAAACATCATGACTTAATAACATTAACTATAACAAGTTCACTACTCATGTACTTACCTCAAATCACCAACTATAATTTCTACTTGAATTTGTTATAGGCTCCTCCCTTGATTCCTATGAAGGAACTAACACTAATTAGTATCTATTTTAATCATAAGATGGTGAATTAACAACCTTTAGCCACTTTCCCCAATTTCCACCCAAAAACCCTAATTATCAATTCAACAATTTGAACTTACTTGTTGTAGGTTTATGATCAAATACTCTTAATCTTTTATCTTCTACACTTCTTCTTGATCAATTTGATATGAAACCAAGCAATCTCTCTTTTCCCTCTCTTTTTCTTTCCTGGAACCGACCTAGGCAAACAACCTGTTGAATTTTCTGGATATCTCTCAAATAATGAGGATAAACTCATTTATATGATTTTAGTTTAACTAGTAGACAACTTTGGTCCCTAATGAGTGAATCTTCTCATATTAGGTACTAGAACAAGGTTGTTCTAGTGTCAGTTTGGGATTTTGGCAATAATAGTCCCTGATGGGAGAATCCTTTCATATTAGGTACTAGAACAAGGTTGTTCTAGTGTCAGTTTAGGATTTTGGCAATAATAGTCCCTGAGGTTCTACTTTTCCTATTTGACCACCAAACTTATTGCACTTTTAACACATTTACACTATAACTTATAACTTAACCACTTTTCTTTATAAATACATCCTAACACAATATTATACTATTACTTATAATCATAGTAATTTATTATGACACGTATGTAATATAATAATACCTTTTTGGGTTACGGGTGTAACATGTTACATGTTACTTTAACATGATTTGATCTTCTTAGATCCAAGAGATATTTTAATGTGATATAATGTAGAATTTACTACATTGAGAGTGTTTCAAGAAAGCTCCTAAGCATATCTTGAGTGAAGAATCTAGTAAAGGTTATTTAACTCAATAGATCTTGTGAGTATTATATTTGAAATGATACATTGTATATTTCAACAAATATGCTTTTCTAAGAGGAAACTTATCACTCTTATAAATGCTTAGTAAAACAAGTATTTTAGTGTATGACCAATTTTACTTGTTTATGCAATGACACATGTTGTGTTGGGTTATTATTCAACTTCTAATATCCTATATTTGTTAACATATGCAATGTATTCTCTTGTAACATAACCATTCATGTGACAAGGAAAATAAGATGCATAGGATATAAGTTATTTTTTGTCAATCTTTTGATAACAAAAATACATGTGATATTCTCAAAGATTGATGACTTACATAATAGTTAATAACATATTATGTGGGACACTTTTACTAGACATGTGATTTTGAGTGTTGAGTCATTCATGAGCAAAGTTTACATATGGTGTTTGATTGCTCGTGTTTGGTTTTTCAAAAATGACACATTTACTAATTGCATTGCAAAGTAAATTACTTGAATATTTCGGATGAAACATCCAAGTTGTCAATCCTACTTAGTTGTGTATTTTATGCATCTTTTAAACATATTAGTTTAATGTTTGGAACACAACCATTGGACAAGGAGACTCAATATGACATCTTCAACACAAGTGTGAGTTATGATCTGATGCATATCATTTTCGTCTTGAGAGGACGTCATTATTTTCATAAGAATCGAGTGTGATTGAGTATGTAGATTCAAGATAATATATTTCATCATATTTTGATGTTATCTTGAAGCTAAACAAACAATGACTTCAATTTCATGTTCATACTCGAAAACTTGTCAATTAGATTCGATAATGATATCAATCATAATTTGAATAATAAATTGATATGTACTCGAAATCTTTCTTGACCCTCACGATCACTCCTTTTAAAAAGAAAATAAAAATTTAGGGAATGTGTTCCATCTATTCTAATACTAGCAGTATGTGTGAGGTTAATGACATATTAAGTTACTACTTCAATATTGTCATTTATTTTTATTTGCGAAAAACTACTTATATTATTAAGAATAATATTCTTAGTTTTTCAACACCTCATTAGTATTAAAATAAATCTTAACTATTTTTATACAACATATGTAAAGTACTAAATGTTTAAAACATTTTGTATGTGTGTTAGATCAATGCAAGTTTCATACATTTTTCTTTTACTTAAATACTAATGTATTATATGATCTTTTAACTTGATTAGACAACCCATGGTCAAGCAAGACACGAAGATTTGATGTTTTAGAGATCATGTTACGGATTTGATGAAAGTGTTAAGTATTATGAGGTGATATACTTTTTATACTTTTACATTTGGAAAAATAATTGTGTAAGACAATATCTTTCGACGCACATGATTGACCAACTTAGTTTCCATTCCTAACAAGGTTACTAAAGCATCCTAAAACTTGCAAGACGTCGAAAACACATATGCAAGAAAAGTGATCTATACCTATATGTAATGCAAAATCAATTACGCAACTTAGTGCAAGAAGTCTAGTCTAAGTCCTATTGACGCATAAACCGAAAAACTAATAACCTACACATAGCAACAAGGCATGAAAGACACTTATGCTAGTATATAAAAAAAGGCTCAACTAAAGTTAACAATAAACATAAAAAAAGTATTAACTAACAATACTAAAACTCGAAGAAAAGCAAATAGTCATTTAGCATAACACACAAAAGTACTTATCGTCATTTTGTGTATTAAGTATAACAATGTACACTTAGCTTGATTTTATTTGAAAATGAATTTCTGAAAATGACTAAGTTCTGAGAAACAGACAAGCAGATACACTGCAACATTAAATACCCCACGGTACCATTAAATATACCGTCCCCTATTTAGTGGTGCCGTCAAATGTTATTAGAGTTCTGTCTCAGTTTTATTTTCTGTTTTGGCGTAACAAAGAAACATAAAACTTAGTAAACTTGATACCGAACATGTAGAGTATGTTAAGCATCATTTCTGTAGAATACTAATAAAGTTGCCAACGTGAAGAACTTGTGGTATTGTAGGCGTATATAGTTAATCCGTAGATACGAGTTAGTTGTTTTAGGATAAGATATGTAGAATATCTTCTAGAGTTTTAGGATAAGATATGTAGAATATCTTCTAGAGTTTTATGAATATACATTTCTTGTAACAGAGGTTAGGGTTTCTTATAGTATAAAAGGAACGCAAGGTCATTGTATTCTGTACGTGTCAAAAACATTCTTAGTGAATAATAAAATGATCCATAGAGGATCAAAGTATTTAGTATACAGTTTGTATTTATATTCCGCAATAGATACAAGCTCATAGAGATTGTCCATATAGTTTTGCTAGTGATTACATTAGTAAGCTATCGATCCATTGGCTCAAGATCTATTAAGCGTAGATCCTACAAGTGGTATCTTAGCTTCTTCATTAGCTGCATGTTCTTGCTTTTGAAGTCTAGCAAGATCTTCTGCATATGTTGAGTTATCCACATCATCAGCAACTTTGTCATCAGAGGCAACTTTGTTAGTAGGACCTGCAACATGAATAGGGAGAGAAGAAACAACAATAGTGGGTTCATCACATTCTAAATCACTGTCTGAGTCATCTTCCAGGGTACCTGCAATGTTAGTAGGTGACTCTTGTGTACCTGCAGATGGGTTAGTTTTAAATCTTGTATACCCCAAGTGATCTGTCAAGTAGTCAAGGTCAAAGTACCATTCATGACCTTTACTTTGAACATTTTCATTGTCTTCCAGAAATATCAGGTTAAGAGTCTCCTCAATCTTCTTTGCACCCAAATTATATACCCTGTAAGCCTTACTATGAGCTGAGTAACCAACTGTATACCCTTCAGCAGCTTTTTCTTTAAACTTTCCTAGGTGATCACTTGTATTCAGGATAGTCACTTGACATCCAAAAGGTTTAAAGTACTCAATGGTAGGTATCTTCCCAGTCAAAAGCTCATAGGGTGTTTTATTATGTGGTATGGTAATCAACACCCTATTTAGTACATAACAAGCAGTGCCTACTGCTTCAGTCCAAAACATAGTGGGAGGTTTAGAGTCAGCAAGCATGGATCTTGCAGCCTCTATCAGGTTTCTATTCTTCCTCTCAGCAACTCCATTTTGTTGTGGAGTTCTGGCATTACTATAATCCCTTTTTATACCCTTAGTCCCACAGAGTTCAATGAGATTGGCTTTTTTGAACTCTGTCCCATTATCACACCTTATCCCTTTTATCTTCTTGTTGAGTTGGTTTTCAATGAGGGCCATATAATCTTTTAGTATCTGAAAAGTTTGGTCTTTAGTCCCCAGAAAGAATACCCAACTAAACCTACTATAAGCATCAGTGATCACTAGACAGAAGTACTTATGGTCAATACTTCTGATGGATGTTGGACCAAAAAGATCCATATGTAGCAGCTGCAAAGGTTCTGAAATGATGCTCACAGTAGTGATGGCTTTATAAGAAGTCTTGTGTTGCTTTCCTTTGTTGCATGCAACACAATTATGTTCATTAGTGAAGATCTTGGAAGGAAGTCCATGAACCAGTCCATTCTTAGCAAGCTTGTTGATAACCTTGAAGTTTACATGTGCCATCCTTCTGTGCCATTTTGTAGATTCATCCAAGGATGCTTTGGCCACCAAGCATGCTAGTTCACCTTCTGGCTTGACATCATTCAATTTGAATGTGTAGAGATTATGATTTCTTGGAACCCTTAGCAATACAAGACTCTCATCAGGCATTTTGAAGTCTTGTGATAGAATAAGACAGTCCTCCTCAGTGAATAGCACAGGAATCTTTTTGACACAAATTTGTGAGACAGAGAATAAATTAAAATTTTGTAGCTCCTTCACATAGTAGACATTCTCAAAATCCACATTTGGAGTTCTGATTGTTCCTTTTCCAGTGATCCTTCCTTCTCCACTTCCAAATGTCACTTTGCCTCCATTAAAAGGCACAAAATCATGTAGCTTCTCTTGATTCCCAGACATGCTTCTAGAGCAACCACTATCAACAATACCTAAGTCTTTATTTAAAAGAGGATGTTCCTATAACAACAAAATATACAACAACATAAGTACCATAGAGAGACTCAAGTCATGAAAGACTTGAGCCTGCCTTGTGGATCAATAGAATGAAGCCATGTAGATGTGTTAGATCCACCATTGTTCCTGGAACCCCTGTGTATAAATGGTCTATTAAATTTCCAAGAACAATCTACTGAGGGCTTTACAGCAGAATCCCAATATGCCCTTCCCAAAAACATTGGGTCATAACATCCAGGCCAATAACCATTTTAAAAGTAATTATTGTTGTATCCAGAAAATGGTCTAGCAACATGTCTATTCCTATCAGCATTAAAATATCTACCAGCAGAAACAGACCCACCAGCAGGAACAGACCTATCAGCAGAAACTGAGTTGGTTCTGCTGGTGGTGTGGATTGCCTGTGGAACATATGAGGGTTTGACATGAACATTGGTCCACTTTGGTCTAGGTCTATTATGAGCAACATAAACACCCACCATCTTTTCATAAAAATCATAATCCTTAATCAAATGCAATTTACTACCACAAACAAAATATTTCTTCTTTCTAGAAGATTTATTCAAACCAAAAGATGTCTTATCAACCACAGAATTATTCAAACAAACACTGGAAATAGAATTGTTTTGTATTGACTGACAGGAATTGTTTTTCAAAGAAGTAAATAACAAGTTTTCAGGAGAAGCTGTCTTTGAAATAACTTCATCTGCAGCAACTCTAGAGTCAGCAGACTTGTATGAGGACTTGACAGAGGACTTTGGTGAGGACTTGGGTGAATCTGACTTGGTCTTGGAATCACAACTGGCATAACTAGAGGTAGAGGTCTCTGAGGTCTTGTCACTGAAAGAACAAGAGACACATTCATTAGAATCATTACTAGAGACACTCCTAGAGTCAGGGGAGTCATTAGTCCTAGTGCCATTGTGCATATGTGATTCAGCTAAGTCCACATGGTGGGATGTGGGCTTAGAGGTTCCTATGATAGTGGGAGAGACAGAGTCCTTATATGTACAAACAGGGTTTATCAAGTCACCTGACTTTTTGCCACACAAATGATGTGAGCCATCAAAGTCTGAGGTAGTGGTGGTTGGCATAAATACTCCTCTAATTGGTCCTGGAACTGCATGCATATCACCTTCTTTTAAGAATTTTACAGGTTCAGGGTTATACTTACTTTTCTTATCTGAATTATGGTGTACCTCTGCACCTACATATTTCTGAAAACCTAAACCTATCTCAGATGTTACAGACTGACTACTATAGAGCAAACTAGCTAACTTATCACCTGAAATTAGCCATTCTTTATGCCTAGCCACTTCGTTATCAAACTTATCTTGCAAAACTTGTTTCTCTAATTCAACTCTAGCCTTTTCTTTTTCAGAAAATTTTAACTCATTACTAGTCATCTCTAAATCCCTTTTTAACACTCTAATTTTCTCCTCATAAGCCAATTGATTTTGTTGAAACCAAACCTTTTGTTTTTCTAATGTTTTAACAGCTTCTTTATTAGCTTGAGCCTCAATAAAACTGGTTTTATATTTTGGTTCCATATCATCATAAGCTTCTTTAAGAGCATTATATTTTCTATCACACCCAAAAACACAATCAGATACCTGAGAAGATATGCCCATGAAGGCAAATTCAGCATCACAACTAGCCAGGCAGGAGATTTGTTGAGAAGTACTGCTTGCAGCATCATCAGTATCATGCTCATTCCAATCAATGCAGGCATCCACAGCAGTCACCAAAGCCTTTGTATCTCCAGCTTCCAACTCCTTCTTCTTGTAGGTTGAATATCTTGTATTGTGTTCAGCCTTCTTAGCCTTGCACTCTCTTGAAAAGTGTCCTATCTCTCCACATGAATAGCATTTCACCTTTCTCCTGTCAAATCGAGCTGGATCTCTTCTGTTAACATTGAGCTTTCTCCCAGCTTTTTGCTCAAACCTTCTGACTTTGAGAGAAAGCATTGCCATTTGCCACTTTAAGTCCAACTCTTCCAATGCTAGCTCTTCAATTTGCTCAAAATCTTCATAAGCTAGTTGTTGCTTTTGATCATAGTCAACAACAAAGGAATAAAGTACATCTTCCATCATATTACTAGTCTGTGGATAACTCTTTGGACCAGTAGATGTGAAAGATAATGTTGTAGAGGAAGGGCTTGGACTTGGAGCATGTGACACTTTGTTTGAATGAGTGCTTACAAATGCAGAGTGTGATGGAGTTGCTGTATAAGAGGAGTGCCCCTTGATATCAAGCTCCAGGGCTCTGAGCTTGTTATACAAGTCATCAAAAGATAGATAGTCCAGGCCACCTTTAGTTTTTAGTGATATACTGACCTGGGACCATGAAGGAGGTAAAGCCCTTAGAAACTTGGAATTAACTTCCTCATTGTCAGGCCTGGCTTGAAGCTGATGCAGCTGACTTAAAATCATTTGGAATTTATCATAATCCTTATGAATGCCCTCCTCCTCTGATATCCTGAACTCCTGAAATTCCTGCTTAAGCATGGATTTTCTCATTCTTTTAGATTCCTCATTGCCCCCGAACCTTGCTTTTATGGCCAACCAGATGTCTCTGAGATCATCAAGAAAGTGAAAATCTCCCATGTGATCATCTGAGATTGCTTGAAGCAAGATGGTTCTTGCTTTGTTCTCCCTTTGTACAACAATGATTTCTTCAGCAGATGAAGGAGGATAGATGGTAACATGGCCATTAGGGTCTTTTCCTGTCTTCTTAGGATTGTTTCCATTCAAGATTACATTCCATAGATTGAAGTCAACAATAGCAATCCAGTTCTGCATCTTCATAGCCCAAATCTCATACTCATCTTTCTTGAGATAGGGAAACTTGGCATTGCTGTTGGAAAAAGCAACCTGCTGAAGCTGTTATGTGAGGGTGTTGTTGTTGTTTTGAGTGACATCAGAAGAGTCTATATCTCCCATGGGTACTGAATGAAAAGGTGTTTGAAGGTAAGTTTGATTACAAAGATTATCCCGTGGCTCTGATACCACTTGTAGGATCTACCCTTGATAGATCTTGAGCCAATGGATCTATAGCTTACTAATGTAAGCACTAGAAAAACTATATGGACAATCTCTGTGAGCTTGTATCTATTGCGGAATATAAATACAAATAGTATGCTAAATACTTTGATCCTCTATGGATAGTTTTATTATTCACTAAGAATGTTTTTGACACGTACAGAATACAATGACCTTGGGTTCCTTTTATACTATAAGAAACCCTAACCTCTGTTACAAGAAACTTATATTCATAAAACTGTAGAAGATATTCTACATATCTTATCCTAAAATAACTAACTCTTATCTACGGATTAACTATATCCGCAGAAACTAATGCATCAGCAGAATCCAGATCATCAGCAGAATCTATATAAGCTTCAGCAGAATCCTGTCAGCATTATCCATCAGCAGTATCTATATGTTGACTTCAATAATTCCTTACAATATATATGGCTGAGTACCTATGCATCGCGATGCAATGGCTATACAAAAACGATAGTTAGTACTATTGCGAAGTTGGGATGACTGATGGTGAAAGGTGCTTGCTAGTCGATAAATGCTGTGTAATATTCGTCACAACATTATATAACATGTAAACATGGAGTAGTATACATTAATTCGTGCAAATATATGATCAGTAAATCTATATATGACATTGCTTAACAAAATAGAAATTAGATATTTAAAAGCTACACATTTTTCATACCTTATAAACCACCTAAAATTTTTCGTACTTTGACATGTACAATTTTTTTTTCAATCGAATTTAAGTGCATGGTTTATGATGACCACACTAGTATCTTGTTTGATTTGTCCTTTGTGGTATATTAATTGTATTTTTGAATGAGGAGGTTGCTTAAGACAAAAATTAATTATATTAGTTCTATAGATGTATTAGTGCATTAAATAATAGGTTTAGAACTTTTATATGATGGAGAATAAATATGCATACCGGAGAGAAATATGTTGTAACTTTAGCTTTATTATTTGTATTTCTTAAATTGTTGTTTTTATGTTTGAATGGTTTGTACAATATACGTTATTATTATATTGCTTGATTTAAGTTTGAGGTGTCTTAGAGCACTAGGTGCAAAGACGAAACCACATTCGCCACTCCGACGTGGAGCCTCCCCACAGCTCGTTGAGCTCGCCATTGCGCCCCCCCCCCCCTTCACGCCTCGCCAGCAGTGACTTACTCGTCTGCACAACGAGGGTGTGTTTGTACTTAGTTGGCAGCTTTTTTGTAGGTTAACGTTTATAAACGTTTAAAATTTTAAATGTAAACTTTTTTTTTTTACTTTTAAAAAACTAAACATATTAACACTATAAATATCACACACATTTTAAAATTTTCATTCAAATATACACAACTTTCATTTCAAAACACTAACACATATAAAAGCAAGAAACATGAGCGCCACATCTTCCGATATTAGTGACTTTGAAGAGATAACGGAGCTACAGATGATTGTCCGAGAGTTTGAATACGAGCAATCGTTGTAAAATCAAGAAGCCAGTCCTTCATGCCACCGTAGATACATCCCCTATGAACGTGTAGTTGCTGAAGCACGTCTACTCGCCGACTATTTTGGTGGGAGACCAAAATATACTGATGATAATTTTCTGCGTCATTTTCGTATGAGCTATACACTATTTTTAGAAATAGTGCAAGGTATTGAAACGTACATTGAAACTCATAATCATCCTCTCCCACCGCATTTTGATTTCTTTAGACAACGACCTAATGGTGCGGGTATAATGAGTTTTAATGTGATTATGAAATGCACATGTGCCCTACGCCAATTGGCTTATGGGGTATCACCTGATTTATTAGATGAGTATTTACAAATAGGGGAACACTGTGCACGCGATTGTCTAGATTTTTTTTACTATGTACATACTCTAGTTGTTTGGGAAGCAGTTTTTAAGAACTCCAGACGAGAATGACATTCACAACTTATACCACACACATAACATGGTTCATAAGATACCGGGAATGTTGGGAAGCATCGATTGTATGCACTGGGAATGGAAGAATTGTGCGAAAGAATGGCAAGGCCAATTTCATAGAGGTGATAAAAAGTATCCAACTATAATGCTTGAAGCCGTTGCGTCATATGCCTTGTGGATTTGGCATGCATTTTTTGGGGTCGCGGATGCAAATAACGATCTTACCATTTTGAATAATTCTCCATTATTCGACAACATGCTTGATGACATCGGTCCTAAGGTTCCGTTTGAAGTATACGGATGTAAATTTAAACATGTGTATTATCTAGCTGACGTAATTTACCCAGAGTGGGCATCTTTCATCAAATCATTTACGGTTGCAACTAACCCTAAAAATGCCGCATGGAAAGCGAAACAAGAAAGTGCTCGAAAAGATATCGAAAGAGCTTTTGGTGTCCTCCAAGGACGTTGGCATATTATTGCCCAACCGGCGTGTGCATTTACTGTGGGCAAGTTACGGAGAATCATGTACTCGTGCATCGTAATGCATAACATGATTTTGAAAAATCTAAAATTTGCGATATCCGAAGATAGCGAAATGTATATTCCTACGTAACCAAATTTACAACAGTCATGGATTGAACGTTGCGAAGTGCAAAGAAAAAATCCAAAGAACTACGCGATAAACGCACACACGCAAAGCTTCAACGATGTCTCATCGAGCATGTTTGACAACGACAACAATGGGAACAAATCCAACAACAGAATGCGAATAATTAGTTTCGTTCTAATTTGATGTATTCTTTTTGTAGTAGTAACTGTCATGCGTAATCAAAGTAGAAACAATACAACAAGAAAATGTATAAATCGTAAAGCTATAGCAAACCAAATTTGTGAGATGTAACCGAATGCAAGAATATGATAGAGGCACGTGTTTGACACGCTTCTCTTAAACAGATTCGCCGCCTATTCGGCGTCTATTAACCAAGATACAACAATCGAAGCAGTTCTACTGCCGGACTTGACGTTATGCCTGAAATTCTCATCATACAAACTTGTGATTCACATGGAAAAATAAAACCCAAAAGCGAACATTAGTATGTGTTATCTTAGTGTGGTGCTACTTTCTCTTGTATTTTTAGTAAACACATATAGCTAGATTATATAGTTGATTAAAAAACAGTCATAGTTAATATGCAATTAACTACCATAAACCGATTTAATTTTCGAGTAACGGTCATAGTTATTATGTTAGTAACAACCATAAGACTAGTCATTAATCGAAACATTAATCGGTAATTAACCAACCATTAATATGTTGTTACAACTTTGACACGTTCAGAGTTTACACCATTTCATTCTAGACACCACAATTTGAGATCGATATCCCATTCACACTACAATTGGTGAAAATGCAATTTCGACTAAAGTTTTCCAACAATCCCCCACATGAATGGAGATCGATTCAAAAACACACATTTCCAATGAAAATCCCAACAGTTGAATCCTGCATAGGATAGGTAGGTGTTACCCTTTGAACCTTCCCTTATGAAATAAACTTAGCCTACTAGCTGCCAATAGAACGCGATGTATTTGAACTGCTCTGCTAATTATATAGATGACAATATATGTTCACACAGGACTCTCCCTGACATAGTAAAATCCTCATAGTCATGTTCGTTATGGTCATGAACACTAGCCTGGTTCTGCGAGAGCTTTTAGGAATTGTGCCCCCACACATTTCCCTTCGAAGCGACCCCACTTCTCTCCCACATAGGTGATTCCAATTGAATCATTAAAAGCGATGAGCTTAACCTCATATTGTCACTGTTATAGGAATGGACTAGGAAGTTTACTAACTCCCTTAAATAGGCGGAGAATTGATAACTCCCCCACAGTGACCTCCCTCGGTTTATAAAATTAGGTTGTCCTATTGAACCCAGATATTGGGATCTCCAGTCGGCTGGGTTAGGTTTTCCTTCTTATAAACTTTTTCGGGGCTTTAGTCCTAACTCACTCTCTGATTAAGCCTTTTATAAGCGGATCCGCATTGTTATCATTTGACTTCACATTGTCGAAAGTAATAACTCATCTTGAGAGTAGTTGTCGTATTGACAAACTATGTCTTGACTCACCATTATACATTATGATATAAGCCTTGCCAATTCTTTAATAACTATCACGGTGTATACAAATGTTGGTGCGTATACATTTTGTCTCTTATCCAAATTTATCTATAAAGATACAATCAGATTCCTTTGTGGACCTAGCTATATTTTATATCTATTAGATATCCAAAATATAGTAGTCATTTCGAGAGTGTATACATAGCCACTCACGATGTGAAATCAAATGGTCATTAATAACATTAATTACCCATCAAATCGTTGTTATGTTTTGCTCTAAACAAAACCGTCCCAATAATTCATGAGTATGTCAAGTGGGTAACACCCCTGTCTCTATTTTGAATAGATGTTGATTGGTGTCATTTGAAATCTAGCTGGGCCGGAATCCCCCACATTGAACCTATCTCAAGAATCTCGTAGAAAGGGTTCTTCCGTTCAACGTCAATCTCGTTTAAGAGGTGCTCTTTTGAGAATATGACACGAATAACCTTAGTAATGTGTCACTACACAAGTTTCATATTTGTGTATGCACTCATTGAATGTTTGACGTTAATTATTTTCCATAACATAATTAAGAAATTTCATGTCTAACATGCTATAGACCAAGGAATCAAGCCTATGAACAGAAGATGCATCATTCTGATTATTCCTTGCTTCGTCTACTAACATTCTTCTATAAGACAAATTATTTATGAGATTCAGTCACCACCTTAAACCATATGTTTTAGGTGTATCTCAAAATAGGTATTTGTGTAAGTCTCACACACACACGTCATCCATGTTCACTTGTGATTATATAATCACATATGATTACATGCAATCATGTGAATATAATCATATATTATGAATTTGTAATCATTACATCCAATAAATATACGTCTCATAAACGAATGAACGTATATAGCTCACTTTGATGACCATGACTACAATTACATTAGGTACAAAAACAATGTAATTTGTTATCTTTTATTCTACACATATACGAGTTTTATCGACACAATGTCGATAACAAGAATCTGTAGCATTTCTGCCGAAATGAAAAATTTAGATTAATTTCAACAATAGTTGCAACAACTCGTAAGTATTTATTTCTTTTAGTACAACAACTCGTTTGATTATTTGCAAAAATATTCACAACCGAATATTTGCAACATCCAAACATTTTCAATACTCGATACAAAATCAAGCGACTTGTTTTGTTGTTATAGTACTAAGCAATACCATTGAACCAAACAACACCTAGTGCATAGCAAAACCACAAAGTTTAGCACCAAAACATCCACAAAATGTTGCACTAAATAACTCAAAACTTAGCACTTTTTCGCAAGAAAATTTCAGCAACAACGTTTAGTAGCATTTTTTTCACAAAAAATTCAGCGAGCAAACAACCCTTTAAAGTCACTACGCTGCACAAGATTTCAGCAACCAAACAGTCCGTTAAAGTCACTTTGGTGCACAAGATTTCAACAACCAACATGCCAATTTTGTGCATTAAAATTTTAGAACCTAACAGCCCTTAAAGTCATTTTACCACACACAATTTCAGCAACCAAAAAACCAATTTTATGCATAAAAATTCATCAACCAAAATGCCAAATTTCTGCATTAAACTTTTAGAACCAAACAGCGCTTAAAGTCACTTTACTGCACACAATTTCAGCAACCAAAATGCCAAATTTCTGCATTAAACTTTTAGAACCAAACAGCCCTTAAAGTCACTTTACTCGCACACAATTTCAGCAACCAAAATGCCAAATTTCTGCATTAAACTTTTAGAACCAAATAGCCCTTAAAGTGATTTTTTTTTCAAGAATTTCAAAAACTACATAAATTGGTTATAAAATTCTGCACTAAACGGATTAAAAATCCGTGCTAAAAACCTCAATAACTGTTCGTATTAGTCACAAAAGTATTGACAAAACAACCTCAATCTGCTTAAGATAAACACATGGTTCACCACCAACAAGCGCAAAAATCACAAATTGCCTCAATATCGGTACAAATTAGCCACAAGCTTTTGCATAGGCTGTTTCGATAGAAACTAATTAGATATGACAGTTTGGGATGAAAATGTTTAGACTAATATTAAAACTTTGGCCATCATGACCCATTACGATCCACCACTTATAGAACATTGATTTGATAAAAGCTCTTACAGAAAGGCATAACAAATCAAATGCTCAAAAGCTTTGAAAATCATTCGAGTAACAATAATCAAAAATTCTAAAAAATTGCAAAGGCATAATCATAGTTTGCTTACATATATTACCGATATCCTTTTCCTCTGTGGATAACCAGAGGGGAAACAAAGTTTTGAATCAATCTTTATCAACATAATTGCTGAGATACTTTC
This sequence comes from Artemisia argyi, assembly GCA_030686995.1. Classification (NCBI taxonomy): domain Eukaryota; kingdom Viridiplantae; phylum Streptophyta; class Magnoliopsida; order Asterales; family Asteraceae; genus Artemisia; species Artemisia argyi. The sequence continues at coordinate 88,069,320 of CM060687.1, forward strand.
TGAGATTACTTGAGAATATCAGAAGTCATATGTCATACTAAATTTATAACACATTCAAGTTCCATGCCAATTTACAAGGTATACTCATTTCCAAATAGTCATAACCTAAAAATTAGTAACTAATGATAGTAAAGTAATTTCATGCTTGAAACTTTAACACGAAATAAACAAATCACTAGCAAGTGGCAATTTGTTTTTCCAATTTATGCATTAGCTACTGCTACATTCGCAACCACCACTACCAAGTACCAAGTGTACTTAATTTATTTACTTGTTTTCAATTCCTTCCATAAACACAAATTTTCAATATAATCAATTTTTCTCAGCACACTAACTAATATGTGATCTTCGTTGTCAAATCCAAAACTCGGTCAAATTAAATTATGCTTTCAAAATTGTGCCATAGTCAAAGTAACTCTTACAATAATACATAAAAGGGTAAAGCTAAAGATACGCAACATATTTCTACAAATAAACACAAGTACGCAACATACTTAGTAAAGTGTCAAAACGCAACATGTTTTCAAAAAATCGTTGATCTACGCAATATGACCTGCTGGCAACAGGTTACCAGGTCACCTAACTTTAAATGTTACACATTTGGTCCTTAAACTGTCTCATATCACGCGCACATGATCCTAAAATATTTTTTTTTAAATTGAGATAAAATCTTTTTTTTAACTAAAATTTAGAAAAAAAAAAGAGTTAAAATAAAATAAAAAAAAGAAAAAAATTTTAAAAATTTAAATTTTTTTAAAGTTAATATTTAAAAAAATCAAAATTTTTTAAAAAAATTAATATTTGCGAAAAAAAATATAATTTTTTTTATAGGGAAAATTTCATGTATATCTTTGAAAATTTCTAAAATTTCATATATATCATTTTTACTAGTTTTTGATGCATAAACTACAATGCATTTAATGCATCAAAAGGATATTTATGATTTTTTTTAAGTTAATATTTTAAAAAAAATCAAAATTTAAAAAAAAAATTAATATTTGCGAAAAAAATTATTTTTTTTTATAAAAAATTAATTTTTTTAAAAAATGCGTATTTTTTTAAAAATTAATTTTTATAAAAAAAATGCGTATTTTTTTTTTAAAAAAATGTGTATTTAAAAAAAAAATTAATTTTTTTTATAAAATTTTTTTTATAAAAAAATTAATTTTTTTATAAAAATTTTTTTTATAAAAAAAATTAATTTTTTTTTCGCAAATATTAATTTTTTTTTAAAATTTTGATTTTTTTTAAATATTAACTTAAAAAAAATAATTGTTTTAATTTTTTTTCCTTTTTTTTAATTTTAAAAAAAATGCGTATTTATAAAAAAAAATTTATTTATTTTTTTCGCAAATATTATTATTTTTTTTAAATTTTGATTTTTTTTAAATATTAATTTAAAAAAAAATTAATTTTTTTTTTAATTTTAACTCTTTTATTTTTAATTTAAAATTTTTTTAACCATTTTTTTTCTTTCTAAATTTTAGTTAAAAGAAAGATTTTATCTCGATTTAAAAAAAAATGTTAAAAAGTTTTTTTAAAAACTTTTTTAACGACTGTTACCAAAATAGGATCATATACGCGAGATATGAGACAGTTTAGGGACCAAAGGTGTAACTTTTAAAGTTAGGTGACCTGGTAACCTGCTGCCAGCAGGTCATATTGCGTAGATCGACATGTTGCGTACGTTTGACACTTTACTAAGTATGTTGCGTACTTGTGCTTATTTGTAGAAATATGTTGCGTATCTTTAGCTTTACCCGTACATAAAATGTTTCTCTATAAAACGTGTTGCATCTAAGTTTGTTTATTGTATAACATTTTCGTAAACAAATCCTATCGTTCTTCTAAGATTTAAACACATGAAAAGAATCTGTTTTAAGTTTCTAGTAGTAACTGTCATGCGTAATCAAAGTAGAAACAATACAACAAGAAAATGTATAAATCGTAAAGCTATAACAAACTAGATTTGTGAGATGTAGCCGAATGCAAGAATATGATTGAGGCACGTGTTTAACACGCTTCTCTTAAACAGATTCGCCGCCTATTCGGCGTCTATTTCCCAGGGTACGACATTTGTTGTACTGCCGGACTTGACGTTATGCCTGAAATTCTCATCGTACAAACTTGTGATTCGCATGGAAAAATAAAACCCAAAAGCGACATTAGTATGTGTTATCATAGTGTGGTGCTACTTTCTCTTGTATTTTCAGTAAACACATATAGCTAGATTATATAGTTGATTAAAAAACGGTCATAGTTAATATACAATTAATTACAATAAACCTATTTAATTTTCGAGTAACGGTCATAGTTATTATGTTATTAACAACCATAAGACTAGTCATTAATCGAAACATTAGTCGGTAATTAACCAACCATTAATATGTTGTTACAACTTTGACACATTCAGAGTTTACACCATTTCATTCTAGACACCACAATTTGAGATCGATATCTCATTCACACTAAAATTGGTGAAAATGCAATTTCGACCAAAGTTTTCCAACACTTTTTTCGTATTGAATTTTATTTATTGTGTTGTATTTTATTTTAATTATTAATGAAATGAATTTATTTTATTTAATGAAATGAATAAAAAAATAAAGTTGTAAGTGATGAGCCCCAAATGAGTAAATTGGGGTTAGTTGTTACTTGTTAGTGAGGAGGGGGTTAGTTGTGAAGAGTTGCTAAGGTGATGTGGCACATGTGGGCCCCAAATGAGGAGATTTGACTAGTTGTTGCACCTAGTGCTCTTAATGATATTTAATGAGGAAAAGGGGTTCTTCCTCATATGTAGTTGTTTTATGATTAAATGTGAAATAAAATTAAAATGAGAAGAAACTCAACAGTACATTTTATATGCATCTAAAAGAATAAATGCATCTTCTCATAAAATTCTCCCCCTTGTTTGAAATATGTGACTAAAATTGATTCTTATTTTTTTCGTTTCAATTTCTTTTCTCACTAGATCTCTTCCCGTATGTAGTTATGATTCAAATTTTTTTTTTTTTTTTTTTAGTTAGCAAATATCAAGCAGAAGATTTGATTAGATAGTTTGCCAACATACATGGGATCAATTCAATATAAAAATATAATGAATAGTACAAATGATTCAACTATGGTCATCGTTTTTAGATTCGTTGTTTTTGACCTTCAATATTTCTTGCAATTTTGGTCCCACAGCTCATTTTCAAGTTGAATTATAGGATTGTAAAAATAGACATATTGAGTTTTTGACCATTTCATCATCTTATCTTTAATGGTACCGGGTAAAACAAAGTAAACGTTGCTATGTCATTTCGTGATGTCGATTGTTTGTCTCCATGTGTATGATCTCTTTCATTGTCACGTAAGTTGTGATTAGGGTTTGATTAGATAGTAATCCAACTTCAATTTGCCTATCTTTGGCTTCTTAATTTGGTAAACATCATAAGTACATCATTGATGTGTTCTTTCTTCTTTCAGTCTCGATTTACTTTCAATAAAGAGTAACTTTAATAGTTGGTTTGAGGTTTTAGCAACGGGTCGTGGTAACGTTAACCAGAATTTTGATATATTCGGTTTCGACCTCTCAAAATTTCGGTATTACCCGAAAAATAGTGTTAGGAAAAAAAAAATTTAGATCCCGACCCCCGCTGAAAATTTTCTAGCTTTGCCACTGAGTCGTTAACCAAAATTTTCCAATAAAGGAAAAAGATCGACCTAAATGAGCATGTCACAATACCATAAATATATTATATTACAATGACAAAAGTTGAATAGGTTATTTTTTTTTTAAAATTTTTTTTTGAAGGACCTACTTGGCTACTTGTAACCAATTACTAAAGCCCGACATGAGCCTGGGACCTGGCGGTACCGAACTGGTCTGCTGCCAGTCATTCAGGACCCGATATGTTTCGGTAATAATTTCTTTAACGATCTAAGGTAAAAATAACACGTTTCAGCAAAATTTTAGTAACTGCATACATGTAATCTAAAATCTTTCGGCAATTTGTTAACAATGATAAGCCAAGTTTTAGAAAGAAGAAAAACAAGAGTGCTTGCTGATCGAGCTTAAAATAAAAATCCCAAATTTGGCCATAAAGCCACCGTGTGGTAATGGACATAAGTCGTTGGCTTTTAATAAAAGAAGTTAGAAAGCATAAATTTACCAAAGAACTTTTGGCCTATTGGTACAAATGTGTAGAGGGATTGCAATTCGTGTCTCACTTGGGACATAACTGTAGTATACGGGGGATGTGAATTTACTGTTCGAAAAGAAGCACAACTTTTGAAAATGGAGATTTTTTAAGTAGACTTTCTATAGAAGTGAGATATGGTACAAAAAGCGCATGGAAAACATTAGACTTCAACTTGTACTGTGCTTTTTCGACCTTAACCACCACTTGAAAACCGGTCAACACGTAACCGGCATTTAAGTGGTCCGTGATTTGAAGATAGAGCTTGACTTTAAACCAAAGAGCTAGACGGCTAACCAGGACCAGGCTTTTGGGGACGGACGTCGGGTTGGGCAATATCTTTACCATTAATACACAAACAGAATGACGTAATGTATCCAATAATTCGATCCAAACACATTGTCTAACCTACATTACAAGAGGCTTTGTCTTCTCTTGTACTTTCTACAATTGTGAAATGACACACAAAACTGCAACATTGGCTTCCTTTTTTTGTTTTTAAATGCTCCGCCAACAAACTAAATTACATTTACTATGAATTACCTTTTTACTATGACAACTGGACTTCTTTGCCAACATCTCAGAAGGGTGGGAGATCCAAACTTTGCAGACTACTGGAAACCAACAGTGATAATTTTCTCCAAAATTGTTGGAAACACTTGGCTTGATGAGCCATGTATAGGTTTAAAATGTATAGTTGAATTATTGTTGGGCTCCATGTATGTATGATTTGTGATCTATACAGGAAGTGTCTTCTAACAATCTTTGGAGTTCATTGTACCTATTAATACAGATTGTACGAGTAAAGATTAAAACACAAGAACACTAAAAACAAATGAAAAATAGGACAATACGACATTCATCTAAAGAACAAGTCCATATTTGACTTGCTCAAGTAGTCAAGTCAGATAAACATTTCTTTTATCACTAGTTATTTAAAAGAGAAGCTATATTTCCTAATCTCTTTTTACTCTTCCTAATTGTATCTGCAAAAATCCATACATTCGAATAAGTAACAATCATTATGTGGATTTCTAGTTGGATATCACATTAGTCCTACAGAGTTGCATATTTCCAGATGTAAAACTTCATGAGAAATGATTGAATGGCATTTTAAACCATTGAATTTAAATTCAGGATATGCTAAAAAAAAACAACTATTAGTTCAAAATGCCTTTCAGAAAGGATAAAGAAAACATTGTACTTGGCAACAAGGATTGTAAATAGTTGCAAAATGCGCAAACATAACCATGCAGCTTATTACCAAATACAATTTTGAATGTATCCACTCCATAATAGAGATCAGGATTGAAACAATATGAAGCAGAAATAAGCCTAAAATTAATGTGAATATTAATTAATTAATTATTTTAAATAGTGAACTCCTTTTCTTGGGGGGGGGGGGGGGGGGGGGGGGGGGGGGGAGCCTATAGTTTTCTCATAGGTGTAACAATCATTATGTGGATTTTGCTAGTTGGATATCACATTAGTTCACCTTTTCTCTAAACTATTTACATGCAAGGACTTGGAACCACTCGATTTAAATTACTTCTTAATCAAAACTGAAACAAAATCATCGTATTGTATGGATTCTGAACCATGTAGCCCAAGCACATGTTGTCATGAGTAATGGTTACAAACAAGTGGTAGCTGCTCGTATCTGTTAAAATACTATTTGAAGGCTAGGACAACATTTGCAAGGAGATTGTTGACGTGGAACTTTAAATTGAACTTCCTAATTAGAATTAATCAGATAACCCTTTTAAAATAAATAATAAAACCAACCAATATGCATATAAGGACATGGTTGAGAATTTCATATTTGATTATGAAAAAAAAGACCCTCTTTACATTCTTCTAACTATCAAGAATAGTATTCAATCCACCAAAGGTAACTTCCAAACCACCACATTAATCCCCCATCACTGTCACCTTTAGTTTTTCAATCCACCACCAAGACCCCAAATGACGTAAAAGAAATAAATGTTTTGGATGTGATAAGGTCATTTTGTAATGATCTTTCGTCCCTCATTTAGTTATTTTATTTTTAAGCCACCAAAGGCCACCAAACTCTAGACAAGGACAACACAATGGATGACAAACTTTAGGCAACTAGATGAAAAAAACAACCATTCTGATATGCTAACAGCTCAAAAGACTATCATCAGTACCTGCAAATCTTCTAAGGTAACTAGTTATAAAGAACCAACAGGCAACTCATGCTCCCAAAAAACCTGATGTTTGGTCTAGGATTTACTCAAATCTCAAGACTCTCACTTCAGAGTCTGACACATTGTACCATGGCTCTTACCAGATTTGTCCCTATGCTTGTCCTAAATACCGTATATTATGGTGGCGAGTGTGTTATGTTTTATCTCAAACGTATCAAATGGGTAGAAACAAAAAGACGTGGAATAGAAAAACATGTCAAACAGGGCAAAGTCACCCAAAGTGTATTTACAATCCATAAAACCTCCTAAATTCTTCTATTTAAATTAAATTAAAAAAAAAAAAAAAAAAAAAAAAAAAAGAAAAAGAAAAAGGAGAGAGAGATTAATATAGTAATACTACTAATATTTAACATTTAAGTATTTAACATTCTTAAATAAAAAGAAATGGACGTAGAAGTGTGTCAGGTAGATCCAACTCCTCAAGCTATTTTGATCTGTTACCCACCCGCCCCTTTTTACATCTCTACCCACTATGAATGTACACTTCTCTATGCTATCATATATATCAGTAACCAATAACAAAGAATACCACACCACTGCCTACAGCTGCAAAAAGCATAATTTACTATAGTGTGCTAAGGCAATTATGCAAGTTAGGGAACTGAGTAAATTGAAGTTATGAAGGGGCATTGAAGACTTACCAGTTATTGAGGAATCTGAACAACAATGAATGCAATGAAGTATAAACATGAAAAAATTGCTGCTCCAGCAAGAAAATTGTAAAGCAGCTGTCGATCATTTTTCGTGGGTATAAAAACTGATTTCAGTGTGTTTGTCAGTTCAAAGAGCCGACAGGATATCTGCAGAAGCAAGGCAACAGCAACCAACATATGAAATGAGTATATTTATGGCATGTATTTAATTATAAAGGTGAGCCGATATGTTTCTCACCAAGACATAAACTGCAGTCGTAAGCATGAAATTGAGCATCGGGTAATTTGGTATGAACGAGAGAAGCCACTTTGGTTGTGCATTGGGGATATCCGATCTGCAACAATTCATGTTAGTTAGTGCCAAGTCATTGCACTTAATGAGCTTCAGATGCCACTTTCTCTAAAGATTTTAAGAGAATGTAATCATCTAATTGTATCAAATAGAATTTAAATAAATATAAAAGAAAGGAACGGGTATCTACTAGTTTATCGTGCCATAAAAAACCTTTCTTTAAATACATATTAAACCTAATATATGAAGAAAGAACCTGAAAGTACTACAAACAAAAGGCGCAACAAACTTGATTTAGATTTCAAAAACAAATACAGATTGTGCTCACCTTAGCCAGATGTGGAACTGAGAAATGTACGTCTCCAAAGTGATCTTACCAAGCCACCTATTTTAACATGGAAATAACTCAATAAGTACAATTGAATTGTTACTAAACCAAAACTATTTCTATTTTCTTAACCCTAAATATCTGAAGGTGAAAGTTAAATGGAGCTTACGCAAAGAGCGTTAATGAGTAATTCCGAAGATGTTGAGTGAAATTCCTTAAGCAAATGTAGACACTGAAATAGAAGACGAAGATATATCATGTTATAAATACAGTATACCACAATACTATAAGTGTTGTCATGCTAACAGTATATTAATGGACAAATAATATTAAATTACACACGTTATAGGTATCCATGACGTGTAGGGGTGCAATTTGTTGTATGAAACCTTGTCCAACTTGTATATGTACTCATACCACATGTAACCAGCCTGAAAACAATATACTGTAAGGGCCACAAAATCTTGAATAAAGAGAAATATATCAATTACTATAGGTGACCAGTTTGGTGGGTTGGGTAATAGGTCAAAACACTTTTTAAAAGTCATTTGTTAGTACTGATAGGGTTGGGTTGACCTGCAAACACTTTTTGATCGTTTTACAAACTTTTAATAAAGAAATGTGTTGTTACAATTAGAAAACAATATTATTACAAAATTATTCCAACTTATTGGACAAAACAATTTAGGAGGTCGTCTGCATTTAAAGCGGACTTCAGCATTCTCAATCCATTTGACCTCTTACCGTTCTAGCTAACCTGATTTTCTGTTTAATTTCACCCATTTGGGATATAACACAAACCCAAATTGTCCCATACATAGGTAAATTGGTCAACTTTGCCACTTCTACATCTCAAGAAAGAGTATCCATACTAACCAGAACAGATACTGAAACAATGGACGCCTTAATGGTACGTCTCCGCTTACTGTCCGATTCCTCAAGTTTTTCCATCCATTTTTCAACCTGATATAATATATACAATCGGGTTAGCAATATAATGTATGACATGCATAATTAGAGTTAAAAAAGCTTCCCAAAGCTTACATTAGGATGAAGATATGCATAAATCATTCCAATAATCCATATATACCGATCTAGCCCAGATCTGAAATGCCACTCATGCAACCGAGGCAGATCTGGTTTTGCAGGATCACTGTAACCTGCAAACAAAAAACGCTACTTTCAGGCATCATGTTAAACAAGTACTTTCTAAAACTATAAAAGCCTTAGATTTTAACTGGGTGGAAGTTTTTCATGAGTTGAGATATAAATAATAAAAGCTTTGGAGTTCAAGTCATGGTCTTGTCATTCATTTACATGTGGCAGTAACAGTGGATAGTATGTTATTATGCACCGCCTGGATGATAAAATGTACCTAAGAGGAATGCAAAAGGACCCCAAATCAAGTCAAAAACTCCAGGAATCTCCCACACCAGGATAACCACAAGAAAGCATGCAGCCATCTTTGTAATCATAACTGATCTTATCTCATTATATTTGCTTCCTATAGCAAGTGCTCCATAAACCATGAGAGTAAATAGAGTGTGCATAGGACAGATATAATAGAGCATATAGTCGTTGTTGAGAACTATACAACAAAATGCCACAAAGAAGTTCAGCCTCCACATCATCTGCAAATGAAGAATTGATATTAGGTGCATCAATATAATAATCAACTGTAAAGGTAACCCACACCATGTACATGGCAGTAGATTCTACAAGGAGGGACCATTGTGCTCACACTATCCATTGAGTAATAATTATCTTCAACCAATTTATAACTAGCAATAGCATTTCTTTTCACTGGTTTCAATGTCAAAAGTTCTGCCCTGCCCTATTTGAAGGTTAGATTCTGTTTTCTAAGTGACAAGTTCGAAATTTAGATGTTAAAACTTCCACCCGGAGCAATTTGCAGGTTACAATTATATTCGAAAATGTCTAGTATTACTTGTTTGCTTTTTTAGAGCTTGCATTAAGTCTCATTCAGGCATCTCTGAGTATTAGTAAAACAAATTTCGTATTAGGATATCCTCAGTTTTGCACATAGCTTTCAGATCCCATGTTACGCATTTTCACGATTTGAATTACAGACTGAATACAGAAACGACCTTTTATTTTGAATAAAGGTTCCTTTGATAATGGATTACTCATTAATTGTTAACCTTTAAAGTGACTAACATGTGATGTTTTGATGTCTGATACAAATAATACTATGTATGCAATCAGCAAGAAACGAAAAGAAAATAAAAAGTAAAAACCTGAGAAAATCGTGCAATACTGAAATCTTTTCTGATGTAGTAGTAGGAGAAGTTTCCAAAACCAGTCATCCAGACATAAGCAGCAATAAAAACACGAATCGCATTGTATATCTCCGTGGCAGCGAAGTAATGATACATCAAGAAGAGAACCTGTAATAATTACAGGAGAAATAGAAGAACTTTCAGAAACAAATTAAGCAATGTTGTATAGCATTTTAAGAACTATAATTAAATTTACAAAGATAAAATCAGGGGCAAAGTAATGATATTGACAAAACTCTTGCCTGCATCCATCCTTTCCACTCCTCTGTTTGATGTCGATTAAGGTAAAGGATTGATTTTCCTGTCAATGCTGACTTGTCACTATGTTTCTTCAGAGAAGTCATTGCTGAAACAATGATGAGAAGAGCATACAGGAACATGAAAAGATCGCGGTTGTAATTCTGTACAAATAAATAAAAAGTTAGAAACCAAATGAATTATCAGTTTAAAATACACTTAGAAAGGTTAAGTTTATGAAGTAACAACCTTTGTTGATTCCGGAATTAAGTTGGTGCGGTCACATAAGTAGAAATAGAATAAGATTCCCCCAAACTCTGACCTACATGAGGTAGTGAATTCAAATGTGATTGTTGCATCAACTTAAAAAAGAATTGACCAATTTAAAAAATAATCATTTAAAGTAACATGACTTACATTGCTCTTAGGGTTGCTCGATTTTCAAGTAGAAAAGACTCTTCCATCATCACAAATCTGAAAATCCATATGTGCAGATTGTAAATTGAATCTTTAACTGAAAAACAAAAGATAAAAACATGACGGACCCATCGAATCGTTAACTAACCTAATTAAGTTTGCTTTGATGGTTGCAGCAGGCGGCCTGCTTGATGCTGACTTTGCGAGGCCTCCTTCCAGCAAAACAGCCCTATCATCTTCCTTAGTGGCCTCAAGTTCCAATTCAACCAAACTATTGTCTGAATGGCTGCTTCCAAAAGACACGAGTAAATGAACATTAGAAGATACTATGACATCGAAAGTTAGCATACACCTCTTCAATATTGAATGCAACTTTAAATTGGTATGGGTCGGTCGATACAATCAAATATTAATGTGTCAACAGGTCAAACAACATGTGATATGTATGTTCACTTGACTATATGGAGCATCGATCATAGAATGTCAAGTCAAACTAATCTGTGTTAGAGTACAGAGATAATAAGGTCTATAATACTAAAAGAAACTGACTAGAGTATATGAAAAAACTTACAGTTTAGATGGGGATGAAGATTTTTTGTATTCTAGCCACTCTGAGTAAATCCAAGAAACAAATATAGGAATGATTCCAAGCAAAAAGGACACCTGCGAGATAAAAATTTTAAGAGCATCATAATCAGAACCCTGTGTAAGAAAATCGGAATGAAATACAAGAGCACACAATCCGTAACTTGGAATGCATACCAGTATAACACCAGAATATATTTCCACATATTATTATATAGTATAAATTTTCAATACTAACTGTTAAAATGTTTATTCCTATCAGTGGTTCAGTTTCCATCCAACTTACATAGTACATGGTTTGGATACCATCAAAAGAATACAGATTGGCATTTTAAATGGCGAAATATTTACGTAACTCAAGTAAAAAAAAAAAAACTTGAGTACTCATAGAAGGGAGTGCTTAATCGTAATTTTTGTGAAACTAGTGCACACAAAGATGATTTTGGAGTGAAGACATATTGTGTTCAACATTAATTAATTATCCTGGGTATCATCGTTATGGATCATTTAGCAAGGAAAATTACCATACGATCTATCTAATGAAAACATACGCTCTATGTTATGGATAACTTGACAAAATTTGATATACGGAGATCACCAACCAGCTAAGGTGATGTTTGAGCTTATTCCACTACATTAGTTAGTATCAGACTATTCCAATAACAAAGCTAAGACGAGTGGAAAAGATCCATGCCAAACACAATGTACTAGTAACTAATAATATTATGAGTAAATATGAAGTTGAAGTTAACAAAAACATATTTAGAGATGTCCAGTGAAGATTAAAGTAAAAGCAGCAGATGAATGTTTACCTGTCCAGGTGTTAGAGGTCCAGAAACCACCATTGTAATCAATTAATCTGATAATGCGTTATGATCAACAAATCACGATGCGTAGTACTAGTAGTTGAATCGTGATTCGATCTATCGAAAGAAAGAAACACACATACACACAGAGTATGTGTGAATGTGTTGGTAGGAGTATGTATATATATGTCAAGAATTGGAAAGTGAAACCCTAACCACTTAGATAGATCTGGAGCAACAACCAAGTGATAAAAAGAATGGGGTTGGTTGGGTAGGAGTACAAGTTGAGGTTTCTACTTTGCTTCACGATTTGAATTCCGATTCAAGATCCAAACAACTACAACAAGAGGAGGTGTCTTTGTCTCCTTCTTTTATTTTTTATTTTATTAGAGATTTATTATTTAAAATAACCGTGGTTATTTGTTGTTGTTAATCGGTGCAGGCAGGCAGCTAGTGCTCTCAATACAACAACCAACAACCAGCTTCCTTCCTTCCTTTTATTTACATTTTACATTTACCCCCTCCCACGTCGGCATCTCATATCTTCATTTCAGTTTCATCTCATTTAATTAAGACAAGAAAAGTTTTTCAATCACGGCCGGATACGTTACGTAATAGATTGAAGCGTCGATTTCATGCGTGACGTGTGATAAGGCGTAAAAAGGCTCACTGCGTCACGCCTTTTCCAAATTTAACTCAACTAAAAAAGGTTTTTTTTTTTTTTTTTTTTTTTTTTTTTTTTAATGAAAAATATTACATGCAATAATAGTTTTGTTAACTTAATTCTTTATTATAATATTTTTTATAATCTCGATATATATAAAACATAATATGATATATAAATTTGTAAATATTTTCATATTTTGTGCGGCTTTAAGTCATGTATTAGAAAACGGTATGGCTTCACCATAACTTCTAAGGTGTGAGACTTGACCACTTCTCACGCTATTTATAACCTTGATTTTAGGTCACCGATTGCATAATTATTTTATGTGACACAAACTTTCGTGATAAAAAATAAATAAACCAAGTGACAAAAAAAATTTAGACTAGGCGACAAAAATATTTCGTGACTTTTAATGAAAATTTAGACTAGGCGACAAACATCCATCACGTTCTCGTAAACTAGGGGGTGTAAACAAGACGAGACAGCTCGCGAGCTATTTGAGATCGACTCGTAAACTAATCGAAAGTCGAAATCGACTCGATATAAATGAGTCGAGCTTGAGCTAAAGCTACTCGAGTACACTTTCGAGTCGAGTTCGAGCTCGAGCTCGAAACTACTCTGCTCGTGAGACTCGCGAGCCCTTATCAAGCTTCAACGATATTAAACTTTTACCCTTATATATACATATAATTACGTAATTGTCATAAAATCGAGTCGAGTTGAGCTTGATATGCCCATTTTTCATCACGTTCGAGTTTTAAATGTGGAAATAATCGAGCTCAAGTCGAGTTTCGAGCTTGAGTTTGAGATGACGAGCCGAGCTCGAGCTTGAATTCCAAAGTTCGACTGAGCTCGAGTCGAGTTCGAGCTTGAGTTTTAGTAATCGAGTCGAGTTCGAGCTTGGCAGTACTTGGCTCGACTCGACTCGTTTACACCCCTATCGTGAACCCCTGAAAATCCCCTAGGTCCGCCTTTGTTTTTAATCGTTCACCAAACAACTACAATAATAATCATCAAATAAACCGTACAATGCACTCACACACACAAAATGAACATAATTTGGCTTAGTGGGGCAAAGGACCAAATGGTGCTCAAAAGTGATTACCCGTGGTTAGAGGGAGGAGACGAGGAGTAATAAGGGACGACATGTAAACGGTGTTGTGTGGAGCTTTGTTACGTTTAGTCTAAGTTGTGTAATTTTTATTTGAATATTCAAGTTGTTAGATTGTGAAATAAAAGGACCATAGATGAAGATTTGTAGTTTGAGATGGGTGGTTTCCACAATCGATTTAAGTTGAAGATTGTTTATCTAAAAATTCGACTTGAGGTCGTCCAAGTATTAACAATCTGCACATACTAAGCACGTGCTACGTACTAAGACTCGAAAAGCTCGATAACCGCTCGAGCCGAGCTATCAAAAGCTCGAGCTCGACTCATTATCTGTTTCAAGCCAGTTTACATGGCTTGAACTCGGGCTTGAGCTCGATAAAAGCTCGGTTCGAATGAATCGAGCTTGAACTTGAGCTCGAGTTACTTGAAAAAAGTTTGGCTCATTTACACCTAGTGACCCCACTATAGTGTTATTAGTAAACTAACTATAACAATTGTCTATATGTCTTGCCAAAAGTTGTGAATATGTCATGCCAAAAGTTTTAATTTCGGTTACATATTTATCACTCGTGTGGATTAGCAAACGGGCATTCACAACCATCCAATGTGCACATGTTCTAGTTTCCAAAATATTTTGTGTTTTTCATTGTGTGTAAGCATACTTGTAATTTCTTATCATGTAACCATCTAGCCGTGTGATCTATACAATATGCAAGAACGTTTTGCAACCACATTATCATATTTGTGCCACGTCAGCATTTAGACTTATTTCCAAAAATAATTGGTTCATAGGTTGAACATTTTAGCCGAAATGACCAAATAAACTGTGCTCTTGTGAAGCACACGAAGACTATTACAATGAGCCATGCAAAACGAAAAGTAATACCATATGAGATGAATGTAACTTAATTACTGAGAACATTCGGGATTATGCAGGATTATACACGAAAGATCCGGCAGTAAATTTAATACAGTAGTAATATTACCCATATATATTTGTTTCTGATCTATTATTACTTTAAAACAAGAACGAGCATTTCAAACCATAAACTTTCAGGTATTAACAATCATACTAAGCACGTGATACGTACTAAGCGGGTAAACATCTTGGGATGGCCAAAGAAAAGACCGGAAATGGCCACGGGAATACCAGTTAGGTTGCGCACATCACACCCAAAAAAGGCTAGACTTTCTCCAACAAGGATCCCTCTTCGTTTACCCATTTACATACTAAGCACATGCCTGCATGAGATTCGATAATCTATTTGCTTCAAGATAAAGACAGAGCGGTGACAAAATTGAAGACTCAAAAGAAAAGCTTCATCTGTCTCTCCAAACCCAGCAGGCACTGCATTTCGAAATGTCTCCACTCACCAGCCTTTGTTTCTAGTTATGCTGGCTATAAATAAGATCGGCCATCATGATCTTGCCACAGTTTCCAGCGTCTAGGCGGTCAAATATTTTGCATATTTGTAATATGTCTTTCTCCGAGATCTTTCCCATCTCCTTTAGCTTGTAAATCACAAATTCCGACTTGCTGAAACAACACAGAATACATTCATCATTAGAATTTAGCAAAGCAGCATTACAGTAACAAAGACATTTTGTGGGCAGAAAATCAACGGATACCATATTGTATTAAAATTTGGTCTATCTTAACACAAAAGTCAAAGATAGAGATTTTGATAGAGATGGTATTTTAACTAAAAGTATTTATTATATGTCGAAAGCAACATAGGATTATCCAAAACAAGGTGATAACCAGAAGCAATTACTAAATCACTTAAAAGAAATTCCACGATCTCCATATTCACTTACTAAACATGCTTAACGTGTTTTTGTCGACTATTGTATAGCTCAAGAAAAGGCCCACATCTTCCTATGGTCCTAAGCTACATGAGTAAACTTTTCTGCAATCATAAATTTCTTGAAAAGGGTTTCCTAATGTAATAGTGCCATCAAATCTTTTCTGCAATCATAAATTTCTTGAAAAGGCCCACATCATCTAATGTTCACTTTATATCAAATCTTTTCACTCTTACCCAAAGGGTTTTATATCAAATAGGTTACCCAACTTTGCGTTTTTGTGCACCTAAGTTACCCAACTTTTTTTTTGTGCAAAAGGGTTTTATATCAAATAGGTTATCAACTAGGTTACCCAAATATTAATATGTTAATCTTTTCTTTTTAATACTTTTCTACAACACAAAAGAATCTCAAATCTTGAACTTTATTTAAAATGCTTGACGTGTTACTGTATTAGTTTATCTGTAATATTTTAGTGGCACTATGGTTTGTTTTGTTGACATTAGACTTTTATTAGAAAGGTGTGGCAAAAGTTAATGGTATTTTTATAGGGTTAATATAAAATATGTTACTAAACATTCCAAAAAAATGCGCCTAAGGTATCGAACTTCCATTTTGTTCATTTAGGCTACTGAACTTATGAAACATGACATTTTGGGGTCACTAAATTTATAAAGATATACATAAACATCACTAAATTTGTATAAACACGACATTTATATTACTTAACTATCCAAAAATATGAGTTCAGAATCTAAATCATAGTTCAGTAACCCAAATGAACAAAATGGAAGTTTGTTAACTTAGGCGCGCCTTTTTGGAAAGTTTAGTGACATATATGTATATTAACCCTATGTTTATGTGCAAATGAAAGAAAAAGAATTATGGTGTGTATATCCAGGGGTGCACAGGTAGAAGTACAAATTGTAAGTCATCAGATTGAGTACCCAAACTTCATGGGTACTTTTGCACTGTACTGTTTGCACCCGAAGGGCAAACTGGGTGAGCTCAAACCAAGGTATTGTCAGTCAGCTTTTAGTTTAACACATCAACTGGTCACTACAGGTGGATCTTAATGAGGATGGTATACGCATACCATATAGTTAAATTTTCATGAGAACACTAACATATTAAGGTGGTTTGTACTTGCCACAATCTTCTTATGTTTAAAAACTTTATATCATACCAGATACAGGTTGACAAGCCTATCATACAGGTCTCTAAGCGTAAGCTATCATACCATCAGCGAAACTATAATACAAGTTCAACTCTATCTTTGGTAGAATACTCAAATTATGTGGACCTATGATTGTATTTCCGTATCTTACTCTGAGTGAAAGACTACACTATTAGCAACTGCTGACACACTTATTATCTCATGGAACTCTTAGCATATCTAATAGTGCTTGCCCAATCCTAATTCCTCACTCGTATGCTCCTTTCATTTACAAATAACATATAAAAATGGGTCCATGATGAACTTCAATGACAAGTGGACTCAAGAAACTAAGAAAGTTAAAAAGCATATGTGACTGAAAGCGAAAAAGGCCACAGATACACCTTGCCACCTTGGTGTTTCTGGTGATACAAGTCACACAATTAGGTATTGTTCATAAATATACAGAACTTTTTCAGAAATATGAATCGTGTATGAATCTCCTAGGTATCAATGAACTGCTCTTGCATCCTTAAGTTGAATGAAATCATAAGATTGTTCTAATAATACTACATCCACAACTTGCACACATCATATCCTAAAGTTCTTTTTCGTTTTCAGTGCTTAATTTGGTTTGCTTTAGTTAAGCCACAAAATTCCAGTCTTGATCATGCGAACAAAACTGTGGTCTGAAAACTATTCAATCGTCTAATGAAAAGCAAGACTTGAAAATGCTCAATGGGACTTGCATACCTAAACCCACATATATGTTAGCCATACGGTCAGAACTTTTCCAAGTCAAACATGATCTTGGTATTCTACTAAATTACAAAAGATATTCATTAAGGGATATATGCACACCAGCTAGTGTCAAGCGACATTTATCGGGTGTTTAGATGTGCACTTTAGAAGCAATGATCAGAAATTTAAATAAGCAAAATCGAATAACCAACTGTAATCAACCGGCCAGTGTTTTAATGAACAAATGTTTGAAGTTTTCGTAAATTTTCTGATTATCTATAAAGTTAACAGATAGATGACCAAAAAAAGGCATTTTTATGAAGACAGTAGAGACGGTTTGTTAAACGGAAGCCAAAATCTCTAAAATTAGATTAAAGGGATGGGTATATACTAAAATAGGTTACTGGAGATCTGTTTTACCCTAAGATAACCAGTTTTACTTGCAGCTAGCACGAAATTGATTATTAAGAGTCAGAAGCAAAATCATCCAAACAGCCCCTAATATTCTTTTACTACTATGAAGTGTACTTATGATTTGATATGCCGTCGCATACATGATACACATGTTGCTGTCTACTTGTTTGAATTATCTAACATATAACAATAAATTATCAAACAGACAAACTCAATGAAAATAATGGACAAAGAAATCATATTGAAGACGATTAACTTACGTCACATATCCATTATTATCAATATCAGCAGCAAGAAACTGAGAAACAGTCAAACCCTGATCAAGAACCCATTTAGCCATCTTTCTATGCCTCTTATCAACTCTAGCCTCAGCCAAATACAGAAACGCACGAGCCACAGCAAGTGTTGACACAAGCAACCAAACAGAAGCAAAAATACGACCCTCCATAGACCTAAACGCCCTATCACCATATCCAACAGTAGTAACAGACATAACCGACAAATAAAACGAATCAACCCAATTTAGCCTCTCAACATAATGCATAACACCAACACCAACCCCGATACAAAGAACCACAACCCCTAAAGCTAACGCCACTTTCATCCTAATCCTCATCCTCCCCTTTTTAACATCAATTATATAAGAAGGATGCTCGGGCTCAATCTCATATCCATTCTTTAAAGATCTCAACAAATGATTCTCTTGCAAATCAAGAACATAACTAACCATCCCACTAAGCAAAATATCAATAAACCCAAATCCAACCAACACAAACATAATCGAAAACAGCTTCGTCACAACATTATTAGGCGTTATATCACCATATCCAATAGTACACATAGTCACAATACAAAAATAAAGCGCATCAACAACCACATGTGTCTCATGAGCAACAAAATGTTCCCTGTTATACCAATATATCGAAACACCAAACGCCAAATACAAAATCAACAACAAAACCGCTTGGCGAACAATAGCTGAAGAACTAGACTGGGGCGGCTTCTCACCATCACTATGAGTCTCAAGATCATTTATAGCAGCCATAGCAGGCGCGGTTTTCGACCTATGAAGATTAGTTTTCTTCCCAAAATAATTCTGATCCGATAACCATGCTAAAGGTGAGGAAAGTACTTGTTGCTCATAAACACCACCCGGGGTCGAACCAGTATTACTTAAAGACATAGTTAAAGCATCAACAAGAGTTGAAGATGGTTCTTTAGGGGACCCAAATATGATCATATCTTTGAGTTCAGATGGCGTTAAAGACGGTACCGAAATTTCATTATTTTCGGGTAAAGGGCATAATACGGGCTGTGTTCTTGGTGTGTTTGGTTGGAGAAGTGGCTCTTTAGACATATTGGTTCACCGGAAAACCGCTTAAACTCTATAAAGTAACGGATTTCAGTGGACTTATGGTGGTTTCTTGATATGGGTTCACCGGAAAACCGCTTAAATTCAAAAAAATTGGTGTTTTTGTTATGTGGAAAACTGCTGAAAATTGAATGAA
The DNA here is from genome assembly GCA_030686995.1 of Artemisia argyi. NCBI lineage: Eukaryota > Viridiplantae > Streptophyta > Magnoliopsida > Asterales > Asteraceae > Artemisia > Artemisia argyi. The sequence continues at coordinate 88,088,752 of CM060687.1, forward strand.
ACAGTAGCTTTAGATGGTTTTCAGATGGAAGTTTGAATCTTGAATTGGTGAGTATATTTAAACGTGATTGACGGAGAATAAACGGGAATTATGTGAGAATATATGAAAATGAATGACACCCACGATAGAAGAAAGTGTTAAAATACTCCTAATTATGATGTTAAAAAATTGCTTTGTACTAATTTAAATAATTGAGAGATATTTCATTAAAATAATGTGAAAAGACATAAGCCAAGTCTTTATGTGTTTATGTAGTTATGTACTTTCCGTTAAAAAAAAAAATGTAGTTATGTAGTAGCAAGTTAAAAGACATACAAATGGTATGATACAACATACACGTGCAAGTAAAGTGTTGCACAAATGTACGAAAGATTTGGTACTATAAAGACTTTCATTTAATGGATCTGTTTTGCCCATAACTTAAGTTGGTTAGGCTCCAAGCGAGACATGCTAGTGTCGTTGAAAGCCGATTGTTTAGGTAGCAATTCATGTGATGGTCATTGGTTGGACGATTTAGAAAAAAGGTGGATCAAAGGTGGTGGTCGCAAAGATACATGTGTTTGATGTCAAAAACTATAGAAGTATTTTTTTTTTTTTTTTTAGTAGGGATATTTTTTACGTAATGTTTCATTTAGCTTTTATTTTGATGTTTAATTTTTAGTTTAGTCATGAGATCGAAAACTCAGGAACAGCCCTGGTAAGCAGATAAGTTCGTATATAACAAGCAATGCATAGTTTATGTGTCTTTGTCTGAACAATAAAAAGGTATGAGCCTATAAGTGAGATCTCAGGTTTAAATAAGTGCACAAACTTTTAAACTCGGTAACATAAACTTCTTCAATCTCTCTTCAACGTCTCTTCCTTAAATAGAAAATCGGAAACAAAGTGTAAGAGCAACCTACCAAAAGGCTTGTGTCACAATGATATTCCTCAACGTCTCTTCCTTAAAAAGTATTTTGACGACAAAAAAAAACCCTAAACCATCTCTCTCCAAAATTTTCGGATATGACCTTTTCTTCACCGGATTTCTTCGGGGTGGGGTAGGGAACCAACCATGGGAAAACTATCTAGCACTACTAACGTAAACGGATGGATGTGGATCTTTCGAAACAACAACAATATTAACTCTAAATCCATTGACAACCCTCGTCATAAGGACCTGGAAAAAATAGCTAATTCATTCTATGTGTCTAACTTTCTCGACTCGCTTGACGCTAAAGGCCTATGGAATGCTTGTGTGAAGTATGGTCGCCTGGTGGATTCTTTCATTGTGAACAAATGCTCAAAAGGAGGTAAACGCTTTGGTTTTATTCGCTTTATGGGAATTAAGGATGCCAATGAATATGTTAAATCGTTATCGGATATATGGATTGGAAGTTACCACCTCTATGTGACGGCTGCACATTCCTAAAGAACCAACCCCACTGGTCTTAAATCAACAAAACATATATCTTCAAAGGAGGAAAACCCTACAACCAAAAGCAACCCTATTTCTCAATATGCAGAATCAGCCTCTACTAAACTTTCTTTCGCCTCAGTTATTCACAATAAAACCGCACCTGTCAATGTTAAAACCGTCGCCCTCAAATACCAAGATCTAATCAGCGTGGAAGATTCATCAACGGTTTTGTTGCTGAAAATAAAAGAGTTTGATACTATGAGCAATATGTATACGATTTGCAAGAGTGAAGGTTTTACGTATTTGAAAATTCATCATGTCAGGGGCATGTGGTTATGGATTCAATTTCCTTCATCATCGTCATGTTCCAGTTTCCAAGACAATGTTACCCTAAAAACTTCTATTCAACACTAAAGGATGCATCACCCTCTTTTCAAGTGGACGAGCGCATGATTTGGATTGAGATTAGCAGCTTGCCTCTATGTGCTTGGGGATCAAATGCTTTCAAGAAAGTAAAGTGTTTGTTTGGGAAATTCATGTTTTTTTAAGCGGAGGACTCAATGGCTATGAGTTCAAGTAGAGTTTATATATCTACTCGATCTCATAATTTGATATCAGAAAAAAATTAGCGTTGAAGTCCATGGACAGACGTTTGATGTAAGAGTGCATGAGATAGGTACTTGGAGTATTATCATCTCGGATAGTTCCTTGGATACGTCTTCTGATATAGACGTTAATGATAGAGATAAAGTTGCGGATCATGTTGAAGAAAACTCTATCGCTGATTTTAATGATCTTGATGATAACATTAATGACTTGGTTCAAGATCTTAAGGAAGATGAATTTCAAGTGGATGATATTAATGCTAATGGTTTGTATTAGGCTCAATTGAAAGAGGAAGCTCCTATTCCCCCTACTGTTGATGATTCATCAGAACTCAGCTGTCCAACTAGTTTCGAACATATGAAAAGGAGCCCTTCTTACACAAGTAAGTGTTCCACATTTTTTTCTAGGCATCATAAGAAGGATATTGAAGGAATCTCCCTCATTCATGAATTGGAAAAAATAACTGAAGTTGGGAACTCATTAGGACTCGATGTCAGAGGTTGTACGAAAACCTTTAACCTGATGATTAATGGTATTGGTGTGCATATGGTAGACAAATGAATATTCTTTCAATTAACATTTGTGGTATGAAGAAAAGGCGTAAACGTGTTTGGATAAAAGAAATGTGTTTCAAACATGGTGTTCACTTCGTCGGTATTCAAGAATCTTGAATGTCTCACCTTGAATTATTTCGTCTTAAGTCAATGTGGGGAAATTTCAAATTTGACTATGCATGTAGTATAGCTCGTGGTAGATCGGGTGGTTTGGTTTCCATGTGGGATCCGAACATGTTTGCTAAGGAAGCTATTTGGTGCGACGAGTCTTATATTATTGTGAAAGGGCATTGGAATAATTCACTAAGGTGATTGTTTTATGATAAACATTTTTGCTCCTCAAGACTCGTCGGCAAAATCATCTCTTTGGAACAAAGTTGCTGATTTCATGAATCAACACAATGGAAAATACATTCTTTTTGGTGATTTGAATGTTGTCCGCCATGAAAACGAACGTTTTGTTTCTATTTTTTCCCGTCTTGATGCTGATCATTTTAATGCTTTTATTGATTCTTCAGGTTTGTTAGACATTCCCATTGGAGGTAGGTTATATACTTGGATGAATAGAGCTGGAACCAAGATGAGCAAGCTCGACCGGTTCCTCATTTCTGAAGATGTTTTTAAGGCTATTCCTGATGTTCATATCACAGCTTTAGGCCGTTTATGGTCTGATCATACGCCCATTCTCCTTCAAGTTTCGAAGTCTGATTTTGGTTCAACTCCTTTCAAGTTTTATAATTCATGGCTTTTTCGAGATGGTTTTGATGATATTATTAAGTCTGCGTGGTCTACCTTAGAAGTTAATAATGAAGGTAGAAGTCTTATGTCGCACGAGAAGCTGAGATCTCTCAAATATACAATCAAACAATGGCAAGCTAATGCCAGGAACAATGATCGTTCTCAAAAGCAAAAAGTTTTAATAGACCTTAAGTCTATTGAGAAAAAGATAGATGAAGGTACCGCGACTCAAGCTGATCATGAAAATCACATTAAGCTTATTCAAGATTTAGATAATCTAGACAATATTGAAGCTCTTGATTTAGTTCAAAAGGCTCATATCAAATGGGATATTGAAGGTGACGAAAATTCCAAGTTTTTTCATGGAATGATAAATCAAAATAGTCGAACGCAATCTATCAGGGGTATTATGCATGTTGTTTGGATCTCGGACCCGTTTCTTATTAAGGAAATTTTTCTTAACTATTTCAAAGAAAAGTTCCAAGCTCATGATTCCCAAGTCGCTTTTTCTCCTTTGGTGCTCTCTACAGGTTTAAATACTAATGATCGTGACTCCCTGGAGATGCCCATCTCATGTGACGAAATCAAATCTGCTATTAGGGCTTGTGGTAGTAACAAAGCTCCTGGTCCTGATGGATTCTCTTTTGCTTTTTATAAAGAAATATTGGGACCTTTTGAAGATGGATATTTTTTATTTTGTTAACTCCTTTTTTGAGACTGGTCGATGCCCCAAGGTGCCAATTCATCTTTTTTCACGCTTATCCCAAAGGTCAGTAATCCTATTTTTATTAAAGATTTCCGTCCCATCTCTCTTGCTGGCATTCACTACAAGATCATCGCTAAAGTGTTAGCAAACTGGCTATCTAAAGTGATTGATAAGATTGTTAGCAATGAGCAATCTACTTTCATTTTGGGTCGTCAAATCCTTGATGGTCCACTTATTCTTAGCGAGGTAATTGATTACTTTAAAAAGAGGAAGAAAAAAATGTTAATCCTCAAAGTTGATTTAGAGAAAGCTTTTGATTTGGTTAGTTGGAAATATCTGGATTTTGTTCTCCTTAGCCTCAGTTTTGGTTTTAAATGGCGGTCTTGGATTAAAACTTGTCTCCATTCTTCTAGAGCATCCGTTTTGATTAATGGTAGCCAGACTTCAGAATTTTCTATCAAACGAGAATTAAGGCATGGTGATCCTCTCTCACCTTATTTATTTATCCTCGTTATGGAGTGATGACATCAAATAAGTACATATTATTGTCATCATTTGTCTTATGTATTTGACTTGTTTTATAATATTATGTATGAGAATTGATACTTAATCGTTTACTTTTGTAATTCTCAGTTATAAACAAGCGTTTGGTGAAAGTTAGCGATTTTAGACGTAAAATAGAGCAAAATGGATCAAGTTGGAAAAGTCTACTGAACTGAAGGAAGATATGTCGTATCATTCTAGACAGATACGTCGTACGACTACACTTAGATGAATTCACCTGACTTTGAAGAATGCTCCACATGTATTTATCGCATGCGCCGCTTATGAAACTTTGGTCAACGAAGAAGATCTGAATTATCTACTCCAGATACGCCGTATTACTTTCATGACATACGGCGCATCAATCTCAAGACTTCACCAAAGATTATCCAAGATACTGAAGGACATGGGCCGCATAGAGATTCAAGTTACGCCGCATCTGAAGACGGTGTACGAATATTCCTGAATATAATAATATTGGCCCCCACACGAAGCTATGTAGATACGCCGCATTAACTTAGTTGATGCGCCGCATCGCACCCTCTGACAGAAACTATAAATACCCCATTCAACAGCCGAATTTCGTGTGCAATCAAACCCTAAGGAGAAGAATATAGACAAATAGGCAACACAAGACACCACCTAAACGAAGATTTCAGAACAGTAAGAAGGTCCTGCTAGTGTTTAATTCATTAAGTAGTTTTGTTTTATTGTATTAGTATGCTTTAATCCATCAGGATTGCTGGAATTGTCTACGCCATAAGACTCCCCTTTATATTGTTTTCCCATCGATTAAAGTTTATTTGATGTTTATTTGGTTCTTATTATATGTGCATTGATCACCTCTGTGTCTAGCTGTGGAATGCTTGGGCTGTCATACCCCTCCCACGATTACTTCACTAGCATTATAAGTTAGTGTAAGCCCTTAAAAAAGGTTAAATAATATAGACATAAGTAATCATTAAGAGTTTACTTGCCTATAACTAAGATACCAACGAGAGAGAATAGATTTTAGTACTCATCCTATAAAACTAGCAATAAAACAAGTGACAAGCTACTTAATCATAAGTCAGGTCTTTTATTTGTATCTGTTATCTATCTGTGTACGTGTTCACCATTCGTGTATTCTATCTCATTAGTTTTATTAATTTTATAATCAACTCAATCGTGCCAGTCTCTCAGGCTGAAAACCCCCTTGCATTAGATTAGGTTGTAAAACTAACTTAGGAATTAAAATACTGATAGACATTCTAGGTGTTAACATTCCTCTCTTAGTGATCGACACTCTACTTACCAACTAGCTACATTGATCGGGTACACTGCTCGTTAGTGTGTGTTATAGGTTAAGTCGGCTAAATATAAATTTAATATTTGATAAGGATAATCTATACCTACAATGATAAACACACGCATCATGGAGGATCTTCATTGTGCTATCTCTAGGGCGGTCTCTTCCGACCTTGTTCGTGGAATTAAGATTGGATCTTCTGACTCACATTATCTCTTCTATTTTATGCTTTGTGGTTATTACCACTGATTGGAATACCAGTGATTTAGATAATATCATTTGTGTACTTCATGTTTTTTTACCTAGTTTCAGGCCTCAATATCAACTTTCATAAATCCAATATTTATGGTATTGGAGTCTCAAACGAAGATGTGACTATTATTGGTAGGAGTTCAGGTTGCACCCTGATGGAGGATTTTTGACCAGGTTTTATAATTTATATAAGTCTCGTCTACCTAAGATCTATGATGACATCAAATAATCCTGATATTTAAGTGTAAATTTCTCCCTAATATGCTCATTATTTATACTTATTACTTGGATATATACTTTGAATTCATTATATTTTGTATCCAGGTTACGAATGAGCATAGGAGCTAAAGAGACGCGGAAATTGGAAAGAACTCGCAAAAGATACACAACTATAGTATGCTGAAGAAATCTATGGCGTAACTTACACTCTCTATTACACCGTAGCTAGGAATTCAAGTATGAAGACTAAAGTCAACTCGAACCAAGGACTACGGTGTAACCATAACCTTAGTTACGACGTAACTATTTCAAGACTTAGAATTTCCTAAATGATGAAGACTAAACCGTAACCATTATAGGGTTACGGCGTAGCAATGACAACGTGGGTGATCCAAGATCCAGAGTTAAGCTACGGCGTAGCCCTCTTGAAGACTACGACGTAGAAGAAACCCTAATTAAAGTTACGGCGTAACCAACTATATCAACCACGCCGTAACTATTGCTATTGGATAAGATCAATTTACGATTACACTAGCTACGACGTAACCAACTCATAGAGTTACACTATAGCAGTGTCGGGACTATAAATACAACCCTAATTTCTGCATTTTACGACAACTTTCTCACCACCAAAGTCAGAGATCGTTGGCAGCATTTAGGACACCATTCTACAGCAGCATACAAAGCTATTCAAAGGGAGAAATCACGCTTACAACACCATAAGTTTTAGCTTTTCATTGTTCAATCAACATTTCGAATTCATGTCTTGTTAAAACATTGATTTGAGTGTCATCATTAATATGATCGGCTAAGCACCTCTGGTGCTAGCCTAGTTATGATTCCTTTATTGTTTTAATTATGTTTTCGTACTTTTCGTAATGCTTCTAGTGTGTGCATGCTTAGTTTATCGTATATCCTTTAGTTGCGGTAGTTTAAAAGAACCAGTTATACTTGGTATGCTAGGAGAATTGACCATAGGACCCTGACGTAGTTGAGTTGCGAGGGAAATAGTTAGGATGACAACTAGCCATTTACCTTGTGTGCAAATTGACCATAGGACCACTTTCCGGGTTGGATAAACTTAAGTAATTAGAGTATGGTCTAAGGCCGGACCATACAAAGATAAATCTAACATGTAGTGGTACATAGTGACTGAAACCCGTCTATCGTACATCGGTTTACTTACAGGGGGTAGTGCCTTTGGTTCCTGGCAAGATTCGGGGGAAATAGGCTAGGGAACTTGACCATATGAACCTAGTGATATATGTCCGCCCCAATTGAAGCATTAGATTAGTTTTATAGAAAACATAATCGTAAGCAATATAGGATGACTAGCTAGGCTAGTACACTTCTCTCCTACTGTTCACAACTTTGCTTTATTTTCTGTTTTATTTAACTTCAGTTTTATTTAGTTTAATTAATCATTTCATCTTAAAACCAGTTTAAACATGACAATAGACTTAAATAGGATCCACACCACATAGCTCTTGGGATGACCTCGGTTTTACCAATTACTAGTCTACAAGCGACCGGATTCTCTATCCGTTAGTGCATATAGGTAGACCTTAGGTAATCGAGCCATTATAAATTTAAGACCTGGTCAGTAAAACCTGCATCAAGTTTTTGCCGCCACTGCCGGGGAGCTATAATAGGATTTTTATTTAAGTTTTTAATTTTTGATAAATTTTACTTTTTGTTTTCTTACATTTTGTTTAAGTTTCAGAAAACATGGAAGTTGTTGACATTAATACGTTGACTCTTGAAGAATACCTTGTGATGACCAGGGATGAGCAAGGACCTAGTGAGACCAATGATTGGAGAGGATGTCCAATTTGAAATCAAGCCGCAGTTTATGAGGGAATTGCGGGAGAAACCCTTTGCTGGGAATAAGTCTGAAGACACTTATGAGCATGTGGAAAATGTTCTTTACATCACCAGTCTTTTCAACATTCCAGGTGTTTCTCGTGATGCAGTTATGCTCCGAGTGTTTCCGATGACACTTACTAGAGCCGCAAGAAGATGGGTTGATAGGTTGCCCGCTGGAACTATCAACACTTGGAATATACTCAAGAAAGTTTTTATCCAACGTTTTTGCCCTGCTTCTAAGACGGCAAAATAGTTGGAGGAGATTCATATCTTCAGACAGGAAGCTGCTGAAACATTATACCAAGCATGGGATAGGTACAATGATCTTTTATACCGGTGCCCGACACATGATTGAACAAGCAACAAACAGTCAACATCTTCTACAAGGAGATTAGCATCGCAATAAGACAGATGCTCGATTCCCAGGGACCCATCCCAGGAATGACACTTGTTCAAGCCATTGATGTTATTCAAGACATGGCCGACCACTCGCAGAAGTGGCACGATGGTGGAAGCAACAGAAGTACAGGTGGAATTTTGGTAGGTATGAATGCTCTAACTAACAAACTTGAGAATCTTGGTAGGGAAATGAAGAAGTTCAAGGAGAACGTGCATGCTATACAAGTGGGATGCGACATTTGTGAAGGAGCTCACCTTGCAAAGGATTGTCCGTTGAACGAGGACGAAAAAATGGTTGAAGAAGTCAAGTATGGAGAAGTAAGACCTTTTCAGGAAAACGGTGGTAACGGACATCGTATGGGACCACAAGGATTCAATTCCCGATTTAATAACCGACCTCCTTATGGGGAAAGGAGGTCTACTCTGGAAGAGTCAATCAATAAGTTTCTAGACGAATCTGCTAAAAGAGAAGTTGAAAGGGAAAACTGGCTGAAGAGTTTTCAAGAATGAACTGAAGCTAATCTAAGAGCCCATGACGAGACCCTCAGAAACCTTGAAGCAAAAATCTAATTGCTATCGAAGGATGTTCAAGAACAACTGGTGATTGAGAAACCCAGGGTTTGCATTGCTATATCATTAAACGATGAACCTCTTAATACTCTACCCAAAATAACTTTGCAAGACGGAATAGAATTACACCGTAACATCAGTAATGAATTATGGCATAACCAAGATCCAGAGGTTAGGGTTGTCATCAATACTAAGGGAGATGTGACATTAAAGAACGAAGAGCTCAAGATAATCGTCAGTCATTCCCAAGCTAAGATTGAGCAACATAAGAACCCTTCTAAAATTCCATTTAAGCTTAAAACAAAATACCATTGGTGTGTTGCCATTCCGGTTGACAATGAGAGGTCATACGATCTATGGTCGTCGTGTAATCCGGACGATGATCTTTGTGATGGTGGAAGTGATAAAGAAAGGTTACATGGTAACAAGCATTTATGGAGTTCTACTAAGAACAAAGACAGAAAGAACTTGAAATGGAAATGTACAATAGATTTCGACGAATCGGTGCAAATCATTATGGTAAGGTTGATAAGGAGAAAAAAATGAAGATTTGGGCGGACGTAAACTACATCGACGATGATGATGACTCAATCATCAATGACGACCCTGAAAGCCTCAAGGAAAATGAGGATGATATCGATCATGACCTAAGTAGAAAAGGAAGAGGAGAGTGATGAGGCGAAAAGTGTTACGCTTTTAGGGGGTCATTTAAGCCCTAAGTCGTGATAATTTGGTCAATATTGCCTAAAATCGTTCCTTTTGTCATTTTAGATACTTTGGAGAAGAAATCTGGAAAAGAAAGCATTTTGGACGTTTTTGGAGCATAAAAGTGAAGAAAACGACAAAGTCTCAAATTATGTTGTAAACAGTACCTGACGGCGTCACACCTTAACAGGTGATGGCGTCAAGTGTTGACAAAGAGGTGGATATGAAGATTACACATAACGCACCAGAAAATTTTTGGACGTTAAAGATGACGGCGTCACCCTTTGTGACGACCAAGGAGGTCACATTTTAATATAAAGAGAGACGGCCTAGAACCTTTCACAACATGATGGCATCAAGGGTAGATCTAGGCCATCAAGGAACCCTAATCGCGGCGAGATGATGGTGTCACAGCCTATAAGGTGATGCCGTCAAGTTGTAAAATATATATATATACTTTTCTATTTTTCATTCATTAGAGAGGAATTTTTTGGTGCAACCTTTGGGAGAACTTTAGGGATAAACCCTAGGTCGAATTTCACATACTTTGCAAGGGTTTTTCACCCTTGTTTCATCCATGCTTAATTAAAGAAAAGTGTTCCATTAATCATTCAATATGTCTATGTGTTGTTTGATTCTATCTTATGCTTGTCTTTATATTAACATGCTAGGCTAGGTTATCTTTGTGTTTGCTTAAATGTAATGAAACCTAGCTATTGATTATTGATTGATTGTTTGTGATTAATTGTGTTGGATGAATGAAATATATGTTAGGCTTAAGAAAACTGGCTAACTTCCAATTGGTAAATTGCTTGATGTCTTAAGAAACATGAATCGGATGTGTACTACGATTTTAATGGTTATATTTAATGCGTAAATGACTACTAAGGAGGCCATGTTAGGAGCTAGTTGTCGGCTCGACATAAGAAGATGTAGAAGCTTATAAAGTTGGGGAATAGCGTGCACGGCCCCACGAATGGTATTAAGGAATATAACCCATCATCCACGTAATTATAACAAACTAATCAATTATTGAAAGATAGTTATGGAGTAGTGAAATCTAAGTAAACACGTTTTTCTCCATATAAGTTTTCCTCACTTTTATTTTCTTGTTATTTTATTTTTATTGCATTTGTAGTAATTTGGGTTAGTTGACTAGCAACTTATTCCGTCCACTCCTTCAAAAACCGAGATTTTTACTGCTTTCATAAAATATAAAAAAATACAAAAAGAATCATCCCTCACCCTTAGACCTAATTAGAGTAGTTTTCAATCCTAACGAACACTATTCCCTAAGTAGAACGATCAATCCCCCGGTACTTGCCACTACACTATACTACATCGGTCAGGTACACTGCCTGGTGGGGATTGCAAGCTTCTCGAGATCCCTCGAGAGGTAAAACCTTTTGCAAAGTTGCAAAACCACGCATCAAGTTTTTTGCACCGTTGCCGGGGAATAGTTATTTCTTAGGTTGAATTTTATTTTATTTAGGTCTACTCACTAGATTCCTTCTAGTGAGATTTTACTTTTATTTTTATAGGTTTTCTTTAGTCTATCTTTTTTCTTTGTTTCCTTTGTTTGTAGACCTTCTCAATGGATAACAATAGCATTGATCATTTGATTCCTGTTATTCGTGTTTTCCGTCGAAGAGTTTTCCAGCTACCCATCCCAATCCTTGTAGTGGAAAATGAGAATCCACCTAACCTCTCACCTGACCATCCCTATGGCAATAATTCTGAGATGGAGGAATCTGACCATGATGATGACCGTAGGGTTAGCCCTTTTTATTGTTCGGACTCCGATGAGGACTTAGATGATTGGGATGTAATTAATGAGGATAGGATGGAAGAAGATATAAACCCTCTTAAGCATGTTGATCCTAGGACTATAATTGAAAAAGACAGCCTCTTTAACATGCAATTCCCTTGTAAGATTGGATATAGGAGCTTTGATTCATACCTTAACTCATCTTTACCTATGAACATAATCTCACGTGCCAACTATAATAAAATCATGGTAACTGAGTTAGTATATCAGGGGAATAATATTGTTGCTAGGAACGAACCATTACACGTGTTTATAGGGAGTTTCGTGTATTTGGTTGATTTTATTGTTATGGAAAACATAGGAGAATTCATTGATGAGAAATTAACCCAAATCATATTTGGAGAACCCTTTAAACGGTTAACCAATCTTGATGAAAAACTTAAGGAGGGTTGATTACTTTTTCGAGGGGGGGGGGGGGGGTGAAGATTTTGTTTACCAAATGCCACACTCACACGCTAGATTTAAGAATCACTCAATTGAGGCATGCGATAAAATTCCCCCTATCGAGTTTTTGAGTGAGAATGACAAAAAGAAAGGGGTTAAATATACCCATGAAAAGAATAAAAGGTATTATCGCGGATGTTTAGAGCTAAATGATGAATATAAGAGAGATGAAGCAACAATTAGATGGCTCACACTTCGGTACGTGAGCATTAGTGACACCAGGTAGAGTGACTTTGAGTCTAGCTACAAGACTCGTTAATAAAGAAAAGCGCTTCTTGGGAGGCAACCCAAGCTTTATTTGTTTGATTGTTTGTTTGTTTGTTTTTATTTGCTTTCGTATGTGTGTTTTATTTATATTGTTTATAGTTCATGTTTCAAATTAAATTATGAAAATCCTTTATTTTGTTTTTAACTTCATCTTAATTACATATAAAGGTATTTTGCAAAAGATAAGTGTAAGGGAAATCTAAATTTGTTTAATAGAAAAAAATTGAACATGAATCATATCAATATTAAATTAGCATGCATATTAGTATTTGTTCGAGTCAAATGCTTGTATCGAGTTATAATGAACATTTTGTAGGAATTCCAGGAATTAAGGTATAGGTTTTTCTTGAAATTTTCCTGAAACTAAACATAAGATTTCTGTTAGAACACTCTGACGGCGTCAGGCCTTATAACCTGACGACGTCAGGTGTAAAACTCGGAAATTTTTTTGCAAGTTTTGTTTTTTTTTTGCCGGAACCGTAATGTTTTATCAAATCTTTAACTTATAAACTCCAAGAATATGCAAATATTCATTCCACAAGCATTATATCTTTATTTGTTCTCTAGGATTTTATTTTATGTAGATTTTACCGCCGATGTTATGCAAGATTTCTTGTTTGTTTTCTTAGGATTAACAGGTTATATTGGACAAGAAGATGATTTATATTTCGGAAGGGAAGCTTTGTACGTTCATTTTCTTGGAGGAGGATCTAACCATGTTACCACATTATCCACACCGAACGAATCAGGGGAGTATTTGTTTTATTCTTTTACCTTCTTTACTTTTACATTTTTTTTTATTTGAACATTGGGGACAATGTTCAGCTTAAGTGTAAGGGGGGGGGGGGGGGTGTAAATGATGATATCTTAGAGAATGCAATTACACTTGATTTTTGTTTGTTTAATAGTAGGTGTGTAATAAAACTAAGAGAAACACTTGTTAGAATAATTTTAGCGCCAAATTAAATTTTTTTTACAACATATAGGAGTGAAACTTTAGTCTTAATAAGCGTCTCATAGATAGGAATTATATGACTAGCACAAAAATGTACCACTCAAAAAAAATTATGAATAAGGTAGTGATCATCCGAGTATTAGATTAATTGACTAACGTGCCAGTGATCTAGTGTATGGCTTGGTGACCATCCGTTATGCAAATAATGTGCCAGCGATCCAAGAAGTGCACTAGTGACCATCCGTTAGTTGAAGCGTCAAAGACTCGTGCCAGCAATCTACTAAGTTTATACAGGTGAGGTTCGCCCTTAGACTTTGTTAGGAAAAGCCTTAGTGCGTATGAGTGTACCAATAGTACTTAGATTCTAGAACTTGCGTTAGTGATTCATTCCGAGCCCACAAGTGAGACTACATTCGTGTAGCTGGATTACTACATGATAAGAGGCATTAGGATAACCCTTGTGTTAAACCCATATCATAATTACTTAACCAATAATGTCAATACACTTGACTAGTAAAGTCAATTAATTCTCCCACACCTTTGCGTTGTACTCATTTTTAGTACACGATACCCCTAGTACACCACTCAGAGCCTATCTTTTTCATTTCTAACTTTAAGTATCCTACTTAAAGATAGAATTTGTTTACAATTCACCCCAAATGTACACCCAAATCGCCTTAGCCTTCCGTGTATGCACTCATCTTTAGTGCATTATTGTTACTTGTTTAAACCTTTAGTTAATTATCTAATTGATTACATGGTTGCTAAGTCAAGTCATATCTTGTACATATTGTTTTGGGACTATTGGGACTCATGGGTAAAGTACTAAGGATATGAAGTAATGCGGAAGAACATCAATTATTACCCCCATATGTGCGTAAATGTTTTAAAGTACTCAAAGTGTTTTGATTATCTTAATTCGAGTCACTAGAATAGTTATTTGTAAAGTATGTAAAAGTTCAAGTGTAAGGGGAGAACCAAGGCCCCCATGATGTATTATTTTGGATGGTAGGGCAAGAGTGTATGAAAAAAAAAGGAAAGAGAAAAACATACGGACTACTATACTGTTTCATTTTATGTTTCTTTTATGTTTTGTAGTTTTCATTAGCTTAAGTCGAGTCTTGGCTTAGCAATGCCACATTGTACATGTAATTGACCAAGATGATTAACTCGCCACCAGTAAAGATTGCCTTTATCCAACAAAACCATGTTTATCATATCCCTACACCTCACGTTACAACCCTTTGAAAAGCCCTCTTTGATAGTTTATCCTAGGTGCTTACACCTAGTGGTGGAGGTTTGATCCTTTCCCAAGCCTATGGTAATCTATGTGCTATGACAGGTAGTGAGTGATATTTTTCCATTTCCATTTAGTTATACAGGTTTATAACACCCGAGAGATGTGAGTATCCAAACACTATTTGTGAGGTGCTAGTATATAATCTCCGTGCTTATTTTGATTAAAGTGGAACGATCATTTGTTTTAATTACTTTTATATTAGTGTTAAATGACCCCTAGCTTGTATTTTGATTAGAATAAAAGCGCATTTGCTTGAGGACAAGCAAATCTCAAGTGTAAGGGTATTTGATAAGGCAAAAAGTGTTACGCTTTTAGGGGGTCATTTAAGCCCTAAGTCGTGATAATTTGGTCAAATATTGCCTCAAATCATTCATTTTGTCATTTTAGGTACTTTGGAGAAGAAATCTGGAAAAGGAAGCATTTTGAAAATTTTTTGAGCATAAAAGTGAAGAAAACGACAAAGTCTCAAATTATACAGTAAACAGTACCTGACAGTGTCACACCTTAACAGGTGACGGCGTCAAGTGTTGACAAAGAGGTGGATATGAAGATTACACATGACGCGCCAGAAAAATTTTAGAGGTTGAAGATGACGGCGTCACCCTTTGTGAGACCAAAGAGGTCACGTATTAATATAAAGAGAGACGGCCCATAACCTTTCACAACATGACGGCGTCAAGAGTAGATCTAGGCCATCAAGGAACCCTAATCGCGGCAAGATGACGGCGTCACAGTCTATAAGGTGACGCCGTCAAGTTGTAAAATCTATATATACTTTTCTATTTTTCATTCATTAGAGAGGAATTTTTTGGTGCAACCTTTGGGAGAACTTTAGGGATAAACCCTAGGTCGAATTTCACATACTTTGCAAGGGTTTTTCACCCTTGTTTCATCCATGCTTAATTACAGATAACTCTTCCATTAATTATTCAATATGTCTATGTGTTGTTTGATTCTATCTTATGCTTGTCTTTATATTAACATGCTAGGCTAGGTTATCTTTCTGTTTGCTTAGATGTAATGAAACATAGCTATTGATTATTGATTGATTGTTTGTTATTAATTGTGTTGGATGAATGATATCTATGTTAGGCTTAAGAAAATTGGCTAACTTCCAATTGGAAACTTGCTTGATGTCTTAAGAAACATGAATCGGATGTGTACTACGATTTTAATGGTTATTTTTAATGGATAAGTGACTACGCCATGTTAGGAGCTAGCTGTCGGCTCGACATAGGAAGAGGTAGAAGCTTATAGAGTTGGGGAATATCGTACACGGCCCCACGAATGGTATTAAGAAATATAACCCGTTATCCACGCAATTATAACAAACTAATCAATTAATGAAAGATAGCTAGGGAGTAGTGAAATATAAGTAAACACGTTTTTCTCCATATAAGTTTTCCTCACTTTTGTTTTCTTGTTATTTTATTTTTATTGCATTTGTAGTAATTTTGGTTAGTTGACTAGCAACTAATTCCGCCCACTCCTTCAAAAACCGAGATTTTTACGGCTTTCATAAAATATAAAAAATACAAAAAGAATCAACCCTCACCCTTAGACCTAATTAGAGTAGTTTTCAATCCTAACGAACACTATTCCCTAAGTAGAACGATCAATCCCCTGGTACTTGCCACTACACTATACTACATCAGTCAGGTACACTGCCTGGTGGGGATTGCAAGCTTCTCGAGATCCCTCGAGAGGTAAAACCTTTTGCAAGGTTGCAAAACCACGCATCATAGAGATTGTAAATGAGCATTGGTGCAAGAAGGTTAGAATTTGTAATGACAATGAAGAGTCATTTTGGGCATCTTGTGACCCTTATGATGATGAGTGTGATGGTGGAAGTAGTAAAGAAAGAATTGGAAATAAGTCATACTACTGGAAGTCCACCAATGATGAGAGAAGATGTGAGTTATCATGGATAGATAGATTAGGTTTTGACGATTGGGTCAAAGTGAGGTATGGTAGAGTAGACTCCTTGACTAAGGAGAAAATTTGGAAGGAATACATGAAAAGTGAAGACGAAGATGATTGCAAGGATTCGCAAGAACATAAGACATGAAATTACACAATAAGTTTGAACGAGGATAGGAATCGGTAAATTCTTGAACTAATTGAAGATAAACTCGATAATGATTGGTATAAGGGTACGGAATCCGATGATGATGATCTCGAGAGAATAGTGGACTACCTTGATCTACAAGAATATGATGGGTTTATGGGCATAGATGATGAAGCCTACGAGCAACGTAGGTGTAAATTTCTTGGAATCCCATACAAAAAGCCACCATCGATTCATGCTGAAACATTCGAGATCACTAGGTATTCAATCGGGCCGGATGAGAAGTTTATTAAAGATGTTAGTCGAGACAAGAAGGAGTTCCTACGCACTTCAACGAATGTCGCATGGATACGGCATAATTTGATGAAGGAAACGGATGAGCTTGGTCAAGTTCGTCGCCCACCCACGCGATGACCCATGGGCGTGAGTCTAACTTAAAGACTCGATAATAAAAAGAAAGTGCTTTTACGGGAGACAACCCATATTATCCTTTTCCTTTTCAGAGTTTAGTTATTGTTGGTTTGGTATGTTGTATTTTGTCTTGCAGGAATTGGAGCAAGGAGGATCAAGAAGACCTCATTACTGCTGGAACTGAGGTGCTCGGATCTGTAATTACGGTGTAGCTGGATCATGGGGTTACGCCGTAACCATCCTCCTTATATCTGATGGCTCCTAGTTTTAACTAATTATGGCGTAGCTCAATAATAAGGTTACGTCATAACATATCTCTGTAACAAATTTCTCAAACTTTAAAACATACACACCATAACCTTGTATTGGTAAATAAATGAACTTTGTAGGTGTGTTCACTGTAAACCCTCAAGAAACTACACTCGTCCACTTGGGACACCAAGTGGTTTAAAAGGCTTGTTGCATATGCTAAATGCAACCGTGATTCCTACGAAAATGAGTTAGGATTTGTTTGTTTTTCTTTTTCTTTTTGTTTTCAGGTTTATGCTTGTGGTAGTACCGTGATTTTAGGGTTTTGAAGTTTGCTCATGGAGGTAAGTCGAAGGCACGCATTCTTACGTGGTCATTCTTTCATTTTTGGAGCAAATTTCAGTAGAGTTCTCGCTCTCATTCTACTTTCTCTTCACATATATTTAGTTTTTAGTACAAAAGGGACTTTCTACAATTCAAGTGGGGGGACGGGAGTAGAATTGTTACTTGAACTTTAATTTTGCCTCATTTTTTTAGTTTATTTTGAAAAATTGTGCCATTTTTAAATTTTGACATGTTTTTCCTAACCTAACTAGAATTGACCTTAGCCGAACACATTTTACCCTTAATTTACATGGTGAGATTTAGCCTTTTTAGTTTCCCCTAACTTACCCCAAATCCACCAAATATTGAGTTTGCAGGTAGTTTGTAAACTTTAGAACTTGACCTTTACATCATTTTGAGACCATAGACGAGTAGTGTGTCGAGTTAGCTTGATACATTTGGAAGGAAAATTTTGAGAAGGCAATATTCTAGGATTATCACCCAAATATCCATATGTGTGTGCATTTATCGAGTAGTCACCTTGACTTCTAGACGCTCGTGTTAAACCCTTTTGTTGGACCCACCTTTAGTGCAAAATACCCCTAGATACACCCTTTTTGCGCCTTTCCTTTCGTTTCATACCTTTAATATATTTTTTCGATACACTTATTCGCCTTAGCCTACCGTGTAGTCATTGTTTATGATTGGGAAGTCATTGTTTGCCTAAGTTCAAGGTCTAAGTAAAGAAATTCGGGAATCACGTCTGCGTCGAAGACATACTTTTGAAGATCATTTGAAGACCCCCCAAATTCTTATATTGTTCATCTCAAGTGGGGGGGGGGGGGGGGGGGATGTAAATATTCTTTTATTTGGTTATGATTAAAAAAATGTGTGAATTTATGTTTGTTAATAGTTATATTGATGGTGTACCCATGTATAGCACCGTAATTATGAGCTTATCAAAGATTTAGTATCGAGAAGGCCACTTCGATCACATTTGAAGAATTGAGCTGGTGATGTTCCTACACCAACATGAAGACTAAGTAATGTGTCCATCATGACGTCCACAAATGGCACATTTACTTGTTATGATCTAGTTTTTGAATTTTGAAGCTTGGACTTTAGGCGAACAGTAAACGGTGATGACTTAGTTGTAGGCTTATACTATTTGCTTGTTATTTTTATTTTACACCCAGTTTGTGTATTCCCATGTCTTATCCTACCCTTTAGTCGTGAATCATGCTTAGGTGAGGGATTTGAGCAGGCATTGATGTCTTGTCCGGCATTCCGGTCATGTATCGATGTTCTTTGTCGCCTTCATCGTAGTATGTTAGTAACGACACTACAACCTAGCCTTATTTATGTTCACCCAATATTTCCTTCAAAGATTGTTTCGACCTTAGCTCTAGTGATGGAGTTATGTGTAACCGCCAAGCCTATGATAGAATACATAATATGACTATGCTTTGAGTGATCACCCCAAAAATTAACACTTAGAATAGAGAGTATGACTGTTAATTCCCCTTTCGTGAGGTGTTCAGCTTTGCGATTTCTAGCATAAGATATTTTTAATCTCATATTTCCTGAGTAATTTTAGGGAATATCTTTTTAAGAATAATTCTAATAAGGTCTACATGAGGGCAAGTAGAGTTCAAGTGAGGGGATATTTGATAATATCAAATAATCATGATATTTAAGTGTCAATTTCCCCATAATATGCTCATTATTTATACTTATTATTTGGATATATATATATATATATATATATATATATATATATATATATATATATATATATATATATATATATATATATATATATATATATTGATTTCGATATATTTTGTATCCAAGTTACGAATGAGCATAGGACCTAAAAAGACGCGAAAATTGGAAAGAACTCGCAAAAGATACACAACTATAGTATGCTGAAGAAAGCTACGGTGTAACTTACACTCTCTATTACGCCATAGCTAGGAATTCAAGTATGAAGACTAAAGTCAACTCGAACCAAGGACTACGGCGTAACCATAACCTTAGTTACGCCGTAACTATTTCAAGACTTAGACTTTCCTAAATGATGAAGACTACGCCGTAACCATTATGGTGTTACGGCGTAGCAATGACACCGTGAGTGATCCAAGATCCAGAGTTAAGCTACGGCATAGCCCTCTTGAAAACTACAACATAGAAGAAACCCTAATTAAACTTAGGGCGTAACCAACTATATCGACTATGCCATAACTATTTCTATTGGATATGATCCTTTTATGATTACACTAGCTACAGCGTAACCAACTCATAGAGTTATGCCGTAGCAGTGTTAGGCCTATAAATACAACCCTAATTTCTACATTTTACAACAACTTTCTCAGCACCAAAGTCAGAGATCGTTGGGACCATCTAGGAGGCCATTCTATAGCAGCATACGGAGTTATTCCAAGGGAGAGATCACGCTTACAACACCATAAGTTTTAGCTTTTCATTATTTAATCTACATTTCGAATTCATGTCTTGTTTAAACATTGATTTGAGTGTTATTATTAATATGATCAGCTAAGCACCTCTGGTGCTAGTCTAGTTATGATTCCTTTATTGTTTTGATTATATTTTCGTACTTTTCGTAATGCTTCTAGTGTGTGCATGCTTAGTTTATCGTAGATCCTTTAGTTGCGGTAGTTTAAAAGAATCGGTTATACTTGGTATGCTAGGAGAATTGACCATAGGACCCTGGCGTAGTTGAGTTGCGAGGGAAATGGTTGGGATGACAAATAGCCATTTACCTTGTGTGCAAATTGACCATAGGACCACTTTCCGGGTTGGATAAACTTAAGTAATTAGAGTATGGTCTAAGATCCGAGAGGCCGGATCATACAAAAATAAATCTAGCATGTAGTGGTACTTAGTAACTCAAACCCGTCTACCGTACGTCAGCTTACTTATAGAGGATAGTGCCTTTGGTTCCCAGCTGGATTCGGGGGAGATAGGCTAAGGAACTTGACCATATGAACCTAGTTATATATGTCTGCCCCACTTGAAGCATTAGATTAGTTTTATAGTGAACATAATCATAATCAATATAGGATGACTAGCTAGGCTACTACACTTCTCCCCCACTGTTCACAACTTTGCTTTATTTAATTTTAGTTTTATTTAGTTTAATTAATCATTTCATCTTAAAACCAGTTTAAACGTGACAATAGACTTAAATAGGATCTACTCCACATAGCTGTTGGGACGACCTCGGTTTTACCAATTACTAGTCTACACACGACCGGATTCTCTGTCCGTTAGTGCATATAGGTAGACCTTAGGTAATCGAGCCATTATAAATTTAAGACCTGGTCAGTAAAACCTGCATCAATCTACCTAATGCACTTACGGGCAGTACCCGATCGTGTATATTGTAGTTGTCGGTAAAGCCGAGGTCGTCCCAAGAGTTATGCGTGCAGATTATATTTAAGTCCTAATGTCACTGGTTTTAAAAGGGGGTTTTGTAATTGATTAATTAAACTAAAGAAATAAAATAAAATAACGAAAAGCAAGTAAATGGTAAGGAAATATCTGTAGGGAGAGAATTGTTAACCTAATTACTAATCATGTTATGTCATGACTACGTTTTCTATTAAATGCATCATATCGTTTCATCTGGGGTTTTAATTCGACTAGACACAGTTGGTCAATTCGTCTAGGCATATCTTCCACCTTGTCCTATTCTGTAACCTAAAGATTACAAGAGTTCGTGGGTCTACAAGATGGAAGAGCCAATAAGTACCTCTACTAACTTAGACTTATTTAGTGGAATCCGGCCTTTCGAAACTTAGATCCCCTCTAATTTCTTAAGCAATTCCGTTTGAAAGGTGTTTATTTGGTGAAATTTCCACACAAATAGTGATAGTCCTATGGTCAATTCTTATCACTAAACGCAGCCTTATTCACTAGGGTCCTATGATCAATTCTCCTAGCTTTATAGATACTACCAAAACTTCCATGCTACCGAAACAAAGGTGTCCCAAAATATGCTAAGAAAGTATTCAAATAAAACGATAAAGATACGAGAAAACTACATCATAACAATAACAATTTCATAACAAGGCTAACACCAAAGGTGTTTAGCCACTCATATTAAAACATGCAGTAAATTTGATGTTTAACATTGTAATTGAAGACATGAATTTAATACATGAATGTAATACAAAAATGCTAAAACTTATGATTTTGAAGTGTGAATTCTCCCTTGGAAATGCCTTGTATGCTGCAGAGATTCGTCTTCTTTGGATCCCTAATTCCTCCTCTGGTCTTTGTGTGTGAGAAAGATATGTTAAAATGCGGAATTAGGGCTGGTATTTATACCCTCGACATTGTTACGGCGTAACCTCTAGGGTTAGTTACGCCGTAACCTTTGATTCTTGGACGATCTTATCTTCAGTAATAAGACTACGCCATAACTTCAAGATAAGTTACGGTCGTGAATCTCTTGTACACCATTTTACGGCGTAACCTTCTAAGTGGTTACGCCGTAAATCAATCTTGGATCACAAAATTTTTCTAAGTGTTGAAGATATATACGGCATAACCTCAAAGTGAGTTACGACCGTAAAACTCTCGTACCCGAGTCTACGCCCTAACCGGATCAGTGGTTACACCGTAACTCCTTGGTTAGCGTTGACTTTAGTCTCTAGTGTAAATTGTTGTTACGGCGTAAGTTGAGAGTTGATTTACGCCGTAACTCTTGTCCGGCCAGCATACTTTAGAATATTTACATTATTAACCTTCCAAATTTGCGTCTCTACGTTCCAATGCTCATCTTTATCCTAAAAATGAAATATAAACAATTAAGAGTATATATAAAATGACATAATAGATGAGCATATTAGGGGGAAATTAACACTAAAATATCAGAACTATTTGATGTTATCACGCCCCAGGTTCTTTCCCTTTTATGTACCTCGGTTTTTCGATTGTCTCCAACATGACTCGTATTTCCAACTGGCAAGCTCTGATTGATCGGTTCCATATGAGACTCTCAACTTGGAAAGCGAATCTTCTCTCTATAGGGGGATGTCTTACTCTTATAAAGGCGGTTCTTGGTAGCCTTGGTATTTATTATCTTTCAATTTCTAAAGCTCCTGAGTTTATTTTAAAAGCCTTGGAAAGTTCTCATGCTACATTCTTTTGGGGTGGTTCTCATGATAACAAATAGATTGCTTGGGTTAAATGGTCTAATATCCTTTCGTCCTTTGATAAAGGTGGTTTAAACATTGGAAGTTTAAAGTCTTTCAATCTTGCTCTCCTTCAAAAATGACGATGGAGGATGCATTCTTTTCCGAATACTCTTTGGGTTAAAATCATTAAAGCCTTATATGGTAAAGAGGGTGGCTTAGATTCTCAAGGCTGTAATTTTAATGGTACTTGGTCGAGGATTATTGGTACATCTAATTATCTTCACTCGAAGGGCATCATTCCTATTAATTCCATCCGTTTTCTTGTAGGCTCGTATACACTTTTAGAAAGACATTTGGATTGGTGATTCTCCTTTTCATATCCGGTACAATACGCTTTATCGTTTGGAGCTTGATAAAGATAATCTTATTATCGAACAAATTGAAAACAGGCAATGGAAATGGAATTGGAATAGGGCTAATATAGGTGTCCGTAATACAGCTTATTTGAGGGACATGTTGTCCGAAATTAGCCTTGTTGATTTAAATGCGGAAGAGGATTCTTGCGTTTGGTCATTAGCAAAAGATTTCATGTTTACGGTTGGAGAAACGCGTCGTATTATTGACACTCAGCTCCTTCCTTTGTTGGTGCCCCTGACTTCTTGGGATAATCTTCTTCCGCACAAAGTAAACATTTTTTATGGATACTGGCCTAGGATCGTTTACCTCATAGATTGAATCTCTCATCTCGGGGCATGGATTTCCATCGATCTCGTGTCCTTCTTGCAACAGTAACGTGGAATCATCTTATCATACTTTCTTTGATTGTGATTTCGCTAAGGATGTTTGGAGACTGGTTTGTATTTGGTGTGATATTCTTCTTCCTCCATTTACATCGTATGAGCATTGGATATCTTGGTTTGATTCATGACATGCTTCCAAAGAGAAGTCTCGTCGTTTATCTATTATTGTTGCGGCTTCTCTTTGGTGGATTTGGAGATATTGTAACAATGTCATTTTTTGTCCACATCCGATGAGAAAAATTGATATGTTCGATTACATTCGTTCATCTTCATTTTCTTGGTCATTTCATAAGGGGAACATGTCTTGCAGCTGGGTAGATTGGCTCAAATCTCCTTTGTTGCCCGTGAGTAATTGTTGACTGATGTTGTTTCTTGCTTTCCTCTGCTGGGAGTTTCGATCTTTAGCCATTTTGTTTAGGTCCTTTTTGCTTTGTTTTTTCCTCGGGGCTTGTTTGAGTCGGCATCAAAAACACCCCGGAGTGAAAACTGGTGGCTTGGCCTCCATGGGTGGGGATTTTTCTCTTGTCTTGGTTCGCTGTAATTGACAAGAGTTTTTTCATCCTTTTTGCTGACCTCGCAATTAAAGTCTCAGGTAGAATCTTGATTTTGTTGTTTTGGTTCTTTCTGGATTGTAGTTGTACTCTTTGGCTTCTAGTACCTTACTAGAAGCTCTTTTATTTATATATATTTGCCGTTCAAAAAAAATGATATTGTTTATTGTGTGAGCAACTTTCGAAACAAATGTTGTGAATTTAAGTCCTGTTAGGATGTGTGGGATACTTTGTGGTGTAAATATTACTCTCTCCGTCTCAAAATTATTATCCAGATGAATTTTCAAAGTTAAACTGATTCAACTTTGACCATAAATATATATTTTTTTATTATATAATACTTGATGAAAAATTATATCATTGAAAAGTACACTTAAAACCCAATCCATTTATATATTTTGCATCAAATATTATATAACACTCGTAAAAATATTTAAGGTCAAAGTTGAAGAAGAAAGACTAAAAAAGTAAATAGTAGACAATAAATTTGTGACGGAGGGAGTATTAGATAGTTAGTTTTCATTTAAAAAAGTAAAGAAAATGTAAAGCAACCTTAACCGAAATATATACATTTACTTGGGGTTTTGATACAACATGCCTTTTATATTTTGATGTCTCCTTATGAGAATCTTGATTTGGTTCAACCTGTGAGGATGCCTCCTAAACTTACTATACGGACCTGGAGTAGTAAAAGAGTAGACATGAGGCTCAGCTTGAATTAGTGGTGATTGATCGCGTATAGCACTCCCCGAACCCAAGTCACTAGGTCAGGTATAAAGCCATAAGGACCAGGTCAAGACCAACCAGCTGAGCCCAGGAACCCGCGACCAAAACATGTAACCGCGGTCCAAGATAAGAGACCGCGGTCGAACGGTAACTGCCAAAATCAGACAAATAGTACACATGGTACAAGGTAGTAGAATAAACCGAACAATAAGGAAAGGTGCACAACTCCGAGAAACATGCACAAATGGTCGGAAAGGACAAGTATGCCTCACCTATATAAGGAGGAGAAATCTCCACCTTTGGGTAACACTCAATTCAATCTCTAACTCCATACTTTATCTCTCTAAAAATCATTACTTACTCTCACACCGGAGGTTGACCGCGGAAGTCCCTCTTCCGCGGTGAGGCTAACGGTGTCTTTCTTTCTTAGCAGTGTACCACAGATCTTGAAAGTACGAAATTTACTCTTCTAAGAGCTAGCCCAAGCTAGGTATTGGATCGAGCCCAAATTTTGTACTAACAAGTGGCGCCATCCATGTCGGAACTCGTTTACTTAACTACGTTTCAAAAGAAACTCTAACCAACATGAGTAAACCGACAGGAAATGGCTCTACTCCAACCCAAGAACGCTCTGCGGTGTGAAACACTCTGGAAAAAAAGAAGAGCCAAGGGATAAGGGAACCGATGCCAGACGCGGCATTACGGGAATTTTGCGACAAGCACTATGACCAGTTACTGCCCTTAATGGCTGAAAAGGTTCACCAAGAGAAGTTAAGGCAACTGCAAACGCGCCTCGATTTCGATAATGAGAAGGGAGAATGTGGAAGGTCTCAAGAACAACCTCGGAACTCCGGGTCCAAATCTCTGGAAGAAAGGGAGACAAAAAAGAAGCGACAAACCAGCCCTAGCGTCAAGTCCGGACCCTCCGAGTACTCTTATTCCCAAAGCGTCTTTTCCGACTCAGCAACGGAGAAACAAAAACCTCCAAAGAAGATTACGAGAGACAAAGGTACCCTCGGTCGGCCATTTTTTCGCGTCTTGGAGAAAAACGGCAAGACGTCAAGTCGCGACTAGATAGAAGGTCAGATGTTTTCGCCCGGCTAAAGTCTGAAACCCGCACCCGAGAAGGACGGGGAATGGAGCCCGGACACACTCGGCGCGGAAAGATTGAGGGAAGAGCAGGAAAGAGGAGAGGAAGAAGCCCTAGCCCAACTTGTAGCAGCACCCATAAACACAGAAAAAGAAACGCCGGAGATAGCTCCGCATGGTCCGAACCCGGAAAGCAGAGAGAGCAGTCATCACCGGAAAGCGAAGGCAGTGACGGGGGACATTGGAAATCCAAACCCAGAAGTGGCAAGGATGATGATCTCTATCGCCCATACGATATCGAAGATACTGACCCGTTCACGCACCGAATCAGAAGTTTTGAATTCCCAAAAAGAACCAGAATGCCATCCAATGTCAAAACTTATGACGGAACCAGCGACCCGGAGGATCACCTAAAAACTTCTGCACCGCGGCTAAAATAGAGCGCTGGTCTATGCCCACTTGGTGCCACATGTTCAATTCGACATTCATGGGGCACGCCCGTGTGTGGTTTGATGAACTACCAACAGAATGCATCGACAGTTTTGAAGACCTGGGAAAAAGTTTCCTGTCCTACTTTCTCCAACAAAAGAAGTACGCAAAAGACCCAGTGGAACTGCACCACATCAAGCAAAGGGAAGGAGAGCCAACTAGAGCCTTCGTGGACCATTTCAAGGCTGAAAGTATGCACGTAAAAGGAGCTCCGGAATGCATGAAAATCTCAAGCTTCATGCACGGCATCACCAACCCGGAGTTGATCAAAAGGCTCAATGATAACATCCCACAAACTGTGGATGAAATGTGGAAAGTAACAACGGCTTTCCTCCGCAGTGCAACAGCAGCGGCAAATCAGTCGAAGAAGAAACAAGATCGTCTCTCATGGAAAGCCCAAGAGAGCGAAGCTAAAATCAGCCAGAACAGCCGGGCATTCTAGCAAAAGACGGAGTTCAAAGGGCGATCTAGAGCCGACCGGAGGCGTTCTGGTCGGTTCATGATGCATGGGAATGGCAACAGGTTTTACCTCTCGAGGGATCTCGAGAAGCTTACAACCCCCACCAGGCAGTGTACCTGATCGATGTAGTATAGTATAGTAACAAGTACCAGGGGATTGATCGTTCAACTCAGGAATAGTGTTGCTAGGATTAGAAAGCCTAAAAACAAGGTCTAGAGGTGAAAGATGATTCTTTTTGTATTTTTATATTTTTATAAAAGCAAATAAAATCTTGGGTTTTTAGAAGAGTGGGCGGAATTAGTTGTAAATCAACTAACCAAATAACTAAGATGCAATCAAAATAAAATAACAAAAATGAAAATAAAGCTAATTAAACTAATGTGGTGTGAACAATAATGGGTAAAGTTGTGTTTACTTAGGTTTCATTACTCCCTAGATATCTTTTACAGGTTGATAGTTTGTTACAATTGCGTGGATAACGGGTTATATTCCTTAATACCATTCGTGGGGTGGCGTACATACTTCCCCAACTCTATAAGCTCCTACTTCACTCCTATGTCGAGCCTGCAAGAAGCTCCTTGATGAAGCGAAAAATGAACCACTTTTAGGGGGTCATTAAGCCCGGAATTGAATTTATTTGATCAAATATTGCCCTAAATCGCTCCTTTTGTGATTTTAGGTACTTTGGGAGTGAATTCTGGAAAAGGAAGCATTTTGGACGTTTTTGGAGCATAAAAGTGAAGAAAACGGCAAAGACTTAATTTTCCATGCTGAGAACAGTACCTGACGGCGTCAAGAAGAAAATCCTGACGGCGTCAGGAGTAAAATCCGTGACGACCCAGTGAAAACCTGAAGGCGTCAAGAGAAGGGCGTCAAGAGTATTTTTGGTGACGGCCTGCATAAGGTGTACACATGACGGCGTCAAACCCAGATCTAGGCAGTCCGATAAATTATTTGGCGGCGAGATGACGGCGTCAGCAATTTGTTCTTGACGCCGTCACCTCAGAAAAACTATATATACTTTTCTATTTTTCATTCATAATAGAGGAACTTGTGTGGAGAATACTAGGGCCGAAGTTGTGAAACCCTAGGTCGTATTTTACAATATCTTCAAGGGTTTTTACCCCTTGAAACCTTTCATGTTCAATTAAGATAAGTCCTCTTTCACTTCAATCAATATGTCTATGTGTTGTTTGAATATATCTTATGCTTGTCTTGATTTCAACATGCTAGGCTAGATCTATCATGTGTTTGCTTAGATGTAATGAAACCTAGATGTTAATTATATGTTGATTACTTGTTTATCGTTGTATTGGATGAATGATTTCAATGTTAGGCTTAAGAAAACTGGCAGATCTCCATTGTGTAACATGCTTGAACGTCTTAGGAAATATGAACCGATGTATACTAGGTTTTATTGGTTGTATTTAATGCATGAGCAAATTCTAATGATCCCATGTTAGGAGCTTCTTAGCCGGCTCGACATAGGAGTGAAGTAGGCGCTTATAGGATTGGGGAAGTAAGTACGCCACCCCATGAACGGTATTAAGGAATATAATCCGTCATCCACGCAACTGTAACAAGTAATTAACATGTAAAAGATATCTAGGGAGTAGTGAAATCTAAGTAAACACAATATTCCCATATATTGCTCACACCACTAGTATAATTTAGTTTATTTTCATTTTTAGTATTTTATTTTGATTGCATCTTAGTAATTGGGTTAGTTGACTAGCAACTAATTCCGCCCAACTCCTTCAAAACCGAGATTTTTAATTGCTTTTATAAAAATATAAAAATACAAAAAGAATCATCCCTCATCTCTAGACCTAGTCTTTAGGTTTTCTAATCCTAGCGACACTATTCCTAGCTGAACAATCAATCCCCCGGTACTTGTCATTATACTATACTACATCGATCAGGTACACTGCCTGGTGGGGGTTGTAAGCTTCTCAAGATCTCTTGAGAGGTAAAGCCTGGTGCAATCCCTATGCATCAAGTTTTTGGCGCCGCAGCCCGGGGAATAGTTATTGTCTAGGTTAGAATTTCTTTTTATTAGGTCTACTTGCTAGATTCCTTTCTAGTAAGATTTTATTTTTATTTTTAGGTTCTCTTTAGTCTATCTTATTTCTTCGTGCTTTTGTTCGTAACTCTTCACCATCCGACATCATGGACGATGGTAACATCTTTGAACCCATCATCCCACCACAACAAGACCACCCACAAAACCCACCACTAGCTAATCAACCTCTTAGGCCCCGAACCCTAGGAGAGTACTCCCGACCTAGCCACCAAGGCTATCGAAACACTATTGAGCTCACCGGAGCCAATGTGTCTCCCTTGCGATCCGACACCATCCGGTTGGTGCAAAGCGGATGTGCATTCCATGGACTTCGTTCCGAAGATCCAAATCAACATCTCAAGGACTTCCTTAAAATCGTAGATTCTATAGACCTTGATGTTACAACTAGAGAGTCAACCCGATTACGCATATTCCAATTCTCTCTACGTGATCAAGCTAGCCAATGGCTTGAGCATTTACCCGCGGGATCCATCACCACATGGGATGATCTCACCACTCATTTCCTTGCTCAATTTTTCCCACCGGGGAGAACTACCAAGCTTAGAAATGACATCTTGATGTTCCAACAACGTCAAAATGAAACTCTATATGAAGCATGGACTCGTTTCAAGGACTTACTCCAAAAAGTCCCTCATCCTGGCATAGATCTTTGGCTCCAAGTCCAAATCTTCTATGACCATATCGATCTCTCCACAAGGTGAGCCATTGACCAATCGACCGGTGGTAAGCTACGTGATCTAAGTGCGGAACAATCATGGGAACTCATAGAAGATCTTGCTCTCTATGACAACGAAAGTTGGAATGATCCCCGTGATTTGAACAAAATGATCAAGGCAATATCTTTGCCTTCGAACAATTCTAGCACTCCCGACCGTAGGATCATGGAACTTGAAGATCGAGTCAAGTCTCTCATGAAATCTTATGAAGCTCAAAAGCCTTCAAGCCAAGTGAGCAGAATCGCTTCTGCATGTAAATTGTGTAATGGCCCTCACGAAACTCATAATTGCATGGACCTTCCAAAATGCGCTTATAACAAATTCACATCATCACACGTTGGTAGAGGCCCTCGAAACTCTGACGAGGCCTATGAGGCATGGAAGGATAAACCTAATTTCAGAGGGTACCAAACGCGGAGCGTATCCTTCAATGACTCCTCCCCACTCAAATGGTTCGAGCATTTTCCATCACAGAGCACTCCTAGGCAAAGCTGTGAAGATGCCTTGCGAAAATTCATTCTATCTCAAGAATTACAGCTCTCTATGCTCGAGGCTAAATTTAGACAACAGCAAGCCGATATGAATAACAAGATTTGTAATCTGTTAACTGCTATCAAAGAGCACGCTGTTAATAAACCGATTCAAGCTGAAGAGGTCAAATCTGTTACCAACATGAATCAGCCAACTTCTCCTGTGAAAATAAAAAGTCCTAGTAAGCTATTTAAACATCTATCACCAAAAGTGAAAGACCCTGTCAACCCCCTAGGACTGATCCATTTCGTAAATACTATCACCACGATATCTGCTTCTACACCTAACTTGAACCAACAACAAACTGGAAATATGGGTCATACAGCTAAAGATGAAACCTCATGGTTGGACCACGAATTGGCCAAAAGCCCTACCAACTTATTCAAGCACTCCGCCACACAAGAGACTAGCAAATCGGATGAGGTGAAAGAGAGATCGAAAGTGCATATGAGAAATCCAGCCATTTTGGGTAAATCTATTATAGAGGAACCCGAGAGAAAAATGGAGGATATTACTAATGGGAGTAGTGATAGGACTGAGGAAAGCAACTCTAAAGTTTTCAAGATTTCCTGCACTATTAGGAAAAGGCTCTTAACCGATAGTCATATAGATCCTAGCCTCCCCGTCAACATAATCCCCCTTTTCCTATACCACGAAGCCTTCCCTGAACGCATGGTGTATGAGAGAGTCAATAATGCAAGGGTAATAAAAGATTTATCAATCATGATTGGAGAACTTGTCTGCAACATTGACCTCACTGTGGTCGATGACATAGACCCTGTCACTAATCTAACATTAACCAACCTTGTTATAGGGAAGCCATTTATCAATGAATCGGGGGTAATCCTTGATGAGAAGGATGGTAGTGCATTGTTCACCAATGGTGTCAAGAAGGTAATTTTTCGTAGGGGTAATGAGGAGGTGTACGAGTACCGTCCTTCCCTTGAGGGGAATCTATATGGATCAAGGGATGGAGGATCGGGGAAGATAAGGAGGCGTGATCCGAATAATCTCAAAATCCCCTGCATGATCGGTCATAAGTATTTCAATAACGTCTACATTAACGTATTCCTACCTAAGAATTTTATGTCCCTATTCCACTATAACAACATATGTAGATGGGGAATGATTTATAAGGGAGAGAAAGTGGTTGGTAGAGATCATGAAATCCAAGTGTCCGTAGGAAATATGGCATTCACTATGGAATTTACGATCGTGGACAACATCAAAGACTATGTTGACCCGAGGTTGTCACAAGTTGTTTTCGGAGCACCCTTTTGCGAAATCACTAATTTAATAGCTGATGACCGGAACGGAATCATGACCTTCGCTGATGGAATTAGGAGGGTTTCATATCAAACGCCATACAAGAGAAAAGATCTCAAGGAAATCGATTGTGACGGGCTTGATAGGATAAGTTCTCAACTTATCTTATGTGATGAAGACGTTCGGAGAGGGTGTAAGGATACTTTTGATTTATCATGTGGGTTCTTTAAGGGTGTTAATATACTTGGATCTAAGTATTGAAAAAATGTCTTTGAGTTCGAAGACCCAAAATACCTGTACTATGAAAGCGTGATGAGGCGAAAAATGAACCACTTTTAGGGGGTCATTTAAGCCCGGAATTGAATTTATTTGATCAAATATTACCCTAAATCGTTCCTTTTGTGATTTTAGGTACTTTGGGAGTGAAATCTGGAAAAGGAAGCAATTCGGACGTTTTTGGAGCATAAAAGTGAAGAAAACGCCAAAGACTTAATTTTCCATGCTGAGAATAGTGTATGACGGCGTCAAGAGGAAAAGCATGACGACGTCAAGAGTTAATTTGGTGACGACCCAGTACAAACCTGACGGCGTCACAACTAGAGCGTCAAGAGTTAATTGTATGACGGCCTGCAAAAGGGGACTACATGACGGCGTCAGATCCAGATCTAGGCAGTCCGAGGAACTATTTGGCGGCGAGATGACGGCGTCAGACATTTGTTCTTGACGCCGTCACCTTCTTAAATCTATATATAGTTTTCTATTTTTCATTCATAAAGGAGGAACTTGTGTGGAGAAACCCTAGGGCCGAACCTTGTACGAATTTTACAGCTTTTTCAAGGGTTTTCAACCCTTGAATCCTTTCATGTGCTATTGAGATAAGTCTTCTCTTAATTCAATCAATATGTCTATGTGTTGGTTGTCTATATCTTGTGCTTGTCTTAATTTCAACATGCTAGGCTAGATCTATCTTGTGTTTGCTTAGATCTAATGAAACCTAGATGTTAATTATGTGTTGATTACTTGTTTATGGTTGTATTGGATGAATGATTTCAATGTTATGCTTAAGAAAACTGGCAGATCTCCATTGTGTAACATGCTTGAACGTCTTAGGAAACATGAACCGATGTGTACTAGGTTTTATTGGTTGTATTTAATGCATGAGTAAATTCTAATGATCCCATGTTAGGAGCTTCTAGTTGGCTCGACATAGGAGTGAAGTAGGCACTCATAGGATTGGGGAAGTAAGTACGCCACCCCATGAATGGTATTAAGGACATCCGTCATCCACGCAACTATAACAAGTAATTAACGTGTAAAAGATATCTAGGGAGTAGTGAAATCTAAGTAAACACATTTCTCCCACATATTGCTCACAACCTTAGTTTAATATAGTTTATTTTCATTTCTAGTATTTTATTTTAATTGCATCTTAGTATTGGGTTAGTTGATTAGCCACTAATTCCTTCAAACCCGAGATTTTTACTTGCTTTCCTAAAAAATATAAAAATACAAAAAGAATCATCCCTCATCTCTAGACCTAGTCTTTAAGTTTTCTAATCCTAGCGACACTATTCCTAGCTGAACGATCAATCCCCCGGTACTTGTCATTATACTAAACTACATCGATCAGGTACACTGCCTGGTGGGGGTTGTAAGCTTCTCAAGATCCCTTGAGAGGTAAAGCCTGGTGCAAACCCCACGCATCAAGTTTTTGGCGCCGTTGCCGGGGAGTAGTTATTGTCTAGGTTAGAATCTCTTTTTATTATGTCTACTTGCTAGATTCCTTTCTAGTAAGATTTTATTTTTATTTTTAGGTTCTCTTTAGTCTATCTTAATTCTTCGTGTTTTTGTTCGTAACTTTTCACCACCCGACATCATGGACGATGGGAACATCTTTGAACCCGTCTTCCCACCACAACAAAACCTACCACTAGAACCTCTTAGGCCCCGAACCTTAGGAGAGTATTCCCGAGCTAGCCACCAAGGCTATCGAAACACCATTGAGCTCACCGGAGCCAATGTGACCCCCTTGCGATCCGACACCATCCGGTTGGTGCAAAGCGGATGTGCATTCCATGGACTTCGTTCTGAAAATCCAAATCAACATCTCAAGGACTTCCTTAAAATCATAGATTCCATAGACCTAGATGTTGCAACTAGAGAGACAACCCGATTACGCCTATTCCAATTCTCTCTACGTGATCAAGCTAGTCAATGGCTTGAGCGTTTACCCACGGGATCCATCACCACATGGGATGATCTCACCACTCGTTTCCTTGCTCAATTTTTCCCACCGGGGAGAACTACTAAGCTTAGAAATGACATCTTGATGTTCCAACAATGTCAAAATGAAACTCTCTATGAAGCATGGACTCGTTTCAAGGACTTACTCCAAAAAGTCCCTCATCATGGTATAGATCTTTGGCTCCAAGTCTAAATCTTCTATGACCATATCGAACTCTCCACGAGGCGAGCCATTGACCAATCGGCCGGTGGTAAGCTACGTGATCTAAGTGCGGAACAATCATGGGAACTCATAGAAGATCTTGCTCTCTATGACAACGAAAGTTGGAATGATCCCCGTGATTTGAACAAAACAGTCAAGGCAATATCTTTGCCTTTGAACAACTCTAGCACTCCCGACCGTAGGATCATGGAACTTGAGGACCAAGTCAAGTTTCTCATGAAATCTTACGAAGCTCCTAAGCCTTCAAGCCAAGTGAACAAAATCACTTCTTCATACGAATTATGTAGTGGTCCCCATGACACTGGTGATTGTGTGGAACTCCCCGGAACAGCTTTTGCGGACTACGCATCCTCGCGTACTGACAAAGCGGGAGATAAGTGGTACACTTTCAAACCCGAGCCAAACCCTTACGGTGATTCCTACAACCCCTCTTGGAAAAATCACCCAAACCTTAGGTGGAAACAAAATCAAGCTAATTCTTCCAATCCGCCTAATCGTTATCAGCCAAACGGTCCACCCTCCAACCGTACTTTCAACAACAATCCTTCTAACAACTATGGTAGTACCAATAATCTTGAAGGATTGATGTCTAAGTTCATGGCATCTCAAGAAGCTCGCATAGCTAGGTTTGAAACCGAATTCAACCAACAACAAACGGAGATGACCAACAAGATAGACAACTTGTTGAAAGCCCTCAACAACCAAGCGTTAACTACACCTAGGAAGGACACTAGGGACACCAATAACGAAATCCAAATTAAGGACCCCTCATCATCCAAACATGTCCACTTTGTCAATGTTGTCACCATTAAGCCAATAGATAAGGAGATAGAAGAAAGTGACAAGGATGAAGTAGGAGTAGAAACCGAGACTAGGGATGAAAATAGGGAAGTTGAGGTTAATAAGGGAGAGGAGTTAGAGGAAGTAGAAACTATAAAAAAGCACTTTGATAAGTTGCCCACCAAGGAAGAACGGGAATACCATAAGGATTTATTCGATAGTCCCGAGAGACTATATATCCTTGGCACACCCCTTATCAAAATCGGAGACCCCTCTAACATCAACATACCATGCAACATCGGGCAGTGCATATATGGAAAGCTTACATCGATCCTAGATCTCCTGTAAACATCATGACTAGGACTTATTACAATTGGGTGATGAAGAAACAACTTGATTATAGAATGATGCCCAATAAGAATTTGATAAGTAATTTTGTAGGAAGAGTGAAGGGATTGCATGTGATTATAGGTAATTTCACTTATGAGATCGATTTTATGATAGTAGAAGACACTCGTCCCGTGATAGATGATTGCCTAAGCCAAATAATATTCGGAAAACCATTTGTTGAGGCCACTAGGATGAGTTATGATCCGACTTTAGGAATAGTTAGGTTCAAGAAAGAGAATGATGAGATTGCCTACCAAATGCCCTACAAAATTGAGCAATACCGCCTTCTCTCTAATATAGAAAAGGAACACAAGCAAGCGGCTTACTATAGGAATGATGAGGATAGACGTAGAGGAGTAGAGTATGTAAAGAATAGGATGCTTGGTTTCTACAAAGAATGCTTGCAACTAGGTCCGGAGTACAAAACTGGTTTAGAAGACGACCTAGAGAGTGAAACCAACGATGAGGTCACGTAGTAACCCATGACCTTGAGTCTAGCTACAAGACTCGTAAATAAAGAAAAGCACTTCTTGGGAGGCAACCCATGATTTTGTGTGATTTTTATTTTGTTTGTTTGTTATTTGCTTCCGTATGCATGCTTTATTTTTATTGTTGGTAGATCATGTTTCTAAACTAAATAGTAAAAATACTTTACTTTGTTGTTTGGCCTAGTCTTAACTTCACCAAAAGGTATTTTTGCAAAAGATAAGTGTAAGGGGAAACCCCAAATATGTTTTTAAGAAACAAACCGATCATGATTCTCCACAATATTAAATGAACATGTATATTCGTATTTGTTAGAGTCAAATGCTTGTATCGAGTCATAATGATGTTTTGCAGGATTTTCCAGGAAGTTGGACCAAGTTTTTCCAGAAATTTTCCGGAAACTTAACATAAGAATTTCTGCAGGTCACTTCTGACGACGTCATGAGTTTACTCTTGACGGCGTCACGTGTAAAAATCTGGAAATTTTACCGGTTTTGTTTTTCTAACGGAGTTTTAAAGTTTTTGTTGAATTATTAGTTTTATAATCTCCAGGAAATTTGCAAACATCATTCCACAAGCATTATATCTTACTTTGTTTTCTAGGATTTTGGAACATATGTAGACTGCCGCCGATTTTATGCGAGGTTGTCTTGTCTGTTTTCTCAGGATTTACAAGTTACATATGACAAGAAGATGATTTATATTCTGGAAGGGAAGCTTTGATTGCTCATTTTCTTGGAGGAAGATCTAACCTGACCACCTTATTATCCATACCGAGCAAATCAGGAGAGTATTTGATTTTATTTGTTTTACTTATTTCACGTTTACATTCTTTACTTGAACATTGGGGACAATGTTCATCTTAAGTGTAAGGGGAGGGTAAAATGATGATACCTTACAGATACACTTTCGCTTGAGTTTGTTTGTTTGATAGTAGATGTGTAATAAAACTATGAGAAATACTTGTTAGTGCAATTTTAGCGCCAAATTTAAAATTTTTTACAACATTTAGGAGTGAAACTTTAGCCATAGCAAGCGTCTCATGGATAGGAGATTGTATGACTAGCACATAACCGTACCCTTCAGAAAAATT
Source organism: Artemisia argyi (assembly GCA_030686995.1). Classification (NCBI taxonomy): domain Eukaryota; kingdom Viridiplantae; phylum Streptophyta; class Magnoliopsida; order Asterales; family Asteraceae; genus Artemisia; species Artemisia argyi. The sequence goes on from CM060687.1 coordinate 88,125,535, forward strand.
TTCCACCCAAATATGTGAGGTTTGCCTTTAGATTTGATAGGAAAAGCATTTACTATTAGTGCTTATGAGTGTACCGGTAGCATTTAGATTCTAGAACTTGCGTTAGTGATGCATCCCGAGACCGCTAGTGTGACTACATTCGTGTAGTAGGATTTACTACGTGATAATAGGCATTAGGATTACCCTTGTGTTAAACCCGTATCATAATTACTTGACCATTTAAGTCATATTACTTGGCTAGTTAAGTCAACTACTTTTTCCCACACCATTAGCGTTGTACTCATTTTTAGTACACGAAACCCCTAGTACACCCCTCCGAGCCTATCTTTTCGTTTCTAACTTTAAGCATCTTACTTAAAGGAAGAATTTGTTACACCCCACTTAAATGTACACCCAAATCGCCTTAGCCTTCCGTGTATGCACTCATCTTTAGTGCATTATTGTTATTTGTTAAACTCTAAGTTAATTATCTAATTGATTACATGGTTGCTAAGTCGAGTCATATCCTTGTACATATTGTTTTGGGACGATTGGGACTCATGGGTAAAGTACTTATTTTATGGAGTAATGGGGAAGAACATCATATATTACCCCCATATGTACATTAATCTTAAAAGTACTCCAAGTGTTTTGATTTTCTTAATTCGAGTCATTAGATTAGTTTATTGTAAAGTATGTAAAATTCAAGTGTAAGGGGAATTTCCATTCCCTATGATGTATTATTTTGGATGGTAGGGTAAGAGTGTATAAATAAATTTAAAAAAAAAATCGAAAAATCAAGAAAAAGAAAAAAAAATAGAAAAAAAATAGAAAAGAGAAAAAAAAAACATACGGACTACCATCCCGTTTCATTCTATGTTCATTTTATGTTTTTTGTTATTTTTCATTTATTAGCTTAAGTCGAGTCTAGTCTTGGCTTAGCAACGCCATATTGTACATGTAATTAACCAAGATTGTTAACTCGCCACCAGTAAAGACTGCCTATATCCAACAAAACCGTGTATTTCATTTCCCTACACCTAACATTACAACACTTTTAAAAGACCTCTTTGATAGTTTATCCTAGGTGCTTACGCCATATGGTGAGGTTTGATCCTTTCCCAAGCCTATGGTAATCTATTTTGCTATGACAGGTAGTGAGAGATATCTTCCGTTTCCATATTGTAATTTATACTTTATTACACCCGAGAGATGTGAGTATCTAAACACTATTTGTGAGGTGCTAGTGTATGACCTCCGTGTTTGTCTTTGGTCTTTAGTGGAACGATTATTTGTTGTAATTACTTTTATATTAGTGTTAAATGACCCCTAACTTGTATTTTTATTAGAATAAAAGCGCATTTGCTTGAGGACAAGCAAATCTCAAGTGTAAGGGTATATGATGAGGCAAAAAATGAACCACTTTTAGGGGGTCATTTAAGCCCGGAATTGAATTTATTTGATCAAATATTACCCTAAATCGTTCCTTTTGTGATTTTAGGTACTTTGGGAGTGAAATCTGGAAAAGGAAGCAATTCGGACGTTTTTGGAGCATAAAAGTGAAGAAAACGCCAAAGACTTAATTTTCCATGCTGAGAACAGTGTATGACGGCGTCAAGAGGAAAAGCCTGACGGCGTCAAGAGTTAATTTGGTGACGACCCTGTGCAAACCTGACGGCGTCACAACTAGAGCGTCAAGAGTTAATTGTATGACGGCCTGCAAAAGGGGACTACATGACGACGTCAGATCCAGATCTAGGCAGTCCGAGGAACTATTTGGCGGCGAGATGACAGCGTCAGACATTTGTTCTTGACGCCGTCACCTTCTTAAATCTATATATAGTTTTCTATTTTTCATTCATAAAGGAGGAACTTGTGTGGAGAAACCCTAGGGCCGAACCTTGTACAAATTTTACAGCTTTTTCAAGGGTTTTCAACCCTTGAATCCTTTCATGTGCTATTGAGATAAGTCTTCTCTTAATTCAATCAATATGTCTATGTGTTGGTTGTCTATATCTTGTGCTTGTCTTAATTTCAACATGCTAGGCTAGATCTATCTTGTGTTTGCTTAGATCTAATGAAACCTAGATGTTAATTATGTGTTGATTACTTGTTTATGGTTGTATTGGATGAATGATTTCAATGTTAGGCTTAAGAAAACTGGCAGATCTCCATTGTGTAACATGCTTGAACGTCTTAGGAAACATGAACCGATGTGTACTAGGTTTTATTGGTTGTATTTAATGCAAGAGTAAATTCTAATGATCCCATGTTAGGAGCTTCTAGCAGGCTCGACATAGGAGTGAAGTAGCCACTCATAGGATTGGGGAAGTAAGTACGCCACCCCATGAATGGTATTAAGGAATACAATCCGTCATCCACGCAACTATAACAAGTAATTAACGTGTAAAAGATATCTAGGGAGTAGTGAAATCTAAGTAAACACATTTCTCCCACATATTGCTCACAACCTTAGTTTAATATAGTTTATTTTCATTTCTAGTATTTTATTTTAACTGCATCTTAGTATTGGGTTAGTTGATTAGCAACTAATTCCACCCAAATCCTTCAAACCTGAGATTTTTACTTGCTTTCCTAAAAAATATAAAAATACAAAAAGAATCATCCCTCATCTCTAGACCTAGTCTTTAGGTTTTCTAATCCTAGTGACACTATTCCTAGTTGAACGATCAATCCTCCGGTACTTGTCATTATACTATACTACATCGATCAGGTACACTGCCTGGTGGGGGTTGTAAGCTTCTCAAGATCCCTTGAGAGGTAAAGCCTGGTGCAAACCCCACACATCAAAGCGATACCAATATAGGAGATGACCTAGAAAGTGAAACCAACGATGAGGTCACGTAGTAACCCATGACCTTGAGTCTAGCTACAAGACTCTTAAATAAAGAAAAGTGCTTCTTGGGAGGCAACCAATGCTTTGTGTGATTTTTATTTTGTCTGTTTGTTATTTGCTTCCGTATGCATGCTTTATTTTTATTGTTGGTAGATCATGTTTCATAACTAAAATAGTAAAAATACTTTATTTTGTTGTTTGGCCTAGTCTTAACTTCATCCAAAAGTATTTTTGCAAAAGATAAGTGTAAAGGGAAACCTCAAATATGTTTTTAAGAAACAAAACCGATCATGATTCTCCAGAATATTAAGCGAACATGTATATTCGTATTTGTTAGAGTCAAATGCTTGTATCGAGTCATAATGATGTTTTGCAGGATTTTCCAGGAAGTAGGATGAAGTTTTTCTAGAAATTTTCTGGAAACTTAACATAAAAATTTCTGCATATCACTTCTGACGGCGTCACGAGTTTCCTCTTGACGGCGTCATGTGTAAAATTCTGGAAATTTTACCAGTTTTGTTTTTCTAACGGAGTCTTAAAGTTTTTGTTAAATTATTAGTTTTATAATCTCCAGGAAATCTGCAAACATCATTCCACAAGCATAATATCTTATTTTGTTTTCTAGGATTTGTTAGCATATGTAGATTGCCGCCGATTTTATGCGAGGTTGCCTTGTCTGTTTTCTCAAGTTTTACAGGTTATGTATGACAAGAAGATGATTTATATTCTGGAAGGGAAGCTTTGATTGGTCATTTTCTTGGAGGAAGATCTAACCTGGCTACCTTATTATCCGTACCGAGCGAATCAAGGGAGTATTTGATTTCATTCTTTTTACTTATTTCACTTTTACATTCTTTACTTGAACATTGGGGACAATATTCATCCTAAGTGTAAGAGGAGGGTAAAATGATGATACCTTACAGATACACTTTCGTTTGAGTTTGTTTGTTTAATAGTAGACGTGTAATGAAACTATGAGAAATACTTGTTAGTGCAATTTTAGCGTCAAATTTAAATTTTTTTACAACATTTAGGAGTGAAACTTTAGCCATAGCAAGCGTCTCATGGATAGGAGATTGTATGACTAGCACAAAACCGCATCATTCAGAAAAATTTTCCACTAAAATATGTGAGGTTTTCCTTTAGATTTGATAGGAAAAGCATTTATTATTAGTGCTTATGAGTGTACCGGTAGCATTTAGATTCTAGAACTTGCGTTAGTGATGCATCCCGAGACCGCTAGTGAGACTACATTCGTGTAGTAGGATTTACTACATGATAAGAGGCATTAGGATCACCCTTGTGTTAAACCCGTATTATAATTACTTGACCATTTAAGTCATATTACTTGGCTAGTTAAGTCAATTAATTTTTCCCACACATTAGCGTTGTACTCATTTTTTAGTACACGAAACCCCTAGTACACCCCTCCGAGCCTATCTTTTCGTTTCTAACTTTAAGCATTTTATTTAAAGGAAGAATTTGTTACACCCCACTTAAATGTACAACCAAATCGCCTTAGCCTTCCGGGTATGCACTCATCTTTAGTGCATTATTGTTATTTGTTAAACCCTAAGTTAATTATCTAATTGATTACATGGTTGCTAAGTCGAGTCATATCCTTGTACATATTGTTTTGGGACGATTGGAACTCATGGGTAAAATACTTATTTTATGGAGTAATGGGGAAGAACATCATATATTACCCCCATAGGTGCGTTAATATTTAAAAGTACTCCAAGTGTTTTGATTATCTTGATTCGAGTAATTAGATTAGTTATTTGTAAAGTATGTAAAAATTCAAGTGTAAGAGGAATGTTCCATTCCCTATGATGTATTATTTTCGATGGTAGGGTAAGAGTGTATAAATAAATTTAAAAAAAAAAAAATCGAAAAATCAAGAAAAAGAAAAAAAATAGAAAAAAAAGAGAAAAAACATACGGACTACCATCCCGTTTCATTTTATGTTTATTTTATGTTTTTGTTATTTTTCATTTATTTGCTTAAGTCGAGTCTAGTCTTGGCTTAGCAACGCCATATTGTACATGTAGTTAACCAAGATTATTAGCTCGCCACCAGTAAAGACTGCCTATATCCAACAAAACCGTGTATTCCATATCCCTACACCTAATGTTACAACCCTTTAAAAAGACCTCTTTGATAGTTTATCCTAGGTTCTTACGCCATGTGGTGGAGGTTTGATCCTTTCCCAAGCCTATGGTAATCTATTTTGCTATGACAGGTAGTGAGAGATATTTTCCGTTTCCATATTGTGATATTACTTTATTACACCCGAGAGATGTGAGTATCTAAACACTATTTGTGAGGTGCTAGTGTATGACCTCCGTGCTTGTCTTTGCTCTTTAGTGGAACGATTATCTGTTGTAATTACTTTTATATTAGTGTTAAATGACCCCTAACTTGTATTTTGATTAGAATAAAAGCGCATTTGCTTGAGGATAAGCAAATCTCAAGCGTAAGGGTATATGATGAGGCGAAAAATGAACCACTTTTAGGGGGTCATTTAAGCCCGGAATTGAATTTATTTGATCAAATATTGCCCTAAACTGTTCCTTTTGTGATTTTAGGTACTTTGGGAGTGAATTCTGGAAAAAGAAGCATTTTGGACGTTTTTGGAGCATAAAAGTGAAGAAAACGGCAAAGACTTAATTTTCCATGCTGAGAACAATACCTGACGGTGTCAAGAAGAAAATCCTGACGGCGTCAGGAGTAAAATCCGTGACGACCTAGTGAAAACCTGAAGCCGTCAAGAGAAGGGCGTCAAGAGTATTTTTGGTGACGGCCTGTATAAGGTGTACACATGACGGCGTCAAACCCAGATCTAGGCAGTCCGAGAAATTATTTGGCGGCGAGATGACGGCGTCAGCAATTTGTTCTTGACGCCGTCACCTCAGAAAAACTATATATACTTTTCTATTTTTCATTCATAAGAGAGGAACTTGTGTGGAGAATACTAGGGCCGAACTTGTGAAACCCTAGGTCATATTTTACGGTATCTTCAAGGGTTTTTACCCCTTGAAACCTTTCATGTTCAATTAAGATAAGTCCTCTTTCAATTCAATCAATATGTCTATGTGTTGTTTGAATATATCTTATGCTTGTCTTGATTTCAACATGCTAGGCTAGATCTATCATGTGTTTGCTTAGATGTAATTAAACCTAGATGTTAATTATATGTTGATTACTTGTTTATAGTTGTATTGGATGAATGATTTAAATGTTAGGCTTAAGAAAACTGGCAGATCTCCATTGTGTAACATGCTTGAACGTCTTAGGAAACATGAACCGATGTGTACTAGGTTTTATTGGTTGTATTTAATGCATGAGCAAATTCTAATGATCCCATGTTAGGAGCTTCTTAGCCGGCTCGACATAGGAGTGAAGTAGGCGCTTATAGGATTGGGGAAGTAAGTACGCCACCCCATGAATGGTATTAAGGAATACAATCCGTCATCCACGCAACTGTAACAAGTAATTAACATGTAAAAGATATTAGGGAGCAGTGAAATCTAAGTAAACACAATTCTCCGTTATATATTTCTCACACCACTAGTATAATTTAGTTTATTTTCATTTTTAGTATTTTATTTTGATTGCATCTTAGTAATTGGGTTAGTTGACTTGCAACTAATTCCGCCAACTAATTCCGCCCAACTCCTTCAAAACCGAGATTTTTAATTTCTTTTATAAAAATATAAAAATACAAAAAGAATCATCCCTCATCTCTAGACCTAGTCTTTAGGTTTTCTAATCCTTGCGACACTATTCATAGCTGAACGATCAATTCCCCGGTACTTGTCATTATACTATACTACATCGATCAGGTACACTGCCTGGTGGGGGTTGTAAGCTTCTCAAGATCCCTTGAGAGGTAAAGCCTGGTGCAATCCCTACGCATCACTTCTAACATGGGATCATTAGAATTCGCTCATGCATTAAATACAACAATAATAACCTAGTACGCATTGGTTCATGTTTCTTAAGACGTTCAAGCATGTTACCTATGGAAGTCTGCCAGTTTTCTTAAGCCTAACATCGAAATCATTCATCCGTAACAACTATAAACAAACAATCAACCCATAATCAACATCTAGGTTTCACTACATCTAAGCAAACACAAAAAAAATCTAGCCTAGCATGTTAAATTCAAGACAAGCATAAGATATATTCAAACAACACATAGACATATTAAATGAATTGAAAGGATAATTATCTCAATTGAACATGAAAGGTTTCTAAGGGTAAAAAACCTTGAAAGAACAGTAAAAAGTGTGCTAGGGTTTCTCCAAAGTTACACCAAAATTCCACCACACTAATGAATGAAAATTGCAAAACTATATTTAGATTATACAAGGTAACGGCGTCAAGAAGGAATGTCTGACGCCGTCAACTCGTCGCCCATAGTGAAATCAGATTGCCTAGATCCAAGTCTGACGCCGTCATGTGTAATGTTGCTATGGGCCGTCACCATATCTTGAACCTTGACGGCCATGCTTGACGCCGTCACATTTCTACTGGACCGTTACCACTTTTCTCTTGACGCCGTCACATAAATGCTCTTGACGCCGTCAGGTACTGTTCCCAGCAAGGAAAATTAAGACTTTGCCGTTTTCTTCACTTTTATGCTCCAAAAATGTCCAAAATGCTTCCTTTTCCAGAATTCACTCCAAAAGTACCTAAAATGACAAAAGGAACGATTTAGGGCAATATTTGATCAAATAAATTCGAATTCGGGCTTAAATGACCCCATAAAAATGGATCATTTTTCGCCTCATCAGTTCACCCCCCTCATCAAACACCAAAGGAAATCTTGGCAATGGGTTCGGTCAAATTCACGGCCCCGCCTCCAATGGCGAGCCCGGCGGAATCCAGAAAAAAGGACAAATACTGCGACTTCCATAGAGAAAGAGGGCACAACACAGACGAATGTTTCCAACTAAAAAAGCAAATTAAAGAAGCGGTGAGGTCCGGGCAGCTCGCACATTTGGTCAAGGAGATCAAGAATGGTGCCCAGAAGGGAGGATTAAAAAGCGACAAAAAGGAGGCCGCACCCAAAGATAAAGCTCCAGCCATATTCATGCTGCACACGTAGCAATGTAACGTGAGACCAAAGACACTACCACGGTCTGATCCAAACATAGAGATATCTGTAGGACCTTAGATATATCAACTTTAACACAAATAGAATGACTAGATGAAGTAAAGATGGTGACTTGGTATAATATGTGTGGCGTTAGATTATATGAAAAAGAGTAATAAGATGAAGAGAACTTTTATTAAAAACACACACAATACACACATAAGCACACACCTCAAATGACTCATTTGAGGTGTTTATATAGTAAGAGATGTAACACCCTAATGGGCTTGGATGGGCTTGGTCATGGATTGGACTTTTACATTAAGTATGGACTAGTTGTAATACATAACTTATAACCTATTAGATTAGTCCAAACCATAAGCCCATTGACTATTCTATTGTAATCTACGACACATTACAAAGTTACATGTATGAGAATGACCATCACTTCTAAATACATATTTTTTAATGCTAACAATCTCCCCCTAAGGGATGGTCATTCGAATGATGCTCCACTTGAGTGGGTCTTCCGTGTTCTTTGTCTTTAACTTTGTGTGTCGTTGTAGAATAGTCTTTTAGTCTTTGTTCCTTCATGCTTTGTGATCTTTGATAACTGATTTTTCATCGTTCTTTGTTCCTTTGTAATGTGGAGTTATCTGCCATTCGTCACTTCTGCGTCTGTGGTGGTTGTTTGCCATTCCAACATGCTCATACATCTTTGGACTTTGATATTCATATGCACGTAGTTCCCTTTCTTTCACAATGATCTTTAGTCTTTATACATTGTAGATTCTTCTTTTTAGCGTAGAATCTTTCTTTGAACTTTGTGTTGTATAGATCTTTGAGGGAGCTTTCTTTAACTTCCAGATGTATGTATGAACACGTGGAATCTGTCGCCATGGAGATGAAGTGTCCCTGCATATAAACAGTTAGCAATAAAACATCCGGTACTTACAGATAAGAATTAGAGATCGTCAACAGCATAGTGTGAAGACTCCTTCTAACCCTTACCAAGGCCGTTCCCATGTCAGATACTCTCGAGAGAGCTTACAAGACCTACTAAGTAGCTCAATGACTGGGTGAGTCGTTGGGGATCACTCCACGACTGTAGACCGTTTGAAACCACCGCGAACACTAAGCGTAACCCATAAAGAATTACCGAAGTGACCTGCTGTCAGGGCTGCTTGATGTTGACCCTGGCAGGAATTTCCATTCAATCATTGAGAATCACTTGTGTGAATTCTCTCATAAATGTTCTGGCAGATTGCTAAGATCTGCGTAGGACTCTTAAGTTTACATCTGGCGTCCTTAATGATGAACAACCAGTGTAGAAATATCATGTGTTCCTATGAGATCTTTTGATGAATCTCGGGGCTCTAGACTCGATAAGTGCACATTTGGTTTCCTATGCGGAGATTAGGGAGAGGTCTCCTGCTTCAATATCAACCATCTCTAAGAGACGGGTCGATAGATTATGCCGGTTCTCCGTGAGAATGAAACAAGCTCTTTTAAGAGAACTTGAGTGGTTAAGAAGGTTTAGTGCAGTGCGTCACTGGGTCCATGACGTCTTTGTCTTCAATACCGGTGTTATCTTAGTAACAACCAGTAGCATATGAATTGTACCCGGTGTCTGCCCTAAGGTTGAACATTTGGAGGGCTATTTCTTTTCACCCTTTTTCATAACTTTTCTTTTTAATTCTTCAACCCCTTTTTTCTCCTTTCTCATTTTCTCCTTTTTTCAATCATACCTAAGGACTTCTAATTCTAATCTATTGGAATTGTCCTTGGGTAGATCCCTCCGGCTCTGGCGGATCATAGGACGGTTTTCCCTAACCTTAGTCGCCTAATAACTCCATGACTATCCTATTGTTGCCATGAAACCATTTATGAAAAATCTCTCAAAGTGTTTATGATAGTAAAACACATTGTTGTTACCACTTTGAGAGTTTTGCATTTCTTTTGAAGGACTCCCCCTTCACATGTGCTCATGAATTTTTTAGAAATTTGCACATGCGGGAGGAGTTTGTACTTTTTGAATTGATCCACTTTCAGCGAACATGACCGATTCGAGACACGCTTACATCACTAGTTAGACTAGCTTGAAATTATTACCCGTCCTGGTCAAGTCCAAAGAAAGTCTCTCGATACGGTACATTCTACTCAGACAAGTCCTATTCGAGACACGCTTACATCACTAGTTAGACTAGCTTGAAATTATTACCCGTCCAGGACAAGTCTTTTCGATTACTGACATTTTAAGCTTCGTCAATTAATTAGTACTTACTGAGTCGAGCTCTTTTGAGATTCAGTCACAATCTTTAAACATCTTTGATCACATTTTAATCATGTCTTCTCCCCCTCAAAAATAGCATATCGTGATATTTTTGATATCAACTGATTGAGAAAAAGCTTTTTGGAGAGAAAGACAGATTCGATTTTGCATGAATTTGGAACATTTTGTTTTTGTACTCCCCCTTAATGATAGCACATATAAAATTACTTAAGGGTTTTGAGGGAGTTATCTTGAGCACTAATTTTGAGAGATTTTGAGAAATCTTTTGAACAATCTTGAAAAAGTGCTCAAGAATTTTGTTTTGAAAACGAGTTTATGCTTGAAATCTTTTTCGTTTGTTTAGACTCGAACTTTTTGAAAAAGAGTTCGTCATTGAACGTACGAGTCCTTGATTTGAAAATAATCAGAAGTCATCGTTTAAGTACGGGTTTCGTACTGAAGTATACGAAAGCCATAGTGAAGAAAATTTTGAGAAACGACATGTTTTTAGAAAAACATTTTAAAGAACTCTCGCTCAAGCATCTGTACATATCCGTATCATTGGTGAATGACATTTCTAGAAACATACAGAATATTGATTTATACGAGAGACATGTCGTGAGAAGAATATTTTTGTATTTTTTGATTTTATATTGTTTTTGTATTTTTTGAAAGTTTTATATTTTTGTATTTTGTTTTTGTTGGTTTTTCAAATTTTGTATTTTTTTTTAAATATTTACAGCGAAGCGATTTTGCAAAAATTTTTCAAGAAGATTCGAGAAGACGTTCTAGCTCCTCAGGAGTTAGGCTTCGCATGCCAATTCGTCGAACTAAATTGTCAAACCGTTCTTTTGGAAGGGCTTTAGTGAATAGATCGGCGAGTTGATAATCAGTCTTAACGAAAAATAATTCAACAGTACCCTCTTCCACGTGTTCTTTGATGAAATGGTAGCGGACTTTGATATGCTTCATCTTAGAGTGATGTACGGGATTGCACGAGATGGCTATGGCACTTTTTGAGTCACAATACATAGGTATTCTGTCAAAAGTAAAGCCATAATCTGTGAGCTGTGTCCGCATCCAAAGAACTTGGGCACAACACGCAGATAGAGACACATACTCGGCTTCGGCGGTTGATAGCGCAGTACAATCCTGTTTCTTTGACGACCAGCTTACTAGCTTTTCACCCAAAAATTGTGCTCCACCTGATGTACTCTTTGCTGTAACTTGATCACCAGCATGGTCTGCATCTGAAAATGCTGTTAGATTAAACTCCGAATCCTTCGGATACCAAAGTCCCATGTTAATGGTGCTTCGTAGGTACCGAAAGATCCGTTTAACCTCTTTGAGGTGAAGTTCGGTAGGCTTTGCCTGAAACCGTGCTAATAAACAAACAGTAAATTGAATATCGGGTCGGCTAGCAGTTAGGTACATGAGAGAACCGATCATGCTCCGATATTTTTTCGGATCGATGGGTTTTCCAAACAAATCAGCACCTATTTTTGGTGAAGTGACCATTGGTGTACCAACAGAATCACAATTTTCCATTCCATGTTTTTTCAAAATCTCTATAGTATATTTAGCTTGATTGATAAAAATACCACGAGGGGATTGATGTATTTGTAAACCAAGAAAGAATTTTAGTTCCCCCATCATGGACATTTCAAATTTACTTTTGATGAGATTTTCAAAATGTTTTGAATGGTTAGGATTGATTGATCCAAAAATTATGTCGTCCACGTAAATTTGAACGATCAAAATGTCATCTTTGAATTTTTTGATAAACAAGGTGTCATCAACCGTTCCTTTTGTGAAATTGTTTTTGAGCAAGAAAGATGATAGTTCGTCATACCACGCTCTTGGAGCTTGTTTTAAACTGTAGATGGCTTTCTTAAGCTTGTAGACGTAGTCTGGATGATCTTTGTCGATGAATCCCTCTGGCTGACTCACATACACTTCTTCTTTCAGAGTTCCATTCAAGAAAGCTGTCTTAATGTCCATCTGATAGACTGTGATGTTTTTGTGAGCTGGATAGGCTAAGAAAATCCGGACTGCTTCAAGTCTAGCTACAGGCGCGAATGATTCTTCGAAATCTATCCCTTCTTCTTGTGGATATCCTTTAGCCACGAGACGAGCTTTGTTACGAATTATAGTCATTTCCTCATCCAGTTTGTTCTTCCACAACCACTTGAGATCAAGAACTCTTTTATCAATTGGTCGTTCAACAAGTTCCCAACTATCATGTAACAGGTATTGAAGAAGTTTCTCCTGCATCGCTTCAATCCAAGGGTATTCTGCCATTGCTTCCCGAATGTTCTTTGGTTCTTTGAGGCTTATTGAGCAAATGTAAATGCACAATTCGAGATCGGTGGCAAGTTGTCTCCTTGTCTGAACTGGCTTTGAAGGTTCACCAATAATATTTTCTATTGGATGGTCTTTTGTCCATTGAAACGTAGAAGGGTACCTTTGGTTGAACGAATGTGTGTTAGATGGTTCTTGTAACCTTGAAGAAGATTCAGCAGAGTCTGTTGCAAATGGGTTTTCAAATACTTCTTCTTCTTCTTCTAACGTAACATCGTTTGAATTATTTGTTGGTTCTTCTTGAAAATTTGCGTTTTGGTTTTGCTCATCAACTCTTGGTATGTCAGTTTCAAGTACTGGAGTTGCTTGAGTAGATGTAGATGATGCTGATGTAGTTGGTGCTTCAGCTTCGTTTGTTGATGGTTTTGAGCGGGTGCAGCGGAATGTTGATGAGATGCATTTGTCGAAGTTCCACCATAATATTCATCAAACATTAACTCAAAGAAATTTTCCAGTTCTTGTTCTGAAGGTTTATCCGTGTTTGTTGACTGAGCTCCTTGAGGCACGAGTCCTGAACTGATGTGTCCAGAAGTCTGCATGTTTGGTGCGGGTCCTAATCCGTTTTGATTAGAAGCCATTGGATTAAGCGCGGGTTCTAGAGCGTATCTCTCAGAAGCCATTTGTGAAATCTCGTCAAACTTCACATTCATCGTCTCCATAATCCTTTTTGTTCTTCTATTATACACCCTGAATGCCCTCGAGTTTTCTGAATATCCAATGAAGATTCCAATATCACCCTTAGCTTTCAACTTTCCTAGATCTTCTCTGTCGTTCGTCGGATAGCACAAAGCGCCAAACACGTGAAGGTAAGAGATGTCAGGTTTCCGGTTATTCACAAGCTCATATGGGGTTTTATTGAATCTTGGATGTACTAGGGATCGGTTTTGAGTGAAACAAGCAGTGGCTACAGCATCAGCCCATAAGAATAGTGGTGCACTAGAATAAATTAGCATTGTGCGAGCAGCTTCCATAAGAGTTCTGTTTCTTCTTTCAACTACCCCATTCTGCTGTGGAGTTCTAACAACTGATGTTTGATGTGTAATTCCAACATCTTCGAGGTAAGTTCTTAACTCCTGGTTTGTAAATTCTGTGCCATTGTCTGTTCTTATAATCCTTACTGGAGCTGGAAGTAGAACTTGAATACGCTTCAGAAAGGTGATGATGATGCCTGGTGCTTCGTCTTTTGATCTCAAAAACTTTACCCAAGTATATCTTGAATAATCATCAACAATAACAAGAATATACTTCTTCCCATTAATGTTTTCAACTCTCATTGGGCCACATAAGTCCATGTGCAACATATGTAACCTTGCTTCCGAACTAGGTACGGTTTTGGGTTTATATGATGCTCTTTTGCTTTTTCCTTGTTCGCATGATGGACAAAGGTGTTCCTTGGTGTATTTGAACTTAGGAAGTCCGGTGACGATGTTGTCATTGGCTAACTTGTTGATCGTGTCGAAATTGAGATGGGATAATCTTCTATGCCACAGCCAGGACTTAGTTTCGGTTGCCCTTGTCATAAGACAAATTGGTGATGTAGAAGCCATTTGGTTGATGTCGATAGCATACAAGTTTGTACCACGATTACCAGTTAAGAGATCATCACCAACCAAATTTCTAATAAAAACCGTGTTTCTCCTGAATGCAACTTCTAAATCTGCATCACAAAACTGCCCAACTAAAAACAAATTGTGTCCCAACCCTTCGACGTAGTAAACTCGAGTGATTAAAAAATTCCCAAACTGAAGATCTCCAAAACCCAGGATAGCTGCTACATGATCATTTCCAAAGCGTACAGTTCCCATGAATTTCCAGACGAAATTGATCAGCAGCTTTAAATTCCCGGTCATGTGCTTGGAGCAACCCGAGTCGACGATCCAAAGACATATTTCGATAACCTGCCAAGAACAGAAGAGTTTGTATTTGGAAACCGTGTTGAATTTGGTTCCATGGGGTTAGGAGTAAAAGCAGAATCGCACTCATAGACAGTTGCTACTTGTTTAGCTTGAGTTATTTCTAATTTTCCGTCCTTAAGAGTGAACTCTCTACCCGTCGGAATCCACATACAAAACTTAAGATAGTTCCTAGGCATTCGACTAATAGTGGTAGTCCTAAATCGTGCAACTAATCGTTCTAAAGATCTGGATCTAGCACTAGGTCTTTCTGGAACATTCTTCTGTTCAGGCGTAACATTCACATTCTTAGAAACACATTCATCATGAACATCATTAATTAAACATTTCTTGCATATTAAACAAACAGAGTCATTACATGCATTAGAACCAGTACTTTCGACATTACATTCAGATGAATCATGTTTCTTATTAAAAAGCGATAAATTCCTAGGGTGTTCTTCTACTTCTTCAACTTTATTCTTGCTACAACTCGTAGAGACAGGCGAGACTCTATTGTTCCTTGTATTGCTCCTAGGCTTTAGTCTGCTGCTCCTAGAGGTGCTTTCTAATCCTGTAGAAGGTAAGGCACACACATTAGGATTTATATTGTTGTCCTTTTTACCATCCCTAGATTCTTTAGAATTAGCCTTTATGCACTTATCATTTGTCTTAGATGTTGAGGCAAACGCACTAGTGGGACTAATCCGAAAAAGGCCAGGTGCTATCACTTTTGGTGTTTCGACAACCGCTTTTCCTTTTTCAACAATCTTTTCATGTTCACTTTTCTTGGGCAAGGGTGTTGGAGTGACTGGTTTTGTCAAATTCTTTTTCTCATCGACTTTTGGAGCAAACCTTGAAATTGACATCTTTGGTTTTTGAACCGTGTTTGAAACATTTGGTTTCTCCGAAGTCAATGGTTTTACAAACTTAGTTTCCTCACCCTTTCCTTTATGACTTTCAAGCTGAGCCCTCAAAAGATCATTTTGCTCTTTCATGTTCTTTAAGGCACGCTCATACGACAATTTGTCATACTTGCATTCTTCCTTTTTTCGATCAAGTTGTTTAAAATATGACACATTTTCTTTTTCAAGCTTTATAAGAGCATTTTCATATTTTGAAACAATTTCGGAGCTCTCAGCTCTCAGTCTGTCATCGTCTTGAACAGAATATGTTTGTAAAATGATGGACATAATATCGGTGGTCATAACAGCTTCGAAGAGAGAATCATTTAGGTTTTCCAAAACATTGATTTGCTCAAAAGATTCATTTGCCTTCTTTATCAGGGATTTGTGATCCGTGACGAAGTCAGCTGTTTCTTTCAAAAATGCTTGTTCAAAATGAATTACTCGAGCATGGATGTTATTAATTTGAGGAGCAAATTCATTTTCGAGAATCTTTTTAAGCTGTAAATGAACCGTGGAATTCCAGTTGATCTCATTAAGTCTCATTTTAGATTCTAAAGTCGTTTTAAGTTGCCCAATTCTGATTTTAAGATCATCAAGATATCCTCTTGCAGCACTTGTGTTAAAAGTGTTGTTTGAAGAAATCTGTTCCATGTTTGAAATCGATTTGGAAGCAACTACCTTTTTCGAAAACATTTTTGAGAATGGACGTTTTATGGAAAACACTGATGGTTCTTTTTGTGGAACAAAAGTAATTCCCGAAAGTTTGTTCAATTTGTTGTAATCAATCGGTTTCAAATCAGGATTCTTTTGTTTCATTTTATTAATGCTCTCCTCGGCCAATTCAATCGTTTCCACAGAATCACGAACAATGGGAGGATCATGCTTAGCCAACAAAACATTTCCATTAAACAAACAATTCTGAGCTTGCTGAGCTTTCTTGAGATTACAAGGAGTTTTGTTACCAAGAGCCATTTTATGTTTTGTGTGGTAAATCGGATTAGTTTGATTAGCAATCATGTGCATTGTTTGACTTGACTGACCCTTTTTAACCACTAATTCTTCTAGATGTGCAATCTTGTGTTCTGACTCTACGATTTCTTCCAAAAGTTTATCTTCTTTCTTTGCAAAGTCCTTTTTCAACTCATCCCTTTCTTTTTCAAGATTGGTGTAAGCTGTTTCTTGTTTTGAAAGTTGGTTTGTTAATTCAGAAATTTCTTGTTTTAAAGAGTTAATGGTTTTTGTTGAACTTATTTCAAGATTAGCAAACTTGGTTTTCCATTCCCTATCTTTAACAAGTAACTTCTTATAACCAATTTCAAATTCTGACTCGCGTTCTTTGTGAATTTAAAAACTTTTTGCATTTTCCTTGTATCTCTCAAGCTCAGTGGTCAATTTCTCATTCGCGGCCTTAACATCGCGATTGACCTTTTTCACTTTCTCGATTTCAATACCACAATTATTTAATAATGATTCAAATAAAGCACGTGTTTCCTCATCATTCTCAGCATGCTGTGAAACGAAGCCTCCATTATGATTCACATCTGGAGTTGCTGAAGAAGTATTGCTACTACTTGGCGTGTCCAGGTATGTATCATAAGTGGGTGCTTGCTTCTCAAAATGCTGTTCCTCATGAGGAGACATATCAAATATATCATTATTATGACATGTGTTGAAATTTGATACCTCAGATGGTGCACTGGTGTCATAAACAGGAAGTGTGTCAGAGTCCGTGTCATACTTAGCTTCCTGAAGATTCGCCATGAATATGCAGTTCGCATCGATATCCTCTCTGTCTTCCATGTCATCCATAAGAGCCATAAAATCATTCTCCTCTGCGTTCAACTGAAATCCTGCCTTCTCTTTTTGTGCCAACAGTACTGCTTTCTGCAAATACTCTAGATCTTTCTTGTTCGGTTTAGTAGGACAGTTCCTTGCCATATGACCTACTCCTTGGCAGTTGAAACACTTTACCAGATTACCCTGATTCACATTTCCATAATTCCCAACAACTGGAGCTGCCACATTCCTATTCTGATTACCCATTGCCTGATTACCAACATTCTGACCCCTCTGATTTCCAACATGCTGACCCATCTGATTCCCTGCATACTGACCTGCATTCTGCATATTCTGATTACCCATGTTAATTCCAGTTGCATATCCTTGCTGATTACCATAAACTCCAACCATTTGGCCTCCATTGCCCATATTGAAACTCGGCTGAGCGATCTGCCTGTTGCGAGTATTCGATGAAATCCTTTGGTTGTTGTTTGTTGGTGTAGAATAGCGTCCTTGGAAAGCTTTTGTCAGAAAAGCAAACGCTTGTGTCAATGCTGCAGTAGCTTCATCATTTTCAGTGAATTCTGGTTCTTGGAATTGTGGGTATTGCTGTTGTGGAATAAGATGTTGTTGTTGCTGTGGGTAGAATTGTTGTTGGTAGACCGGTGTTGGTTGTTGAATGTAGGATGGTTGCAAGTAGTTGTGAGTGGAAGATGATGATGGTTGTTGTTGTGTGTTCACTGGTATAGGTGTTGGTGTATCAGCCATTAATGCTAGAGGATCATGCTTTTTAGCTAGTAATTCAGCTCTTACTTCATTAGCTTCATCTTGATTTTGCTTCAAGAAGTCATACACCTGATCATAAGTCACTTCATGCAAATTCTTTGTCTGATAAACAATAGTGACATATCTTCCCCATTCTGGTTGTAACTCATTCAGAAAAATGGTGTTGTTAGCAATATTTGTCTGTCTGAGGTTGTGTCTTGATAAATCATTCATGATCTTACAGAATCTGTGGTAGTACGTCTCTATGGATTCACCAGGAATTGAAGTAAACTTGCGAAGTTCCTTAAGCAGTTGTGTTTCCATTTCCTGTTTCCCGATGCCTGTCCCATACATTAACCTCTTGACTCTTTCCCAGACTGCATGAGCACTTACTTCACTATCAACAGTAGCATAGATGGTTTCAGGTAAACCAAGAACGACGTAATGAAATGCCTGATCATCAGCTTCAATCTGTTTTCTGTCTTCCACAGTGTATTCAGTCTCATTCTGTTCTCTGTAGTATGGTTGAACTGGGGGGGTACCATTTGGATCACCAGGGTCTAGTACTTGTGATGGTTTGAAGGGTCCATCCACAATGGATTTGATGAGAAGACTTCCATTTGCTTTGCTCTTAAGATAACGCATCATACGACTAGCCCACTGTGAGTATCCACCCTTTGACAGCATGGGAGATCGGTTTTCGGCACCGGCAGCATGAATGTCTTGCTGAGTTGCCATTGATGAAGTGTATATTGATAAAGTTGATTCTTGGATCGATTCAACGAAGTAGGAGTTGTGTTTAGTGTAAGTTGATGCAGGTTTTTATGGTGAAAATTTTGATCTGGAACCTTAAAACCTCAATACCTTCCGTTCGGAGTGGATTTGAGCCTCGAAGCTTGGCTTGAATGATCTTTAGATGATTCAACGTGTCCTTCTTCTCGGTCTCGCGGTCGTTTTGACAGCTGATTCGTCGAAAACGGAGTTACGGTTCAAAAGTTATGGCCGTTTGAAGTTTGGTTGTCAAAAAATCAAAAACTTACGCGTAAAGCTTGATTTTACGTGTAAACCTTGTATAATCTTACGCGTAAGATGTTATGCGTAACCTGTAAGTTATGCGTAAGATCTAAGTTATGCGTAAACAATAATGTTTATGCGTAGACTTTGATTTTACGCGTAAACTTAGAGTTTATGCGTAAGAATTGTTACGCGTAAGGTTTTTTTCAACCAAATTGATCTCTCAAACTTATCCAAGCTTGAAAGATATCCCGTGTCGAAGTATTCCACAAACTTATCCAAGTCAGGGAAGTACTGAGTAAGCTCTGATCGTTGAAGAAAACTTATGCGTAGGATCTTATGCGTAGATCTTATGCGTAGGAACTTATGCGTAGAACTTCTGCGTAGGAACTTAAGCGTAGGATTTTCACTTATGCGTAGGAAATCAGACTTATGCGTAAGAAAAGGGTTTTGACTAGAGTTACGCGTAAGAAAAGGGTTTTGACCTTAGTTACGCGTAAGAAAAGGGTTTTAGGCCAAAATTTATGCGTAAAAAGGACAAAAAGTACTATTCACAGCTGGATATTCGTACTATGCCCAAAAGTTACGCGTAGGATGACCAGAAAACTTCAAAAATCCGATTTTTTCAACCAAAAACACTTTTTCCACTTGTTTCTTTTGATCAAATCTTTCCCAAAACACTTAGAATCACTAAAGCTTCAATAAAAACAACAACTTTAACACAAAAACACTTAAAGATCAAAACTTTTTGAAGAAAAAGTACACAAAATGAATGAAAAGTGTAACTTTTTAACAAAAAACTTGATGAAAACACTCCTAAATCATTGTTAGGCGATTGATACCACTTGTAGGACCTTAGGTATATCAACTTTAACACAAATACAATGACTAGATGAAGTAAAGATGGTGACTTGGTATAATATGTGTGGCGTTAGATTATATGAAAAAGAGTAATAAGATGAAGAGAACTTTTATTAAAAACACACACAATACACACACAAGCACACACCTCAAATGACTTATTTGAGGTGTTTATATAGTAAGAGATGTAACACCCTAATGGGCTTGGATGGGCTTGGTCATGGATTGGACTTTTACATTAAGTATGGACTAGTTGTAATACATAACTTATAACCTATTAGATTAGTCCAAACCATAAGCCCATTGACTATTCTATTGTAATCTACGACACATTACAAAGTTACATGTATGAGAATGACCATCACTTCTAAATACATATTTTTTAATGCTAACAATATCTTTTCCACCGGTTGAAGGAGATGACTGGGACGATCACCCGCTGGTGATTAAAGCAGAGGTTGGCGGACACCACATACACAGGATGTACGTGGTCAATGGAAGTGCCTCAGAAGTGCTTTATGAACATTGCTTCAACCGCCTCAGTCCAGAAGTCCAAAAGAAAATGGTCCCCGCGACTACTCCACTCCTTAGGTTTAGCGGTGAAATATCCTGGCCACTAGGACAAATCCTCCTAGAAGTAACATTAGGAGATGAAAACAACTCAGCCAGTACCTGGATGAACTTCATGGTTTTCAGATCACCTTCCCCGTATAACGGGATTATTGGTAGACCGGGGATACGTTTGCTTAAAATCATCCCATCTACGGCTCTCGGCATGCTAAAATTCCCTACCAAAGGAGGTGTTGTGACCTTGCATACTGACAAGGTGATCCCAGCAGAATGCCAGATGGTAGGAGAAGCCCAGCCAGGGCAAGACCACTTAAATCCCCCTGCAGAAGGAATAAAAGTGGCAATACATCCAAAATTCCCGGATCAAACAATTACTATCGGTAGCGGAATGACGGACCAAGGAAAGAAGAATCTGTGTGAGCTACTAAGGAACAACTTAGACATCTTTGCTTGGCAGCCCTCAGACAAGACCGGTGTTCCACGGAATGTTGCATAACACAGGCTAAATGTTAGAGAAGGTTACACCCCGGTAAGGCAGAAGAAAAGGGGACAAGCCCCGGAAAGAAACAAAGCAATCAATGATGATGTAGCAAAACTAGTAGAGGCCGGCATAATGAGGGAGGTCCACTACCACGATTGGGTGTCCAACCCGGTTCTGGTAAAAAAAAGTGACGGAAGTTGGAGAATGTGTGTGGATTTCAAGGACCTAAACAAAGCCTGCCCCAAAGATTGCTATCCACTTCCGGAGATAGATTGGAAAGTGGAATCCTTGTGTGGATATACCTTCAAATGTTTTTTGGATGCGTATAAGGGGTACCATCAAATTCAAATGGCCCCGGAAGATGAAGAGAAAACCGCGTTCCATACAAGTCAAGGAATCTTCTGTTACACAAAAATGCCATTTGGACTAAAGAATGCAGGTGCCACCTATCAACGGTTGGTGGACAAAGCCTTTGAAAAGCAAATAGGGCAAAATTTGGAAGTATATGTGGATGACCTGGTGATCAAAAGCCATTCGGAAACAGACGTGTTGCGGGATATAGAAGAAACTTTCAAAACACTCAGGAGGATCAACATTAAACTAAATCCAAAAAAGTGTACCTTCGGGGCGGAAGAAGGAGTTTTTCTGGGTCATGTGGTCAGCAGGAACGGGATCAGAGCCTGCCCGGAGAAATCCGAAGCAGCAGCCTTGTTGCCGTCACCAAGGACCCTAAAGGAGGTACAGAGCTTAAATGGTAAGCTAGCAAGTCTTAACCGTTTCCTATCCAAATCCGCGGAAAAATCCCTACCATTCTTTAAAACGCTGAAAAAGTGCATCAAGAAAAGTGATTCCCATTGGACAGCGGAAGCAGAAACGGCATTCAAAGAAATGAAAAAGCATATAGCTAACCTCCCCACGCTAACGGCTCCGCGCCCCAAAGAGGAACTAATAATGTACTTGTCTGCAGCAAAGGAAGCCATAAGCGCCGTACTGCTAGCAGAAAGGGGATCGCGTCAAGAACCTATCTACTTCATAAGCCGCGCTTTGTAGGGTCCGGAGATAAACTATGACCCTATGGAGATAAACTATGACCCTATGTGATCAGAGAAATCCACGAAGGTCATACAACATGCATTCTGGTCCCCGGGCTATTGTAGCGAAAGCCATCCGCTCCGGATACTACTGGCCTAGCATGCACAAAGACGCAAGGGAAGTAATAAAAAAAATTCCAAGATTGCTAGGTTCACAGGCCAGTACCCAAAAATCCGCAGCACAACCTAGTGCCCATTACAGCTCCGTGGCCGTTTTACAAATGGGGGTTGGACATCTGCGGCCCGTTCCCAGAAGCCCCCGGAAAAATCAAGTACCTAATAGTGGGAATCGACTACTTCACTAAATGGATAGAAGCAAAACCCCTGGCAACCATTACCGGAAACCAGGTCAAAAAATTTGTTTGGGACAATATCGTATGCATGTTCGGCCTTCCCAGAGAAATCGTGTCAGACAACGGCAAACAATTCAGAGACAACCCTTTCAAGGACTGGTGTGAAAAACTTAACATCAAGCAACATTTCGCATCAGTAAAACACCCACAGGCAAATGGGTTGGTAGAAAGAGCGAACAGGAGTCTGGGAGAAGGTATGAAGGCAAGGATAGACCAAGGGAGCAAGAATTGGTTGGAAGAAGTACCGCACATGCTCTGGGCCCACCGCACCATGATCAAATCCAGCAACGGGGACACGCCGTTCTCACTAACATACGGAAGTGAAGCCATAATACCCGTGGAAATAGGCATGCCCTCAGTAAGATGCGCTCTCTTTGACCCGGTAGAAAATGATGAAGCTCTACGCCTTAGTTTAGACCTCCTGGAAGAAAAAAGAGAAGTGGCAGCAATAGAAGAAGCAAGAAGCAAGTCCAAGATGGAAAAATACTACAATACTAAAGTCCGCGGCACATCTTTCAAACCAGGAGATTACGTGTACCGCAACAACGAAGCAAGCCATGTGGAAGACACAGGAAAGTTAGGTCCCAAATGGGAAGGCCCATACGAGGTCACGGAGGCATTAGGAAGAGGAGCGTACAAGCTTAGAAGCCCAGGCGGAAAAGACATCCCCCGCACATGGAACATCCAGAACTTGAAAAAATGTTACATGTAGTCTCTATTGAATGTAAGTGTTCCCCTCTGGCTGACCGCGGCTATACCCGGCAGCAGGAACTCATCATTAGACGTACTTAGTTCATGTCTTTAATGTATTTCTTTTTATCAATGAAATGTGGAGTTCGATCAGCTCCACAGATTTTCCAAACATTATTTTGCTCCATCTTTATTTTTTATTTTTTACAAATACTCACTCATCCATACATACATACAAATAAGTCTCGAGACACGCAACAACATCTAAGGCATATAAGTGGTATTGCAAACCCATTGACCATAACCAACTATCCCCGGAAAGGACCAAATACGGATACACGCGGATAGTAATAAACATCAGAATGCGTAAGTGGTGTTGCAAGCCCAACATAATAATAAAAACAACAAGGCATATAAGTGGTACTGCAGACCCATTGACCACACTAAGTTGTTATTAACAAAAAGTAACTAAGCATGCCAATCCATTCAAAAAACCACGGATGAATACACCTGGTAAAAGGCAACCGCACAAACCCGCGGGCTCAACATATCAAAATACCAACTGACATCCGCGTCCGGATGTCTCCTAACTATTACAATTGATTAAAAAAGCTTCACAGGATAAAGAAAAGGGGGACATAGTCAAAATGCCCCCAACAAAGACAACAACACCAAATCAAGAAAAATCTTTTGGGTCAATCTTCTCAAGAATGCTCGTATCAAACATATCATCATCTCTTCAGGCTTCATCATCCCCTGTAGGAGCAGTCACCGGCCCAGAAGGGTTGACGCTGACTCGTGGACAATGTTGCAAAAATCGTGAATCGGTCCCGAGGCGGTCGGGGGCCGAGTTGCGATTTTTGGCCGATTAATCGGCCGATTTTCTTGACTCGGCCGATTAATCGGCCGATTACCTTGTAATTACCTACAAGTTCCAGGGCCGAGGCCGATTAATCGCCGATTAATCGGCCGCCTCAGCCGATTTTTGCAACACTGCTCGTGGATCAATAACATCAGGAGAAGGCTGGGAAGGAGCAACCACGGAGGGGACAATGACGGACAGGCTCCTGTCGCTATAATCAAACGTCCTCCCATACTTCTTGTTTTTCATTTCCTTGTAGGAAAGAATGGCCCTAGGACGAGCGGTTATGCATCTGAGCAAGGACTCCGGAAGAATATACTCTTCCGCGACTGGAGGTCTAAAAGTAACCTCGGAAGTTCCAGGAATACGTTCTTCGTCTAACACCAGCTGTGACATCAGAAATTCAATAGGGGAATCCTTGCAGGCCTCGAGGGAATCCAGCAGCGGAAAAGGGACTTCACTCAATCGTACCACTGCCTCATTAAACCTCTGTTTAGCGGCCTGATCGTAAGCCTCTATATTCTCCAACTTCACCCCTTTGGAACCATACTCTACTCCAGCTTCCAAACCCTGTCGAAGCCCTTCGACGAGAGCAGTGGTAATACAACCCCCAAGCCTGGCCTTCAACTCCGGGCATTCTTTGAATTTTTGGAAGGCTTTGCGAAAACCATGGCCAATCACCCACCTCTTCCCCTCCACTGCCATCAAACATTGAGGAAACAACTCCGTGTCAAATTCATCATTTAAGACAGCCAACCTAGAGTCCAACGCGGCTAGCTGATCCTTAAAGCTAGACCGGACTTCTTCTTCTTTGTCATTCAGTTGCTGCCTCGGAACTTCTTCCCCCTTCACCTGCCCTTCCAAGGTCCCGCATGCAATCTCCAAACCCGCAACATTCTCTTCAAGCTCTTTGTTATGTGACTCCAGTGCTGCAATCTGAGACCCCAAACCCGTTAACCGTGCAACCTCCTCGGATAACTCAGAATTTTTAGTCTGGAGGTCCGCAATCTCTTTGTCTTTGGAAGCCGCGGCTACCTCTAGCTCAGCCAATTTAGCACGGAGTTCAGCCGCATGAGAAGACTCACCACCAAGGTCATCAACTTTCTCCCAGAGGGCAGAAACTTGTTTCTCTTTTCTCTCCAACCTCCTGCTTAGCTTGTTGTTCAAGTGAAGCTCGTACTCAAGTCTCTGTCTAATCTCCGAGTCTATCCCAATTTTCTGAGCGGTCAAAAGATTATGACGGTCCAACAACTCCTGAATGTCTATATTCCGCAACACCAATACATAACCAGGAGTAGGAAAGTTGTCTACCAAGCTGCGACAAACCCAAGGGTCATCCATTTTAAAACCGTTAGTCGCCAGCCATTTAGGGACATAGGCAGATGAGGCCTCAACAGTATCTACGGACAGAGATTGATAAAAGTCATCCGACAGGGACAGAGTATCATCCTCGGCATCAACATGCTCAGACCCTTCCTGAACATTGACCGGACCAGAGTTTTCAGCAAAAGGGGTGACAGACTCTGGCCGCGTGGACTCTTCAACGGAGGGGACAGAGCTCTCAGCAGCCTTGCTCGCAGAATCAGGAGGAGCCGGGGTAGCTGAATCAGAGGAGAGGACGGTCACATTCTTCATAATATTTGCGTCTGTGTGCGGACCAGAGCACACAAGCCCATCCCCGGACTCATCCTGTAGCTCGAAAGCAGGAGGTTCCACTGGTGGAGCAGCACCTAAAAATAAAACAGGTACACCGCGTCATCTTTAAGATAATAATAATAATAATAATAATAATAATAATAATAATAATAATAATAATAATAATAATAATAATAATAATAATAATAATAATAATAATAATAATAATAATAATAATAATAATAATAATAATAATAATAATAATAATAATAATAAACAAAAAACAAACAAAAACAAACGAAACAAACAAAACAAAATAAAAGCCAATACTTGAACCAGTCCCAGCCACTTTCCTCAACAAAGGAGTAATTCTTTTCCGTTTGTTGGGCTTGGGAGGGGGCATGGAGAGTCACCCTCTTCTTCCCGGCCTTCTTATCAGCTTTCGCGGCCGCCAGCTCTTGCACCACGGTGTGCTCAACCAAGGTCATGACATTCTCAGTAGGCTCGACAACCCGGCTGATGGTCTCTGCACGAAGAGTAGGTTCATCTTTCTTCAAGGTTCTTTCCCCGCTTGTCACCTTAAAAGGATCCGGCTGGTTAATAAAAGAGAACAAATCCATTTCTGCAAAAAAAAAAAAAAAAAAAAAAAAGTCAGACGCGAATAAACACTCACATAAATATGCACGCACAAAATTGCACCTAGTAACCCACCCTCCTCAGACGGCCACATAAAGGTCGGACGGCAAGAATCATCATCCCAAGTTTGACTCAGACCTATGACGTTCAGAAACACCTCAGGGAATTTCTTGAAAGGAGCCCTTTTGGTGTCCAGAAGACGCAGCAATTCATGATCTATGTCCGTGTCAGGCGGTGGAGGATCACGATCTATCAAAACCTTATCATTCCAAGGAACGGAGATTGGAAAAACGGTTCATTTAATAAAGAAAAAATGGTCTTTCCAGTGCTTCACGGAGTCAAGAACAGCCGTGTAACAAACGGGGACAACCAAAGATTTAGGACCTTTCCTCTTCTCCAAAGTCATCCAACCACTATTTACCCCGGAATAATAAAACTTCCTAAACAAGGAGACGGTGGGGGTACCACCGTGAACACGGCACAAAATCTCAAAGTGGCTAATCCTACAGGCCGCCAACACGGACAGCTAGGACAAATGTATCTGGAAAAATTCTAAAACGCTAAGAAGAAAAATAGATAGAGGAATCCTAAAGTTCCCCATCTCAAAGAACCTAGTATATACGCCTATCTTACTCTCTGGGGCACTCCTAATATTAACACTCTGGCAACAAATAACCAGGGATGTGGTATTTCTTGCAAAAAGCAACTACGGCCTCTTGGGAAAGCTTAGAATATGTGGTATCCATGTGGTCCGAAGAAGCCATCAAAAGCGAAGACGAAAAGATAGAAAAATAATGCTACTTGTAACAATTCGCATTTTCGGATTACTATTCACTTTTTACTATTCAATTTCACTATTCACTCCCGAAATTTTTATTTCATATTCTCGTAAGTTAAACTATTTTAATGATAATCCGAGAGTTAGACACTCGTCGGATCATTTCTGCAAAAATCACGAAACCGTGTCCGGGATTTACTTTTAGGTTTAAACGTCATTCCAGCATCCCGATATGTCCATAAAACACTATAAACAATAGAAATATGATTTTCTCTCATTTTATGACAATTCCAAAAGTTTTGGAATTTTACGTTTTCCAGTTCAGCGTTTTACGCGAATTACGCGTTTTAGACCCGCGTTTCCAGTTTTAGCAGCGTTTAAGCAACCCGGTAGAACTTGTCACTCATTAAATATGCTAAGATAGGTTATATTAATAAGTTTTAACATATTTATAAGTTTCATATTTTTAGGATACCCGATTTTAAGTTTCATGACTTAACGACTTACCATTAGCGATTACCGGGACAAAACTCACTCCATAAAAGCAAGATATTATCAAAACACATAACTAGTCATCCAAGATAGGCATTGAATGAAATTTTAAGCCACATGGAGCATTTTCTTGGTCACTAAGTTAAGGATAGGAAGCTTACATAGGAAGCTAAACATTTTGCAAGTAAACTTGGCCACTAAGTCTTGGAAAATATCCTAAGTCTCTAACCTCCTAAAGGAAACTTCCTAGGCACCTTCCTAACCTCCTCTTCATGCTATAAATACAAGCCTAATCCTTTCCTTTCTCTTCATTCCAAACGCCCAACAATAAATCCATAAACCATGATCCTTTGATTTCTAAGTTATAAGTTACATACCAAAGTTGAAGGCATAGTTAGTCTCTACATGAATCAAGAGTTTGTTTGGTGATTCCATGGTTGAATTAGGAGCTACACAAGGTGGTTAGGGGCTGAACACATAAGGTTTTTACAAGGTTAGACCAAGCCTAGCAAGGGTTAGCAAGGGTTGAAGGATTGGAAGCTAGGGTTTTCGATTGAAGGATTTAGATCTTGTCTTAGTTCATGAGTTCCCTTTCCATTAAGGCCAAAAGTTGTAAAAAACCCTAATACACTTTCTTTCTCAATATCATTTTCATGCTTATTATATTTCATTCATTCTATATATGGTCTTTGTGTTATGTTCATGATGTATAAAAACTATTAAAACAAGTTTTGGAAACTATATATTAACTTATGTTAAGTAATCAAGGAAACTAGTGAATTCTATGGAGAACCACGACCAAAATAGTATAACTATGATATTGGACACTTATCTAATGGTAAAGAGGACTTAACAAGGAAAACATAGCAATTTGAACCACCTAAAACGAGTACACGAGTCAAAAGTTATGGCCATAAGAAGTTAGCGAAACCAAAACGCCAAAACTGCCAAACACAACCTGTTAGCATTCTGACCTTTTTGAAAGTGGTACTTCTGGTCCGATTCATGAAAAATTTAAAACATGAAAGTTGTCCGGAACGACGTTTGCATTCAGGAACAAAGAAGCTCGAGCCCTAAAAACGCTTTTCGAGTGATATTTTTCTTCAAATTCTTAACAGCCCATTTTTAGATCAAATGACCATGTAAAAGTTATGATTAATTGAAACCAAGAGGTCTAATGACCTAAAGCCAAGACCACAACCATGGCTAAGGCCAAGGTTGAATCTCAAGACCATGGAACAATGACCAAGGTCACGGCAAAGCCATGACTAAAGACCATATAAACTTACCTAGGCGAAAACATGAACTATAGAGTTAAGGGCAACATAAACATCCAATTTGGATCTACTCCATCAAAATAACCATGAGACTCATTGTAATAACAATCTTCATCCAAAAGTAAACTTTCCTAAGTTTATTCAAATATTGGACATGTAACTTTTCAGATCAAAACATATATATATATATATATATATATATATATATATATATATATATATATATATATATATATATATATATATATAATACTACAATAGTAGGGAGCCTCATGTGAGGGGTTCATTAAGTAAGCCGTCGAGATGAGTTGTGGATTTACGAATTAAAGTATCCTGGCTCCTCGAACGTTTACTACATGACCTCTGAATTATGGCGGCCCGAACGGTAGTAAGCGATATATAAACTATACATGTTTCATAAACCATTTCTTTTCAAAGACTTACACTATACTAAGTACTACATCATGGACTAAATGCAAGACATATATAGGCAATTCTTCATATTCTTTACTCCAATCCTAAGTCGCAACATTCTATTATAGGTTGCTCGTAGAAACCTTCACGATTCGACCATCACATTCACTACTTGCTATATAACTTAAGGTGAGTTAATAGCCCCAATTTCCATTACTTAATTGTTTTACAAACCCTTGGGGGGAATACATGCTATTATTTTTCAACCGAACACAATGCTTTGAAATTGTATGCTACCTGATTGTTTTATTATTACTAAGTACCATCCTTGCTAAAACCAATATCCCTTATTATGAACCATTTAATCACTAGTAATAGTGAGCGCGAATATTGTGAATAGGCCTATTGGAATTGAAGAATCCCATTTGTATTGACTAAATTCAAACAAATGCACTATATTTGAGATTTAGGTATGACAGCAAAGTACCTATCGGGATAACTCCGCCGATTGATATTGGTACCCGTTAACATTTTGGTGTCATAAGCTTAGTGAATAATAATAACTGTTTTGTTTTCCAACCATTAGTGTGAGTCTATAGCTCACACTACCAACATATTGTGTTCAACCATTAAACAAACTCTATGAATATCACTCAACCTTTGTGTTGACCTTTTAAGCATGTATTTCAGGTCCATGATGATCAAAGATGGCACGGAAGGGCACGGATATTCAAGAGGGCTATAAATTTTATTATCATTCGAAAACTCATTTAATGTAATTTGTAAACATGGAACCATCTGGGACCTCATTTTGTAATCTCTGATATTTATATAATTTGAATGATAAATCTTTTAAAACGACTCAATTAGAGTTCGTTTTCTATTATTATGACTGTTGTGCCGTCGAGTAACACCCAGTTTGAATTCCGCTACATCCATGAATTGAGGGTGTTACAGATTGGTACCAGAGCCATGGTTATAGAGAAACGGGTCTAATTGAGACCTAAACTATAACCACACTTACAAGCAAAAACATTTGTATAGCCTTCCGCTCTTCGTGCCTTCCATCCTCCAGACGATTATGGACTTATTAAGCATTTTATAGTACACAAACATAATTGCATATTGATATATGTACCCTTAACATAATTGAGCATTTCCCCGTAAGTATTTTATGCTACATGAACATATAAGTATATCGATATATACACACTAGGCATTTTACACTACACAAACATATATAAGTATATTGATATATACACTCGATTTATTTTCAATCATTTTATCTAAACAATGGACTAAACATATCTGCACATGCCTATTCTAGGGCATTTCGGCACAACCACATTCTCCCAATCATGTTCCTACTCCAACATTTTATGTCCAAGACATTGTAACTAATTGCAATGGTCTTTCCTATTTCCCAGACATTGTATGATACAATGGTCTTTGATTGATGCTAAATGGTCAACCTAAATTGACCAAGTGATGGTCAACAAGGTCAAACTGCCTAGAGTCAATTCTCCGTGGAATATAGGGTTTCCCCGGGTCGTTATGTCTCGACGAGGTGTGGATGGTTATCAAACGGGTTTGTGATCGGGTGAATTTGGATGGAAAGGGTTTGAGATTGATTTCACTACTGATTTATACAACGAAATAGCTTAAATAAGCTATATGAACAAAATAGGAAAGTTGGAAAACCCAGAAACGTTTTAAACCTAAAAACGCGTACGTCTGATTTAAATTTACGTAGACGCACGAAATAAAAAGTGAAAACTAAAATCTGAAAACCCACAGGGGGTGAAAATGACTTTTTTACAAACCTAAGGGTAAAAGAAAACTATTTAGAAAAAGAAAATTAATTTTTACATTAATTAATTATTTATTATTAATTAAATACTAATTAATTCTAATTATTAATATTTAAAATACTTAAATAAAATATAATATTAATTTAATACTAGAAAAATGAAAATAAAATTTCTAAAATTATAAAATAACTAAAACCTAATTTTAAAATAAAAAATAAGTATTTTTGTCTTTTTGTGATTTTTATATTAATTAATTACTAATTAAATATTAATTACCTAATTAAACTATTTTAAATTATAAAAAATAGCAAATGAACAGTAAAAATTTTAGAAAAATTCCTAAAATTATTTTACATTATATAAAAGCTAGGAAAAATATAAAAACTAGGTCTTACTTAATAAAAACAAATTATGGTATTTAAAACTTAATTATTAATTAATTACTAATAAAACTAATATTAAATCTAATAAATACCAAATGACAAAATAAAAATCTGAAAAATTTACTAAAATTACTTTACTATAAAAGGTAATTAATAAAAATATAAAAATGCCAAGTACTTAATAAAAATATAAAAATTAAAATTAAAATTTAAATTACATTAAATAGAAACTATCACTTATTATTAAATTAGTTTTTCTTGATTTTTCTTTTTGAAAACTATTTTATACCTAAAAACAACTAAATTTTGTAAAAACAACTTTTTTATAAATTGAAAATAAGCACTGTGGAAAACAATAAGCCAAACGGTTGACTTATGTTGACCAAAGAGGAAAATAAGCTCAAACCAGCTTAAGTGGGACCCACTATGGTGAATTCTGGTTCAAATGACTTGTGTGGACATGTAGAAGCTAGAATAGACCAAATAAGCTCATAAGATAAGCTAATAAGCACTAAATAAGCAAATGGATTACTTGTGTGAACACTGAAATGGGACAAACTTAAGGGGTGTCTAGGGGGCCCACAAGGGTGATTGGGGGCACAAGCTTGGGTGCAATGGACAGCCACCCACCTTGGGAGTGCAAAGAACCAAGAGGTGAACACTCGGACCCACTATGGAGGGCTGCAGCCACCACCAAAGGTGGTGGTTGTGTGATGGTCTGCTGATGCAGGGGAAGGAGGCTTCCCTGCAGCCTACTTTGGGGCAGGCTGGGGCCCACACAAAAATTCTTAAAAATGAAACAAAGGTGAGATCTTAAAGATGAAGTGTTGAACTACAAGTCCTAACAAGCACAAGTGCTGAATCACAATACTAAATTCCCTATAATTCACCCAAAAAATGGGTTTCAAACTGATTTTCACATTTGACTTTTTAACAAAAACTAATTTTTGACTTTGTTGAGATTTTGGTTGTTCTAAATTAACTGAAAAGGGTTCACTAAGCTGAAATAAAGTCACATTAAGCTGAAACAACAACTTGTGCAAGGATGTGAGGGTTTATGCACCTAAAAATCCACACAGTGGACAGATATGGGAAGCTTAGGTTGATTTTGACTAAATTGAACCCAACCTACCAAATTTTTGCTTGATTAAGTTTAGTTATGCCCTAGATGACTGAAAAAAACCAAAAGCAATACTTAAACAAACATAGAGCACCCTGAATGCCTAGATCCAAACAGTCCCTTAAGATTGACAAATTGCAAAATTTCAAAGCTAATCACTATACTACTTCATGAAAACTGAAGATAAGCTTGAACTAATATCTAACAAACATTATTAAACATAGATTGAGCACAGTTTATGTCAAAAAAACACAAGCAAAATTAGATAAGTCAAACTAGTATGTAATCCACATGAATGATTTATGATGAAAATTAAAGGTTCAAACCTCAAATTATGAGTATAAAGCTCATAAGGGCTTGTCACCAAGCTGAATGAGACAGAAGGCAACCACAAACACCCTGCTAAATCCCTTTATCATAATAATGCCTTCTCATTGACTTTTGTTGACTTTTTGATTTTGTGGTATTACAACAAGGTTTTAACTCAACTGAGCTCACAACAAGCTATAATTAGCTTGAATGAGCTCAATGAACAGAGGTGTAAGCTTAAGGAAGCTTTTGAGCACAATTTAGTTTTTAAGCTAATAATAAGTAATTAACTGCAAGGGAATTATAAAGAGAGCTTGAATTTCTTTTATTAAAAAGCTAAATTAACTACTGAAAGAGATTACAATATTGAATCAGAAGGATTACACTAATTAAAACTAAATTCGACCTAAATTATACTAAGAAAAATAAAACTAACTAACTGCTTAACCTAACTACTTGCTTCAGCTTCTCTTTCTTCCTTATATAGGTCCTGGAGCATCTCTATTCCTTTCCCACTTCAATTACAGCCTTTGGATGGCCTAGAATCAATCCTAACCCTTCAAATTGTTTTGGCGGAAAAAATGGAGTTGGCAGTTTGAGTGGGGTTTGGTGAAATATTAATGAGGGGATGGTTGGTGAGGGTTGGAGAAGAGTATTAATTGAAGTTTGGTGAGGTTTGGTGAAATTGGAGAGGGGGGGGGAGATAGTGATGCAGGAAAACGGGGGAAGAGTGGAGGGTGAACAATGTTTGGGGTGTGGGTTTGAATTGGTCAAATGACCAGGTTTTATATTAAAATGGGATGTGGGCTGGGAAGGATTGGGCTTGGGGTATTTGTGTGTGGGCTTGGTGAAGGTGTTTTGGGTTTTGTTTGTGTTTGGGTTTTGTTGTAATATTAAGGATCCATTTGGTTTATTCATTTTACAAGGACCATATTTGTAAATTTTGAAAATGCAAGGGCTGCATTTGCCAAACTACCAAACCTGTTATAAGGGTAAAACATGCCAACTTCAATAGTCCAAGGTTTTAAAAATATAATTTTCCATTTTTGGTCCTTCAAGGACTAAAATTGCAAATTATTGAAACTTGAGGGACCAAAATGTATTTTTCTCCAAACTTCACACCAAGGACTAAAAAATGACTTTTATGACTTCCCAAGGACCCAAAATGGTTTTTCTTTCAAAAATATTTCACCAGGGACCAATCCTGCCAAAGTTTGAAACTCCAGGGACTAAACTTGTAATTTTCCAAAACTTTTGAGACTTTTCACCAAAGGACTAAATATGACAACATATGATTTCAAAAGGACCTTTGGTGATAATTTTCCATATTTTGAATTTCCAGGGACTAATTTTGACATTTTATGAAAGTTGGGGGACTGAAACTGCCAATTTTGCAAACTTTGTATGTTTTTCATTTGTTTTTACTCATTTTGCATCTAAAACATATAAAACACAATTTTGAAATATTTTCAGTAATTTGATGCATTTCTGAGTGTTTTTGTATGTTTTGCAGTTCAGATTTGACCAAAAATGATGAGTGTTTGAGCACTTATCAGTCTTAATCATTTCTCAAATGTTTTGAGTCACACAATGGTCTAATCTACTTCCGAGACATTGTGATTTGCGCAATGGTCTCTGTAATTATTCCATCACATCATCAATATCATTTCATATGATATCAAAAACCCATCACAATCTATCGATTTCTAAATAGAATATGAGATTTCCAAAGGATAAACTAATCCATCATCTACAAAAGCTGAAGTTTCTCTACATTCATCAAAGTTTTCTTCTGAAACCTTCATTGTTAAAAGTTCGTGATTCTGGCCAAGTATGGACTGTTTTAGAACTACTTAAAGCTTCCTTTCCACACGTATCTACCCGTACTATCTTCTATGCAATGGAATGTGAAAACATAGGTTACAAGTCTTGTATGGACGGGACTTGCAACTGAATGGTTTGACATCGCCTTTGTTTAGTGGATAGTTTCTCAAAAGCAACGGACATATCACAAGTATACCTAATTTAGGTATTTGAAAATTTTATCGAACCTTGGCTAAATATAGACTAGTCACCTATATTTAACCTAGGGACAGTGGAACATAGTCTGACTAACTATGTTCGACTTAAAATTTTAAAATACTGAGAATAGTTGTACTAGGGTTATGATCAGATTGATTTCCTACTTGAACTCGATAAACCACCAGAATTCTTTAAAACGATCTATAGACACGATAGTGTCTTACCACTCAGCAAGATCTTAACACCTTATTTGTACTACCTAATTTCATTCTTGAAAGTTTTCATTTATGAGATAATCCCAACAACTATCTTAGGATAGTTATCAATTCTTCTCTCTTATCCCTTAGAAGTACTATCCTGTTTAGGTCCTAAGGATATCATTCCGTCATAAACCTTTAAAATTTCTTAAAATTTTAAAGCAAACTTGACATCTCTACCAATATTAATGTTAAGCATACACTACACACTTTTGTTCATCAATATATCACATCATTATCTTCACAACCGTTGCAACCACAAGCTCATTAACAGATCTTGATGCACTTTTAAAGCTCAAATCATCCTTAGTTACACCACAAGCACCCTCATCAGCTTTACAAGATTGAATATTCATTTTGTACTTTTGGAACACCAGTATCATCTCGTAATACACTACCTTGTAACTCACCGGCTAAGTATGAACGTTGTGTTGGGAATTCTTAAGTAGGATGATTTATAATTATTTGAATGGATTGGGATGCCTTTTCATTTAAATAAAGAAATTGTAAATCACCGAACCATAAGTTTATATTCCCCTATTTACATTGTTTGGGATGCCTCTCTATGTAAATAAAGAATTATAAACAAGTGGGCTTATTTGTATCCGAAATAACATAAGTATGAAGTCAATAAACACTAGGTACAACAACAGATTACCTACTAGGCTATGATTGCAACTACTATCCCAATTTCCATTTATTCGATTCCTATGTCAATTGCTATTGATACTTGACAACTATATCAATTTCTATGTGATATTCAACTATTTCAATTTCTGTACAACTACTATATCAATTTCTATTAATATTCGACAGCTATATCAATTTCCTTTGATATTCGACTATTATTTGAATCTCTAGTAATATTCAACTACGTTATCAATCTCTATTGACACACCATATTCTGAGACAAATCAAACTACATCATTGGTAATCACAAACTCTAGTCCTCATAAGTAACCACACCTCTTCATCGACACCACTCCAATATATAACACACATAGAACTTTGGGACGAAGTTCCCTTAAGGGGTAGAGACTGTAACAATTCGCATTTTTGGATTACTATTCATTTTTACTATTCACTATTACTATTCACTTTCACTATTCACTCTCGAAATTTTTATTTCATATTCTCGTAAGTTAAACTATTTTAATGATAATCCGAGAGTTTGACACTCGTCGGATCATTTCTGCAAAAATCACGAAACCGTGTCCGGGATTTACTTTTAGGTTTAAACGTCATTCCAGCATCCCGATATGTCCATAAAACACTATAAACAATAGAAATATGATTTTCTCTCATTTTACGACAATTCCAAAAGTTTTGAAATTTTACGTTTGCCAGTTCAGCGTTTTACGCGAATTACTCGTTTTAGATCCGCGTTTCCAGTTTTAGCAGCGTTTAAGCAACCCGGTAGAACTTGTCACTCATTAAATATGCTAAGATGGGTTATATTAATAAGTTTTAACATATTTATAAGTTTCATATTTTTAGGATACCCGATTTTAAGTTTCATGACTTAACGACTTACCGTTAGCGATTATCGGGATAAAACTCACTCCATAAAAGCAAGATATTATCAAAACACATAACTAGTCATCCAAGATAGGCATTGAACGAAATTTTAAGCCACATGGGGCATTTTCTTGGTCACTAAGTTAAGGATAGGAAGCTTACATAGGAAGCTAAACATTTTGCAAGTAAACTTGGCCACTAAGTCTTGGAAAATATCCTAAGTCTCTAACCTCCTCAAGGAAACTTCCTAGGCACCTTCCTAACCTCCTCTTCATGCTATAAATACAAGCCTAATCCTTTCCTTTCTCTTCATTCCAAATGCCCAACAACAAATCCATAAACCATGATCCTTTGATTTCTAAGTTATAAGTTACATACCAAAGTTGAAGGCATAGTTAGTCTCTACATGAATCAAGAGTTTGTTTGGTGATTTCATGGTTGAATTAGGAGCTACACAAGGTGGTTAGGGGCTGAACACATAAGGTTCTTACAAGGTTAGACCAAGCCTAGCAAGGGTAGTGTTGAAGGATTGGAAGCTAGGGTTTTTGATTGAAGGATTTAGATCTTGTCTTAGTTCATGAGTTCCCTTTTCATTAAGGCCAAAAGTTGTAAGAAACCCTAATACACTTTCTTGCTCAATATCATTTTCATGCTTATTATGTTTCATTCATTCTATATATGGTCTTTGTGTTATGTTCATGATGTATAAAAACTATTAAAACAAGTTTTGGAAACTATATATTAACTTATGTTAAGTAATCAAGGAAACTAGTGACTTATATGAAGAACCACGACCAAAATAGTATAACTATGATATTGGAAACTTACCTAATGTTAAAGAGGACTTAACAAGGAAAACATAGCAATTTGAACCACCTAAAACGAGTACACGAGTCAAAAGTTATAGCCATAAGAAGTTAGCGAAACCAAAACGCCAAAACTACCAAACACAACCTGTTAGCATTCTGACCTTTTTGAAAGTGGTACTTCTGGTCCGATTAATCAAAAAGTTAAAACACAAAAGTTGTTCGGAACGACGTTTTCGTTTAGGAGTCAAGAAGCTCGAGCCCTGAAAACGCTTTTCGAGTGATATTTTTCTTCAAATTCTTAACAGCCCATTTTTAGATCAAATGACCATGTAAAAGTTATGATTAATTGAAACCAAGAGGTCTAATGACCTAAAGCCAAGACCACAACCATGGCTAAGGCCAAGGTTGAATCTCAAGACCATGGAACAATGACCAAGGTCACGGCAAGGCCATGACTAAAGACCATATAAACTTACCTAGGCGAAAACATGAACTATAGAGTTAATGGCAACATAAACATCCAATTTGGATCTACTCCATCAAAATAACCATGAGACTCATTGTAATAACAATCTTCATCCAAAAGTAAACTTTCCTAAGTTTATTCAAATATTGGACATGTAACTTTTCGGATCAAAACTTATATATATATATATATATATATATATATATATATATATATATATATATATATATATATATATATATATATATATATATATATATATATATATATATATTTATATATTATCAAATACTACAATAGTAGGGAGCCTCATGTGAGGGGTTCATTAAGTAAGCCGTCGAGATAAGTTGTGGATTTACGAATTAAGGCATCCTGGCTCCTCGAACGTTTACTACATGACCTCTGAATTATGGCGGCCCGAACGGTAGTAAGCAATATATAAACTATACATGTTTCATAAACCATTTCTTTTCAAAGACTTACACTACACTAAGTACTACATCATGGACTAACTGCAAGACAATATAGGCAATTCTTCATATTCTTTACTCCAATCCTAAGTCGCAACATTCTATTATAGGTTGCTCGTAGAAACCTTCGTGATTCGACCATCACATTCACTACTTGCTATATAACTTAAGGTGAGTTCATAGCTCCACTTTCCATTACTTAATTGTTTTACAAACCCTTGGGGGGAATACATGCTATTATTTTTCAACCGAACACAACGCTTTGAAATTGTATGCTACCTGATTGTTTTATTATTATTAAGTACCATCCTTTCTAAAACCAATATCCCTTATTATGAACCATTTAATCACTAGTAATAGTGAGTGCGAATATTGTGAATAGGCCTATTGGGATTGACGAATCCCATTTGTATTGACTAAATTCAAACAAATGCACTATATTTGAGATTTAGGTATGACAGCAAAGTACTTACCGGGATAACTCCGCCGATTGATATTGGTACCCGTTAACGTTTTGGTGTCATAAGCTTAGTGAATAATAATAACTGTTTTGTTTTTCAACCATTGGTGTGAGTCTATAGCTCACACTACCAACATATTGTGTTTAACCATTAAACAAACTCTATGAATATCACTCAACCTTTGTGTTGACCTTTTAAGCATGTATTTTAGGTCCATGATGATCAAGGATGGCACGGAAGGGCACGGATATTCAAGATGGCTATAAATTTTATTATCATTCGAAAACTCATTTAATGTAATTTGTGAACATGGAACCATGTGGGACCTCATTTTGTAATCTCTGATATTTATATAATTTGAATGACAAATCTTTTAAAATGACTCAATTAGAGTTCGTTTTCTATTATTATGACTGTTGTGTCGTCGAGTAACACCCAGTTTGAATTCCGCTGCATCCATGAATTGGGGGTGTTACACTACTACGGAGGAAAGAAAGGAGCCTAACTTGGTATCCTAGGCAAGAAGAATAAAGGCAACGGAAAACATTTTCTAGAGAGTGATAAAAAGCTTGAGCGTGTGTGAAAAAGTTGTTCAAATGAAGTAAGCTTGGGTATTTATAGTCATATCCACGTGTCCCAAGCCACAGATCAAGGACGCGAAAGCATGCCACGTACCCCTAACCGCAAATCAAACGGACAAGAGTCAATCTAAACCAATGGCCACGATGACAGCAGAAGATGAACGGTCAGCCGTCTAGCTGTCACGTCTGTCAGTAAATTAGTGGGTAAAAGAACGCTTCGTGAGTATCAACGACAGGCTGGCACATGAGACGTATCTTGGGTGGAAATCCTCGTCAACAACACGCGGCAAAATAAACCGCGGGTACAAATCAGAACATGTAAGATGGTCGCCAAGCACGACATGCGCAGAGAGTCACCGACCCACAAAAAGGGACAGGCATACTAGACTGGGGGGAATTGATCGCGTATAGCACTCCCCGAACCTAAGTCACTAGGCCGGGTATAAAGCCATAAGGACCAGGTCAGGACCAACCAGCTGAGCCCAGGAACCCGCGACCAAAACATGTAACCGCGGTCTAAGAGGCCGCGATCGAACGGTAACTGCCAAAATCAGACAAATAGTACACATGGTACAAGATAGTGGAATAAACCGAACAATAAGGAAAGGTGCACAACTCCGAGAAACATGCACAAACGGTCGAAAAGGACAAGCATGCATCACCTATATAAGGAGGAAAAATCTCCACTTTTGGGTAACACTCAATTCTATCTCTAACTCCATACTTTATCTCTCTAAAAATCATTACTTACTCTCACACCGAATTGGTAGTTCTATTTACATACTCAAGTTTGGTTCTAAAAATTCTAGCTTGACTCAAAGGCTCGATAAGCTTAATTAGTACGTAATATATTATGTAACTTATATCAGCAATATAAGTGGCTGCATGTGTTAGATTTCAAGGAATATATGCGACCAAACGTAGCATGTCTGTTGTCTAAGAGATGCAATATTTTTTATTTCATGTTACATAATTTATCTCTTGAAGAATAATGTTTTTTCTTTAATCATGTAAGATATGATAAGAAAACATCATTACGTACAAGAAACCTTCGATCACAATTATCGATGTCAAATGATTATCTTTAGAACACATGTCGCAACTAAAAGTGTAGATTGTCAGGTACACTTCAAACCTGTGTACTACACATGTCGCAACTAATTTGGAAGGATATGTGAAACTGGAGCTAAAGGTCGAAGGAGCTTCAGTTAAAAAAATAATAATAATAAAAAATAAAAATAAAAAATAAAAAAATGACGAATTATTTTGAGCTGAAACTTATTATTAGAAAATCAGTTAAAATACATTAAGTTTAATTCACATATGTAAGCTTTTGCATGTTAATTCATTATATTTTCTTAAGGTATTTTAAGTAATTTGACTAACTATAAGAACCTATAATCTCATATAAGCTTGTTTCAATCGAATTGAGCTTATGAAGACTTATAACTTATAAAAGCTTTCATAAGCTCGTGTGACAAACCAATCTTATTTTATAAGGTATATTTTTTAAAAGTTAATGCTCTTATAAATAAACCCGTAGCCAAAAACACAGCCGAAATGTTTTGATCTTGATTGTTCAAGGCATGTATCCCTTACGGAGTACTATATAAAGAGAAAACATTCTTGTTTTGATCTTGATTGTTTAATTCATAGTTTTTTTTTTTTTTTTTTTTTTTTTCCTCTTAATAAATACAAATTGAACTCTTAAATGTTGCATCAACGTACGTTAAAATATTCGTAAGTATAATTATTTGTCGCTATACAACGTACGTTATGCTTATACTATCGCTCACCTGGCTAACATATTATGCTTAAATATTCGTCTAGTTATACATAAATCCTTTTGCCTTAAAAAGAATAAAAGATGGG
Organism: Artemisia argyi; assembly: GCA_030686995.1. Classification (NCBI taxonomy): domain Eukaryota; kingdom Viridiplantae; phylum Streptophyta; class Magnoliopsida; order Asterales; family Asteraceae; genus Artemisia; species Artemisia argyi. Next base: position 88,166,682 of record CM060687.1, read on the forward strand.
AGATTTACAATCGAGTTAGTTACGACTTTAGTGAACACATTAAAAGTGATGCATTTATTTTCTGCCAAAAATGACATCGGAATTAGGTTGTATACATACAAATGAGACAAATATTGAACCTTTTTTGGCTTTAATGGATCGCATTTTATTACGTATTTAGTATATTCTAAGCCGCAGAGCGAGATAAATTTGGTGACACGATAGAATCTTGTGAGGGCTTTTTTACATGCATACTCAAAGTTGGCAAAAATAAATTTTAGCTCGATTCAAGGGCTTGAAAGGCTTAAAATGTTATCTAATCTATTTTAACAATTAAAAATTGGAGCATCAGTTAAGATTCAAAGGATCTATACGACCAAACATGGCCTAGACGTGTTTGTTGTCTAGGGATTGGAATATTTTTACTTCATGTTACTTGATTTGTATCTTAAATAAATATATATCTCAATTTTTGTGAGTGAGATATGTTTTTTCTTTAATCATGCACTATATGCTCAAAAACATCATTACATACAAGAAACCTTCAATCACAACTTTTTAAAATATGAAATGATTGTCTTTATTTTTATAATGCATATAAAAAAGCTTTAAAAAGTTTGCAAGTCAGTTACGACTTTTTTGAACACATCAAGTAATGCATTTATTTTTCTGCCAAAAATAACATCGGAATTAGGTTTTAGATATATACCAAATAATGAATCATTTCTTGATGCAATAAGATCATATTTAATTTGGCTACGGATACCAAAGAGTGAAATGAATTTGGTGACACTATAAAAGTTAGCAATTATGAGGTTGTACTTATCGTATTCGCTTTAAATAGCAAGTCAACAAAGATGACAAATCAAATGAAAATGAAATCGTTATTTAAATGAACCAAATCCAAGCTGTCTCTTCATGACCTCTTTTTTCTTTATATAATAATTTTTGTGGCCACATATAATTTCAAATAAAAAATAGAAATAATAGGGAGATGCATTTATTTCTATAGGTGCATCTAATATTTGTGGCTGTGGTTTCTTCTTATTCTTTTTATCTTAATTATATTTCTTATTTGATTTCTTATCTTAATTATATTTCTCATTTGATCATAACTAATAGGAGTAGCTTGTAACGTAAAATACTTTAAACATTAGGTTGTTTTCATGGATGATGTTAGTTATACTACAAAGGCACGAATCAAACGGCCATCTGTATGATAAAACAAAAACTATTAGTATTAGTCATGCCGATTTCAATAAAAGATGATGTGAACCTAAATCCTACTCGTTTCTAATTTAGTATCCTTTCATATGAGATAACATGTAACTAGTCATGTTGATTTCAACAAGAGCCGGGTATGTTTGTTCTTGCAAAATAAAGTCTTACTAGCCGCTTACCTGCTATCGAATCAGACACGGTCAAATCTAGAGTTGTTTGGTATTTTTATTTTAATTTTGACACGATTAGACTTTGGGCATCTTACACAATAAGAAGTGATGAAGATGTCTTATTAAGTACCTTTTAACACTAAGGAGGCGTTTGGTATATGGGAGTTGCACTGTTGGTGTAGACTCAAACAAAAAAAAGTGTGTTTGGTACAAAATTTGTAGGCCCAAGATTTGGAAACAGTAGCAAATAGTTTACATATCTGAATCCTGCTCATGAAGGTAGGATTAGAACATAAATTGCAGCTATCATTTTGTCTTATTCTAGAAATGTGAGTCCCCAATTAACCTACACCACTAGTTTTAATTTAAAATTTATTTTATAATAAAAAAAATAATTAATTTCTTTTTATATATTTTTTAAATTATAAAATTATATCATTTATATATTTTCTCTCTCCTATTTTTTTCCTAAAACTTATACCAAATCCAAATCTAAATCTAAATCCCAATCCTAATCCAAATTTAAATCTATATCCAAAATCCCTTAACAAACCAAACGGACCCTGAATATATCTCTCCACGTCCTCAAAACCATTCATCCCATTGACACCCTCAAAACCCTTCCTCTTAACATTTATATATATATATATATATATATATATATATATATATATATATATATATATATATATATATTGTTTCATGTTTACAAAAGTTACTTATTCATCGCACTGCGACGGTTTTATATATAACTTGAAGAATTTGACATTTAAATCATTCAAACAATTATATTAAAACACACAATATTGTTTCATTCAAATTTACACTTTTTAACCCTCTTTACAGTAAAATGAGTCATATTTAAACTCAAAACATCTTAATGAAACAAACAAACACCTAAACTGATAAACAAACATAAATAAGACGAACCATAGTTTCATACATCTGATTTACAACCACTTATCTGGTAATTGTGTCAATCTTATCTAAGCACGTTAAAAAACAGGTCTCGGTTTCCAGCTAATATATGAATTTGACCCATTTGCATTATGTGTCACAAAACTAGTTATAATAGTGCTCAGCATGAGCAACTTTATTTGAAAATGTCAATAATTTAACTAGTAAGACTGATTGGGATATGCAATACATTAACAAATAAATGGACCAAAAATAATATACTAAATGAGTAGATGGCCCAGTCATACATGCTCTAGAAAGTGATGGCAGAGTATCTTAAAAGGAATTACATAAACACTCATGGTAGCCCAGACATAGGTTTTTAAGTTGGATAAACACTGCCCAAAAGGGTAAAAATAGTAAAGACGATGACACGCATCAAACATACAAGCCAAACTTATCTGAAAAGCTAATCATCATCGTCAAGCACACTCCGACGCCTTTGTATCTGCAAAAATGCAAATAGACATAAAGTGAACAAGTCGATCCATAATTGGTTACATACCGATTAATATATGAATTTCTTCATTTGAGTACCACCTAATACTTAACCATTTTACCACAAGCCTGAAAGCAGCGAGCATTATGAAGGCAGCTACTAATTATCAATTGCCATGCATATTGCTACCCAAATTAGTCATTTGGGACTTTGCAGGGCATGATAGACTAATAGCAATTATAAGATATTAAGATCTAGCTTATTAGCAGGCAGCAAGTGGGCAGAGTTGGACAAATGTGTCATATAACCCTCAAAACATAATGGGTCTCGTTGGGTCAACGGCCAACCTGTAAACACTTTTTTGTCTCTTATTTTCTTGAATTTTACAGATAACTAATTTATGGAAAATATTTCAAAATCTATATGAATAAAAAATATAGTGGGAAAACCAATTTTGAAATATAATTAATGATTTAGGATGTATTAGCATTTTGAATACATTTCAAGTAACTGTCGTCCTGTTCTCCTGATTCCCTACTGGAGTACTGTCCCATTTTTTTCACATTTGACCCGATAAATGGGTCAAAGTTTGCAGTTCTTATGCGACAAACTTGAGTATGGCACAGTTTGTTTTCACGTTGTCTGCTTTCTGAAGGAAGGTACAACAAGTGATGTTAAAGATGACATTATATTTTTTATTTTTAAATCCATCTGACAAGTGCCGACTTGGTTCAGTTCTATATATACATGCACCAATATTAATCTAGTAGACAGTTTTTTCCTTGACCCTAAAACTAATTTCATTATAACAAAATTGGATTGATTGGAGGAGAGGTGCATTATTTATCGATGGTATAAGTTGAGATTAGGGATCCTCTAACTGAGATTTACAGGTCATCATAGCATGAATATTTCTAGATGCAACAATCTAACCATTGTAAAATAAAGAGAGATACACCCTTGTAGCTCAAGCATAGAATAAAAACTGTTAACCTGAAACTAGAGGTGCAGGTGATGAAAAGAAAACATAACACCGTTATTTATCCAGAGGCAACCATATTCCCCAATTAGCTTATTAATGATAGGTAACCCAAAGTTTTCTATGACGCTCAATGAATGACCTAACTATCCGACCTATTAAACTTAACAATCTCTTCACCCCTAATCCTAATTTATGGACATTTTTAACTGAACAGTTTATAATCACTGATATAACATCATTACCTAATGAACCTACAATCATGCTTCAATTATGGCCTACCAGTCATTCGGTTTTCTCGTAATGAAGAGACATGATCTTAAATGATTGGGATACAACTTAAAATTCATCCTTGCTTAATGCTTATTTATTTTTAGGTTGAGTTTCAATCCTAAATATTCTACCAATGGCAGCTCCCCTTAACGAACAAAATGAAAGCTATATACAACGTAAAAAGCATCCAAAGCGAAGCAACAGGATGTTATCAGTTGTATTCTTAATGCAATAACCAAATCTTAGTCAAGCATAAACACAAACAAATAAGACTAGAGAATTGTAACATGGCAACCAAATTGAAATTCAAACTTACAGTAACTTTGGTCTGCTTGGTTGTTTGGGTATTGATTTGTTCCAATAAAGATATGAGTCTCTCTTCAGAAACCTGCATTTAGTTGGTTATATATAAGAAAAGTTAATACATAAACTCGATATTTCAATAAGGTAGCTTACTGCTAAAGGTGAAAATTTTGAGCTATTTACTTATAAATGGATGGGTTAATTTCTGGTAATGTTTTATCTGTATTGGGTCAAACGCGAAACATCAGAAAAAGCTAGCTACACAAAACGTCGCCCGATGTGCAATTGTGCATGCATCAGACCCCTAGATCATTCTATTGAAACTTTAAATTATTAGTATTGGAATAATCTGATTGTCGTACTCATATTTGACATACTATCTGAACTTTTTGACAAAAAGGATAAACCCAACCTGGCCTATTTTGACCTGCTATGCAACCCGCTCATTTTTCCACCTCTACTCGGTACTCACCATGAATAAACCACGTATCAAGGAAAACGTTATAACATGTATCTAAAATAATTACCTTCTCAGCAATCTGACCCATCTGGGCAGCCCTTAGTATGACGTCTTCCACACCTCGGGCCTTCTCAGGTTTCACTAACGCTATCCGTGCAACTGTATATACACAGAAAATTCATTCAGCATAATAATAAGCCTTTTGTGAGTACAACACCATATACCATATTTTTCAAATCAATAACAATGCGTTTGTCATTAAACATAGAAAAACATTCATACTTGATTAAAAGCAAACCAATCCTCCGTAAAAGATATGTACATTTCCAAATTACGAAATCTCTTACCATCAACCAAAGTTTTCGAATCGTGCAACATGGCCACATAAAAGATATGTGTCTGGTGATGTGCAACTATGATATAAGTTGAAGATCTAAGGACACATGTTGCACGATTCGAAAACTTTATAATATAAAGATCTTAGGACACACGTAACTGAATTTATGTCACAAACATGGAAATACAAAAGGAGCCATTTTTAGTTCTTCCCCAGCTAGTACAAAATAAACGTGGTGTGTGCATTAGTCATTGCAGAGGTCTACAGTGAAATGCAATTTCATTCATTCATCAAAAAAAAGTTCACATAAGAATATGAAGTGTTAAATGCATTTGTTCTAGGCCCTAAAATTGATATAGTTTTTTGAATATAATACAACAAAGCTATAAAAGTACTACTTTAATAATAAAAAAGGTGACGGTATTGAGAAAACACAAAGTATTCATATCAATCTTGAGTTGGGAAAAACTAGGTGAGTGGGTATAATTTTCAAATTCATGTGAGCACTCATTTATGAAACTGCATGAAAGTACAGCTCCGTTATTATGTATGGTAAGAGAATTACAGAAATCTTGATTTTAGTTATCATAGTGAGCTTGGCTATATCTACATAAAGGTTATACAATACTTCTATTAGATAACTAACCTAATTTCAAGAGAGGTTGCCTATCAAAGTAACAGTGATATCATATAACTTCTTACTCTATCGAGTAAAGATTTATAGACAAGTCTCTACGAGTGGCTGAAAGCTCTTCAGAAGTATGATTATATATTAACTATGTCATATAATTTGAAATGAATACACGACTAATTAAATTAAATATAAGCATATAACATAGTTTGTTTTTTTGTTGAGACACCTATATTTCTTCAAAGGCAGCTTTCATTCACTATTGTATTGGTGACCTTTGGTTTTCTCAGGCACTTCTAACTCAACTTTACAAAATCATCACCATTCGAACATATATGCTTCCATAGTTTCTGACACCTAACTTTCTGGTGCAATCCTAGCAGTGTCATACTTAATGCAATCTAAACTACTCATTAGCAGATACTAACTAAAATTCGGCTGAAGCCACTGAACATCTCATACTTGTGTCTATTTACTTGCCACACTTGCAGCCTTTAAATTTCTATATGGTAAAAAAGAAAAAATTAACTCCGTACGCTAAAGCATATAAAATAGGAAAAACATGTCCGTTCTACTTTGATAGCAGAAGACCTCTCAAATCATTAGAGAACACATAAAATCCTGGAAAAATATTATAAGAAGTTAATGCAAGACTACTTACGCCTTTCACGTGCTTGAGATGACAATATCTGACTAAGCATCATCTGCCTTCGTTCATCTGCCTCACTACATGAGTTGTTTACAAAATTTGGATCAGTAAAAACGTTAACAACCGCTACCTTTACCAAACTATATGCCCACTAATCCATTTTAGTTGTTGAGTAACAAAACTTCGAATAAGAGAAATAAAATGAAAATTCTCTAACACCACCTTAATTGCACAATTTCAGTTGCAAAACCATCTCTCAATTTACTTTAATAGCAACAGATGTTACCGACTCAATAAACAAAAGTTTCAGAAAATATTTAACAAAAATAGGAGAAATCCTAAATAGATTAGTTGAATAAATACAGAAAGCATGAAAGAGTACTAGTTGTGTTAGAATATGATGCAATTGATGTTACTAATAATTCAAGAAGGAAAACAACCTTTTAGCTTCTTCCTGGGCTTTCTGCTGTTCAGGGTTTTGCTGGCTTCCCTGGTTATAAACAAGTTCCGAGGTTAAAATTAAATACCAAATACCACTAATAAATTTTGAATCTATATGCAACATCTACCATAGTAGACTTACTCCGCCATGTTGAGCCATCATCTCCTGCATTCTTCTTTGCCTGATGGCTTCCAGTTCTGGGTCAGCCTGTTATACAGCCAAACATTGTTGTCTAAGCAATCATAACTAGCAAGTACGAATTCAATCTAGTTCTAAATTACACAATCTGCTAGTGTCTGAACAATTATCATGATATAGCCAACAAGAGATGGATATAATTTCAAACTAGACCAGTACGCAATTTTCAACAATGATTACAATCATGTTGACAAGAATGTACCCTCCCCCACACACTTGCATCATATGAGACTAGAAACCCAAACCTTTAAAGTTGATTGGATAAAGTTGATATTAATCCAGTTCTTAGTTACACAATCTGCTTCTTACTATAGTTTCATATAGCCAATGAGAGATCAATATAATTTCGAGCTAGACTGGTAATTTTCAAGAATAGTTACAATCATGTCGACAAAAATATACTCTCCCCCACACACTTGCGTCATATGAGACTAGAAACCCAAACTTTAAAGTTGATTGGATGGAGTTGATATCATTAGGCAAAAGGCTATGTGGTTAACAATCTTGATAACAACTTCTTTTGACCAACTAAGCTCACATACCTATACACACTTGCCTCTTACGATAGTTGTAATCTATCTCAATTCTAAAGCGTTGTGGTTGGTACCATTGGGTCAAACGCTTGGACGTTTTAATAACCATACATGTGAAAGATCACATCGCTATAATACCATTGCTTAACATACAAACATTCGATTTATAACCTGACCAAAGTGTATAAGATTTTCAATAGTTCATTAATAAGAAAATGGGTTAATATACAAATATATTACTAAACTTTTCAAAAAAAAATATGCGCCTAAGGTAACGAACTTTCATTTTGTACATTTGGGTTACTGGACTTACGAAACATTAGATTTTGGAGTCACTGAACTTACAAAAAATATACATAAACATCACTGAACTTTGTAAAACACGACATTTATGTTACTTAACTATCCAAAAATAAGCGTTCAGTAACCCTGAAAATATGGAAAGTAATCTAAATTATAAATTCAGTAACCCAAATGAACAAATTGAAAGTTCGTTACCTTAGGCCCACTTTTTTGGAAAGTTTAGTGACATATTTGTTTATTGGCCCTAAGAAAATCCATCAATAAGCTCAGACACGACCAAAGATGACCGATTTTCATCCTCCTAATCTCCTATGCTTCGTAATCAGTCAGGTTCTTCACCTCATATTTAATAGTCAGTGTCTTTACTTAAGAAGAGACCAAACTTGAATAATCACTACTTCGTTCATTGTTCTTAAAAATTCTCCAGTGAATTTTTAAAAGCCGATAAACTCACCTTTTCGAGCTTAAAATTCGTAAAAGCCCATACGCTCACTTTTGTAGAGCTTAGCCATAAGGTCAAGTTAAAAGCTTGTATGCTAAGCTCAAAAACGTGATGTTATCGTCTTTTCAAAATTCAAACAACTTCCCTAACCCCAACACCCCCTTATTTAACTACTGCGCAAAACTATCATCCATTTGGCTAATCTTCCACATTTAAGACATATCAATCTTGTACCAATATTATGTTTTTTCTTAACCCTAAAAATTATATATAAAATAATAACAGATCAAACTAAAAAACCAATTTATAACCCTTTAAAAGTCTAAACAAAAATAAAATAAATCAGCAGAATTCAGAAAACTAAGCATAGTAAAAAAAATAATAATAATAAATAACGGAAAACTGAGTTGGGTCAGATATATAATTCGACCAAATAGATCCTAAATCTTAGTAATGCAAATGATGAGTAAAGAAAATTTTACCATTGGTTAAAGCTTGTTGTTTTGAATCTTAAAAAAACCAAACAGTGAAGAAGAAGACGAAGATGTTCGAGGTGGGTTTGGTTTGGTTTGGTTTGGTTGCGTTTTTTCCACGCGTTTGGTTTCAAGCCCTTTTATGTTCCTATGTTTCTTTTTGTTTTCTCACTTTGGGAGTTTAGGATTGGTTCGGAGTTGAAGTGTTCACATGGGTGTGAGACCATTGAAACGCGGATCGTTTTGGTATGGTATAGGATCGCGGTTCGTTAGGTTTTTAAAATTTGGTATCAGAGTGGTTGGCTCATTTCGGATCCATCGGTTCATTTGAGTCGATGTATGTTTTAAATATTTGTGAATAATAAGTTTATTTTTAGACAACCTTTAAGTGTCACATAGTCGAGGGAATTGCCGAAGACAAGGGCAAGTGTTCATTAATGAGGATAACTCAAGGAAGTCAGTTCAGTTTGGATTTCAGTGCGGCAATGGTGGAGCCGTGGAGGCAATGGTGACACCGGTCGTGATGGTGGTTGGCATGTGGCACAGATGATGATGACAAGTGTGTTAAGCATGGACATCAGCCAAGCAGTACCCTCAAAACCCATGTCAAATGTTCAAAATTCATCACACAAACAACAAAACTGTATTCTAATATCGACTACAAAAGAGAGTGGCACCGTCAATTTGCGTCTCATAGTCATTTCACAATCTTAAGGCTTTGGAGGTTGCTACTAATCACATGGGCAATGAATATCCAAGTTGGCAGTTGTAACTCACTCATTCCTGTACTACGCAGGAAAAGTAAAACATGTTGAGCCATCTTGACATCTTGCAAGTGTCAGCATTGCAAATTGATGGGATCAATAAATAGTTCTAAAGGTAAAACTAGTGTAATAAAATATATAATAGAAAAAAAACAATTTGCTATTCGAACAACAATACACCGAAAACCGGACTTTATGGGGAGGTTAACTGTCGTCTCAAGCACCGAGAGAGGAAACCTAAAGTATATTTTAAGCAGACATTTCAGGAGCAAAGGGGATTGGTTTTGTTAGAGCTGGCAAACGGCCGATGCTATCAACTTTGTCCATCTGCTTTGGTGGAGGTCTTGCAGCTTTCGGAATCAGTCTTCCCTTCTTCTCAAACCACTCGGGTTTGAGAAGAGCGCGAAAACCGAGCTGGTTGTAATAAACTTTCCTTACAGACCCACCAGCTGCTTCAACTGCTTCTTTTGCACGGACGGTCACTCTTGACACCTGCAAATGGTTTTCATTGCATTAGCAAGTAAAGAAGTAAAGATAGTAAACTGGTCGGGTTGAGCCAGTTGAACAATGAGCGAAAACATATAATAATCATTTATGGCTCGAATCATCGGGTTTGAACTCCTTTTTTAACACATATGACTATGGTATCCAATATGATTACAAAAACTAAAGTATTTCAATAATCATCAAACTTTTTTGAATAAATAGGAGTCTGCAAATTATGAAATACACGTTTGGGCTAAGGCAACTTTGGACCTAATAAATGGGTCAAAATTAGAAGTACACTTTGGGGCTAGGGCAAAACTTTATTTAATTTTTTTTACCCATTTTAGATACAGCAGGTAGCTTTATGACCCATTTCCAAGTAAATGGGTCGCAATTGACACCTCTATTTTAGTAGGCACTGAGGCACTGAACAAGTACGGTATGATTCTGGGATGCTGGTAAAAGTTGTACGTTACTAGTATTAGCGCAATCACCGTAGTCTATGAACTTCTGATGTTGAATATACAATGCTTTAATATAGAGTTCATAGCAGCAGGTTTTTGGTAATTTGGCACTAAAGATAAATTATAAGATTGCATTATTTCCTTTTTCCATGAAACCTGCAATTTCATACTATTAATCACATATTTTAATGCAATTAGTCTTTACTCCTACTAGATTTAAAGGAAATGACAAACTAATATTGAAACAATAAAAACAAAAAGATGACCTCAAGATGAATTGGCCACTGTATTTGCTCAGCACCACGTCCCATCAACCTCACTCCATCTCTTATTTGCTTTCCTATTGCCCCTGTATCCTATTTTAAAACATAGTGATGACACACTGAATCAAGCACTTGATAAAATAGTAAAACTGAGTTAAAAAAAATAATAATAAAAAAAAATAATAAAAAAAAAAAAAATAAAAAAAAATTACTATGATATGGAACCTTAAGAGTTTTCATTGTGATCAACTCGGAAGAGTCAATCTTCCCGGCATTGATCAACCTTGCAATCTTTCCCAGACCAACTGGCTGCAAAAGAACGAGCAGCGTTGCTTGTGTGTCATGTGTTTGTAATAAAATCAGGTTCAGAAAAGAAACCAAGCTTATTGCATTTGACAACAATGCCCAAATAAAAATAAAATAAAATAAATAAATAACCTCTTGCTCATGAGTTATAATTCGATATACTACATACATAGTAGCATCTTGTAAATGTTGAATCTGCTGAGTCAGTTGCATAAAAAGGTAAGTAGCTCTGTTTTACACCAATACCCTCAAAACTTTATATAATCTGAATCAGCACCCTTATTTTATAAAACAAAGTCAACAGGGTCAAAGTTACCAACACATCGTCTGTCATACTTTTTTGAATCAAAAGATTAGAGTGTTTTGGTCTTCATCAAAAAAATGTGAAGGTTCAATAGTTTTTAGGCCAAAAATGGATGGTTACTGAGTTAGAATTGAGACCAAAGTTGGCTACCAAATACGCAGTTAACTTGTTCTGTTATGAGTTTATTTGCTGGTCTCTATACCAGTAATTTTTGTCATTTATATACAATAGAGACATTCATTTTCCTACTTCATAAGTTGATCCCTCTGTGACTGTCACCAATTAAAGCATTGACATAATAATTCAGAGGAATTATCTAAAGAGAAGGGTGATTTAAGAACATCAAATTTATGCTGAAGTTTGAAATGTGACATTGCTTAGACAGGAACTAAGGTACCAGTTCACATACATACTTAGGACCCACAAGGCCTAGGGCACTTTCGCAAGAACATGACTCACTAAAGTAACATTTAGCAGAGAACGCCTCATAATGCACAGATTCTAGAAGCATGCATAGAGCACCATCGACAAAAGTAGCTCATACGATTTGAGATTCATGAAGCAATGGCAACTTTTAACACATTGGAATCTTGTGTAATTACAATAATATATCAGTGAATAGGTCCACATGCACCCCAACCTCATGATTGTGGGAATCAAGAGAGTAAATTGTGTGTGTGTGTGTGTTTTCTTTTTTTTTTTTTTTTTTTTTTTTTTTTTAATCTTCTCTGCTTCAACTCTGGCAAGGGTTTCTGGCCACAACTAGCAAAAATTTAATGTTTTGGGTCATCCAAATAGTCTCTACATAGTACATAGTACATACACTCCTTTTCCTTCAGTCATTGATGATTGTCTAATTCATGAGTACTCAAGCCGTATTGTGGCCAGGGGGCTATAGCTTTCTAAAACTCAAAAACCAATTAACCTAATTATATGTTGATTCATTTGGTTTAACCGAAATTATTTGGGAGAGGGAAAAGGTTTTTCAGTTCGTTATACAAGGCCCACATCAACTTATTAACCCACTAAAACAAAAAGACGCCTTAAAACAAGCTACACCTACGTTTTATTTATCTTCAACCAAAGAAAAAGAGGCAAAAGCGTATTATAACTCCATTCAAGTGGAAGGAGAATTAGCTCTAGTTACTTACTTCTTTCATTTACTCCAAGAGAATTTACAAAGTTTTAACAATTTCTACACTTAGTCTGTAATTATCTTCGTATCTTTCTCAATGTATGAATCTCAGGTATTTTGATAGGTATTTAGCATTTTAGCTATTTAATAATTCTAAACTGAACACGCATCAATTGGTTAAAAAATGTCAAACTGGGTAACTGAAATAGAAAACTGATTAACTGCTTTGCCATTTAACCACTTCTTTTGTATATTCGGTTAACCAATTCACTGGCCCTGAAGAGTGAAGATCCCTAACATAACTTTTTTAAAACAAGATTTATTTTCTAACAAGATTGAGTAGAAGGTAAATGCTTGGCAGATGCGATTGTTGATAAACAAAGACATAGAGATGAGACTTGAGCAATACCCTATAGCTAAGTAGTGTCTTAGCACGTGAACCATATTATATTATCCGATTATTTGATTAACTTTTTGTATATAGATATATGCTTCTAATCTTAGTACCTTACAATGGTTTGAATAATTGTAAAGTAAATCTTTAGAATTTGGTTCAATTCACGTTTCACTATTCACTAAAATAACATTATTCGATGCAAGTCACAAACATGGTTAACAACATAAAGTTTATGTGATAGAATCAGGCACGGCCTCACTGTATTGTGTTACATAGAGTAAGGGCATTCCCCATATAGAACTTAGTAAGTTAGCAAAGTAAACCTAAAGATCAAACATATTAAAATGAAGACGTTGGATGGCAGATCAAGGAGGTAAAAAACTAAAAGGGATGTTAAAAACTCCTATATGTCCGTAAAGATGTAATTATGTAAAGAACATAGAAAACAATAACTTGTTCGAAAGAGAAGCTAAGGGTGCGTTTAGCACGAGAAAACATTTCCTATTTCTTCTCTCAAATTTAGTATGAATTTGGAGGCTAATCATAACACGATCAAACGATGTTGTCATTTCCAGTTTAAATGATGTTATCTTTACATTGAGCTAAAAATCAATTTGAAAGCGAGTTCCGTTTCCTTGTTATGTACATTTTCAGTTTAAATGATGTTATCTTTACATGAGCTAAAAATCAGGCTATAGTTGAGGTTTGATTAAGCCATTTTTCCAATATGGTCATGAAAAAAAATATATTATAAGTTATTTTGATAACTGTATGAACCATCTGAAGTCATGAAGAAAAGAAGTAAATAACACACAAATGTATCCTCCCTTGTTACATGGAAGATTGTTTTTAGTACTTATTCGTTTATTGGTTCAATCATAACTGAGTTTGCTGATCATGGACAAACCATGGAGCATGCGTTTACCAATGATATCCTTAAGATTTATGAGGCAAAAAGTTGTGCTAAGCCACACTAATTCCAGATACACATGAAGTACTATTTCAATGAGTTAATAGGGAATGAGGCGACGATGTATTATTGTATCGTTTCTAGAGAATAATTAGAGATAATGTAGTTTGTTATTTAGGGCCATTACATTGATGATACACCATCAGACTCTATCTTTCCAACCTACTTGACTAACCGTACTAATAAGTTTTCAGGTGTTATCTCAGAATTAAATTACTCCAAGGAACTTTCACAAGGTAACGCCTTTGTAGTATTAATTGGGTCTAGTTTTAGCTTAGCTCAACTATGCCGGATAAAAATCGTGTTGATTTACAATCTACATTCCACAGAGATATATGCATTAAAATATGGAATCAATAACTTTGCCAACATGTACGTTTGGGTGAGATACAAAAGTATAAACATGCTTTTTTTTTTAAACTTTATAAAGCTGAAAGACCACCTTTTCCACAATGTGGGTTTGGATGTCCAGATATTAGAGAAAGTACAAGCATGAATACTAATTTTCCAATCTCAAATTTTTTTCCCTTCTGCTCATTTGCTACAATATACACAAATGGTAGGTAAATGTTTCACTTTTTGATTGTTCTATGAAGGTAGTTAGTTCCAAATAAAGCTTTTAAGTAATAATAGGTGATCTTGCAGGCTCGAGAAAAGCATTTTCCTATATATACACATACAAGTATACAACTGCCTCTAGGACTGCATTTTGAGCGTTAACTTCTGTGTGTACCTAGTTCTTTTAGTCTCTGTACCATATAAGATATTATGCAATCGATAATAATACTAAAAAGTTTGGTTATGCCTATAAACAATCAATAAAAAAAATTAAAGAAGATTGGTTCTACTTCTACCAACTAGGAGACAGTAAGTAACTAGTTAACTACAAGGTTACACGTGTACTGTTGACCTAATCATTCACACCACGTTATTTTTCAAACTAACAAGATTTTACTAGAATACTAGTTCAAAGACATAAAGATGACCTACTTAGCATCTAAACATGCAATATATAGTTATGTACAGTAGTACTATTAAATACTCATTAGGCTTTTTGCTGAAAAAAAAACACCCAATTTGATGTTCTGGTGAGATAATAAACACCTAAGACATACATAAGATGAGCAAAAAACATTTAAACAAATAAAGGGAGCTTGTAATAATCTAACAAATGTTCAATTTGGCACTCAAATTGTCCTATTGGAACAGCATACACCAAAAGAATATCATAAACATAGCAATGAGCAAAGTAATATAAAAAGAGTATAGAATTATTACCTGAAATTCAAGGCTGAAAGGGTTTTTAAAGCCCCTTTTGGGCATTCTACGTCTCAAAGGAGTTTGACCACCTTCAAAACCAAACTTATGAGTTCCTCTTGCTTTCTGTCCCTTATGACCTCTACCGGCAGTCTTTCCTTTACCTGACCCAATACCACGACCCTTTCTTGTTTTCTGCTTTGTTGCACCTTTGTTGTCCCTCAAATCATTCAAACTCAACAAACTAAAAGCTCGAACTCCAAACGGTTTCTGAAATAGGCTCGAATGATGATTCGCGCTGTGTATGAGGGGGAAATGTGTGGTGTGAAATGATGCATTTTTAATGGAATTTGATATTAGCGATGGGATTCTTCTTCTCAACATTTGATTCTGCTGCACCTCCAATGAAATAAAGTTTCTGTATGAATCAAAGGAGTATATCATTTAAAGTTGTAAACTAAACAGTTAAAAAAATACCCTAAGGGGAAATTGCAAAGCTAAGTAAAAAATCCGAAACTTGTTTAAATGTGATATGGTTAATTTTGCGCTCATCATCAAAATGAAAGAAAGTTGATACTAGTATTTCAAACAAGAACAAGTAAAAAGTGTATAAAAATGAGTATCACTCGTCTATTAGTCAAGAAAACTAGTCATACCTAAATTGGCAAATTCGATACTTTTAGCTACCTTTCTTAGCACTTGATCCTATAACATAACAACATAACTTAAGAGGGTGTTTGGGATTCTTTATTTTAACTAATTCATGTACTACTTATTTGTAACTGAAATAAGTCATTTTTTAATAAAAGTGCTAAATGTCATCTGAAATAAGCTCAAATGTAAATCAAATCAGCTTATTTCACAAACAACCCCTTATATTTTCTCATCATAAAAACTTGTACTTAATCAAAAGTTTGTTCTTAAACAGAAATGAAGAAAAACTATAAACAAAATATGAAATTAAATCATAACACGATAAATAAGGTGGTCTTACATGAATGAATGAATGAAGTGATATAAGAATTAGTTGAAGAATCGTTCTGAGTGAGTTAGCTGCTTGAAACCCCAAACAGAGATGATCTGAATTGGTGGCCCAATTGGGTTGGGTTCATTTTGGCATTGAGCGTAGCCCCAAGTTGTCTTAGTAGACGGTTATCGGGTTGTTTGGTTTATTCGGATCTGTTAGTTTAGTGACTTTAGTCAAAAAAAATTTAAGTAAATTGAAAACCAAACCGAACCCAATCCAAATTGTATTAAACCACGCCGAAAACCAAATTTGAATTCGGTTCGATTTTCGGATTCACACGAATTACATAATTTATACTATATTTTTTTCATTTATTTATATACTTTTAGCATCAAAAAAGATTTCAAACTTGAAAAATGTTATATTTATACTAAGAAAAGAGTTTAAAGAGTTTTTTTATATGAACTAGTTGGATACCCGCGCACAGCGGCGGTGATAAATATAGTTATATTATAATATAGTAAACGAAATGATAGCCCAACTTTTTCTACAATTCCCTACCCGCTTAATGAATTCGTTTCACAACACTCCGAATGTATGTTAGTTGTATTTATTTGCTTGGGTTTCCCGTTGCTTTCCCGTGACATTATCATTCGCACATATAAAAAGACCCTCGCAATCTCTTACCGTCAAACACTCCCCCCAAAAGTATATATGATTTTGTCGAATCAAGATTGTATTGATTGAAATAAAGGTTAAAGTGGTAAAATTTTGAATTAATAAAAATAAACCCACTAAAAATGTAAAAACTAAAAACTCATAAAAATATATCAAAATGGATCTTGAATTAAAAAGCACAAAATTTTGAAAAATATGATGAAATTAGATCATAAAAAAATAAATAGATAAAAAGATATTTCAATTTTAAAATAAATGTTAATTTTAAGTTAGGAAGTGACACATGTCATCTTATTATTGGAGCTTCTTATCTTAATTTTTGGTTAAGAGCTAGGCTTTGAGTTAGTTGAGAAGTGACACATGTCACCTTATAATTGGAGCTCCTTATCTTAATTTTTGGTTAGGAGTTAGGCTTGGAATTAGATGCATTATATAGTAGTATAGATATATATAAAAAAAAAGTATATGTATTTTATGTGAATTCGGTTTTCGCTTTTTGATTCGGTTCGGTTTTCATTTTGCCAAAATCATATCCAAACCAAAAATCGAGTATTTAATTCGGTTCGGTTCGGCTTGGTTTCGGTTTTCGGTTCGTGTGTATATTACCCAAATTGTGAACACCATATTATTAAACCAGATCATTTTAATACCCCAACTAAGTTCAATCGTTAACTACGTTAATTTATATTACATGAAAAAACTGAACGTTAGAGCTAGTTACGTATTTTCTAGTACGTTAAGACTATTGGAGGTATAGCATCTCACTTAACTCATTAACTTTGATAGTCATATTAATGGCTTTATTAGATTGTGGGCACATTATTCTCTTATCACATCACCCCAATTGACAGACCATGTAGGACATAACATGATACAAAATATATAAATTGTACAATATATAAAAAATAAGCTGAAATTCAGCTAATTTTTTATAACCCCCAATTTTACGGCTTATTTTGAGCTTTGTCGGCTTTTATAAGTTTATCATATCATAATAAACTTGCATAAGCTGACAAGGCGACAAGTCTCAAAATAAACCACAAAATTGGAGCTTATAAAAAATAAGCCCAAATGGGCTTACGTTAAATAAGCCGTAACAAACACCCCCTTAGTTTTTCGAAAACCTTCTTGAGACATATAGTTGTTAACCAGAATTGTTTTCAGATGTTCAACCGACTGAAATTGTTGGTAACTTTGTTGAAAAGAATAGCTGATAAAATTTCCCAAGTTTGCAAGATATTCGAATTCTTTAACTTTCAGATGAACTAGTAAATTTTCCTAAGTTCATATCAGATTATGTGCAATTTATGAAGTGATTAGGCCCAATCTAAAGAACATGTAAAAAACGATATCATTATATGTTCTTCGGTTACAACATTTAGACCCGTACAAGAAGATCAGGGATACTTGAGACCAAACAAATAAAGCATGGTGCACAAATTTTTTGAAACCGTATGTAGGCCCCATTGAGTATGTTTGCGTTATGAAATACATATTTAAAATAATATTTCTTCAACAAATCGATGTATGTCTTTTTTTACTTGTATATGTTTAATTCAAAGTTCGCGATCTAAGTGTAAATCTTCCCGAAGACTATAGCTTTTAATAATTTTCGACAAACATATATGTCATCCATAACCTCAAAGCTCAAACCATTGACAAAAGCTAAAAAAACTTGATGAATTTTAGACACTCAATTTTCAAACTTTTAGACACCCCGTGTATTACACGGGTCTTAAACTAGTTTAAAACATAAAAGTAAAGATAGAACATATATATCTCTAATTAAGCCTAAGTGCAATTAGATAATGTGCAATAGATAAACTCTCGCCTCTCCTACACAGCCTTGGCACCTCGCGTTTCAGACTTTGGGGGTTTACTTGGCCATCAACTGACTCAACTCAGTATGAAACCTTTCCATCAATTGAGTCTCTTCCCTCATGTGCGTATCCATCATCTCTAACAGTTTCTCTTTCCATGCTTTCTCAAACTCCTCCATCTCTTCAAGCTTCTCCTTCCTGTTTGTAGAAATCAACATTAATCAACACCCCATTTATAAACTTACTTCAAACTTTATCAATGGGAACAACAATAATAAACAGTTGTTACTAATAAGAGTCGTGTGCCAATTATACATCATCTAAGGATCCATTATAGAATAATCTTGGTGAACACGTGTACGTGCTTCCTCCAGCAGCAGCTTATTAAATCTCGAATTATATAAATCCGTAAGAAGGTCTTTGAAGAACTCTTCTTGGGAATCCATCTAATATAAAACACAAGACAAAAACAGAAATTAGACAATTCCCTGATAAGCTTTATGAAAGATTGTTAAGTTTAGACAAAACGTAATCATGTCTATCTATACCTTCAAGTTCCTAAATTTACAGCGATAATACAAATGAAACAATGCTAATCTATGCACGTTAGTTTTCGCATTCATGTTACGAAATTTGCAGCCAGATCGTAGATAGATTTTATAAAATTGACATCTTCTTTGTTCTGATCATAGACAAGTTTATAAGAATTACCTCTTTTTTGGTTTGTTCGTGTAGGACCATAGTCCTATCCATGCCCAGTCGGCATCCTTCTACAGTTTTCCTCAGTTTTTTACAAACAATGTCTAACGCTTCTTCAATTGCTTCATAGTATTTCTTTTCATTGACAACTTTCTTCTTAGACCAATTCAAAACTACCTGGATCACCTGGTTCAACCGATTCACATCAAAGTCGGACAGTCCCGCTACGCGTTTACCCTTGTTAGTACTCATCTGCAAACCATTTACAAACCGCACAACTGTAAATATAATAATAATAATAATAATAATAATAATAATAATAATAATAATAATAATAATAATAATAATAATAATAATAATAATAATAATAATAATAATAATAATAATAATAATAATAAATAAATAAATAAATAAGAAGAAGAAGAAGAAAAATCGCATCGAAATTCTGTAAGGCATTCTCTTTAAATGGAGACAATCATATCGCTCAAAAACAAGCAATGGAGTACCTGAAGTAGTGTATTTATTTACTTGAGTAAAAAGATGAATTGAATGCTGAAATCCTAGTTGACGGTGGGATATCTGTTTTGTAAATGATATTGTGTCTTGTTTTGTTTTGGTTTGTACATATGCAGTGATGGACCAAGGAAAAATGGATGTGGGGGGGCAATTTTTTTTTTTTTTTTTTTTTTAACATAACATCAAAATGCGGAAAAAAAATCGAAATGATAAATCGAGTACTTTTACTTGGAGATAAATGATTTATAAGGTTTTAGAGTGTTGAATGTTAGGTTTTAGAGTGTGGGTGGGGTCACTTTCGAAAAAATGTCAAAATTTTAGAAAAATTACACTAAAATTTCAACTTTTTTGGCTTGTCATGGGGGGCACCGGCCCCCATACTTACACTCTAGATCCGTCCATGTACATATGACCGATCAATACCTGGTTTAAAATGAAAAGGCTGAAATATTTCCATTTAAGGAAAGAGATATGGGATTTATGCTTAGTTATGTACTTTCTTTGAAAATGTAACATCACAAGGTAAAGGGATATGTATTATATTAAGCTTTTGCTTTGCTTTCGTGCATATGCAAAAGATACTACTCATGTTTCTTCAACTCAATCAACTCCATAATAATGAAAGTACAAACAAGGAACAAAACAAATTTTTCAAAAAAATTTAATGAATAAATTACAAGTCATTATGGAACACAACCTCTCTTACATTTGGCAGAAAAATTGGATTAACTGGGGCAATGGCGGTTTTAGAGGGCAGCACCTTAATAGGGTAATGTCCAAGGCTCCAAGCATAGTTCCACTCAATAAGTAAACATATGGAAAGAGTACTAACAAACAAACTACATGAAATATTTTTAAGAAGTTAGGGTGTGCATGTGTGTTACCCTTGAAGAAGTAGCAGTGGCATTGGGGATAGATGCAGTAGCGTGACCACCACCAACAGCAGATGAAGATGAAGATGGTCTTTGACGACACAGGCGATGATGATGCGGGACAAATTCTTGTGCCATGGGATTCAACTTGGAAACCATTTCCTCCAAATCCCTCATGTCCTCTTCCTTGTCACCATCAAACTTGTTGTTTTTGGGTAGGGTTGCCATCATCTTGTTGTGATGTTTTTGCTCCTTAACCAGCATCATCTTTTGTTGATGTTTGTTTGAACAATGAGACATGGTAGCTAGTAGTAGAAAGATGTTACACGAGGAAGATTTTGGTGACTGAGGGATTCACTTTTCACCACCTTTATGATACTCAACAACCAAAATTAAAGGATGAATTAAAGTAATGTGTTGTGTTGTTTTGTTTTAGTTTCTACATATGATGGATCAATATCTGGTCTAATATGTAAAGGCTGAAATATTTCCATTTAAGGAAACAACTACAGGCTGGGATTTATGATTAGTTGCTGCATTTTCTTTCAAAAGGTAACATGACAAGATAAAGTGACATTTATAAATTAAGCTTTTGTGCAGAGATGCATAATATACTAGTACCAGCTAGTAATTTGGGTCACCAAAGTTAGTCCTATTTTATTTATGTCCACTTGGATTTTTTTTCTTCTTTTCATTGTATGTATGTATGCATAAATATTATCATATATAGTAAATGGTTGAGTTTTAATGGAATTTGAAGTTACATTGCAAACTAATATCTGTAATATGATGAGCTTGAATCAAAAGAGAAGAAAATTAAGATGACTCTTCCTTAATACTAGAGGAGTATCTTTCTATGCTCCTCAAACACAACAAATGACATAACTGTACCACAACAAAAGAACATCGGCAGTTTTGGGCCGGCGCACCATCAGCAACCGAGCCGGGCCCAACCCACTAAAGAATACTAACAAATTAGCCCTCAACTAGTGATGAGTGTGTAAATACTCATCATTTTTACCTTTTTTGAGCTGCCAAAACATCTAAAAACACTCAATATTGAATCAAAATAGTGAAAATATCCCAGGAATGTGTTTTATATGTTTCAGATGCAAAATGAGTAAAAACAGATGAAAAACGTACAAAGTTTGCATAATTGGCAGTTTCAGTCCCCCAACTTTCAAAAAATTAACAAAAATAGTCCCTAAGCACTTATTTTAAAAGAAAAGTCACCAAAGGTCCTTTTGGAATCATAAGTTGTCATATTTAGTCCTTTGGTGAAAAAAAAAATCAAAAGTTTTGAGAATTTACAGTTTGGTCCTTAGAGTTTCAGAATTTGGCAGATTTGGTCCCTGGTGGGAAATTTTTGGAAATAAAAATCATTATTGGTCCATGGAAAGTCACAAGTGTCAATTTTAGTCCTTGGAATGAAAGTTTGAAGAAAATTACTTTTTGGTCCCTCAAGTTTCCACATTTGACATTTTTAGTCCCTGAAGGACCAAAAGTGAAAAATTACAGTTACAACCTTGGAATATTCATATATGGCAGAAAAGACACTTGAATCAACTTTGGGAATAATACAAAACCAACCCTCAATTTCAGATTTATTACAAGTTTGATCCTTATGGTTTTAAACTTAAATAAACAAACAAACCCAATCCAAGTTCCAAATCCAGTCCACCATAAACCACCCTTGGCCCAAACCTAAGCCCATCCAACAATAATAAAAACCCACCCCGTTTTTTTATTACTCCCCCGGTCAAACACCAAGGTCAACACCCCTCTTCCCTCTCCCACTTGGAACCTGCAATACCACAAAACCACCCTGGTTTTCCTTATCCACCATCACCACTTGCTCTCACCCACACCCTTATCCTTCCCAATTCCACACCCCAAGATGCATTTAATACCCCCCCCCCCTATGGCATACCTTTACAGGTCAAATTAGCTTAAAAAGGTTGTTCCCGCCAAATTGATTGAAGGGACAAGACTCATCCAATGGATAATATTATTGCTGGGATTTGACCTTTGGGACCCACACACCTCTGGAAGTCATCCATAAAATCAGAAAGAAGCAGAGGAAGAGAGGCAGTAGTTAATTAGATTAGAGGTAGTGTCGAATAGTGTGGTTTTACAAATTCAGTTATCTTTGCTTTTTAAATGTAATTTCAGTTATTTTAATGTAATCCAAACCTGTTTTAATCTTTGAATTCAAGGCTCCTTTTGTGAATTCAATTTTAGCATTTTCAAGTGAAATTGACAAAGTCACTTATTATTGTTAAAAGTTGTTGTTTTCTGCTCTCTTAAGCTCATTTTAGATCACTCATAAGTCCCTATAAGTTTTCCTTAGCAACTTATCAGTTTCTAAGTCATTAATCAAAATTACTCAAAAATTCAAGAAAAATAGAAAGAAAATAAAAAAAGAGAAGAAGAAGAGAAGAAGGCTGTAGCAGAGATCACCATGGATTGCTGTGGGGTTAGAAGCTTAGTGGTAAGCTGTTAGGGTGTTCTTGGGTACTAGTTTCTGTGTATTCAGCTTGGACAAGCCTTGTAAGCAACTTTTTAATTCCTTGCATAATCTGTGTTAAGTGCCCAATGTTGTTGCTTGTTGTCTAATTCTACCCATACATGCTTATTTAAGGTGATTATAAGTTAACTTAGAGATTTCCTTGGTTAAATCCTTGTTTTGCTCCCTAGACCTTCATAACTGTCTTTCTAGGGGTGTTTGGTTGTAGCTTACCTTCTAAGTTCTAGTTAGGATCTGTAGTAGAAAGTGGTCACCCCAGTTGCATTAAGACTCATTTAGGCTTAGTAAGACTTAAAACCTAGTGGTAATTAGTTAAAAGTCAAAACTTCCTTTTCATGTGCCCAACAGTCCACTGTGTGGATTTTCAAGTTCCAAATCCACACCACAGCCTTAGATTGTGTGTAAGATTGCTTATTTTGAGTTCATTTAAACTTAATACATTCATATCAGTCCACTAGATTCATCCCAAGTTCACCAAAGTCAACTAGAGTAGATTTCATAAAAAGTCAAAAAAAGTGTCAAACTACAGAAATAGTTTTTGATTTTTCATTTCTTCGTTATAAGTCCGTTAGACCTGAAATTTGTTTTGTAGCTTATTTTATTGCTTATCTACTTTCTGGTATTTTTATTTTAATTTTTAGATTTTTTTTACAAGGCGTAATCGACCCTTTTCGGGCTGCAAAAGCACTTTTTTAACTGCAGAAATAGTTTTTGATTTTTCATTTCTTCGTTATAAGTCCGTTAGACCTGAAATTTGGTTTGTAGCTTATTTTATTGCTTATCTACTTAGTGGTATTTTTATTTTAATTTTTAGATTTTTTTACAGGGGTAAATCACCCTTTTTAGGGCTGCAAAACTTGAATTCAGCAAATACCTTAAAGGGGTGTTTGGTTTAGTGTGTCCTACTGAGACTTAGTGAGATTCATGGCATGTTACTTGTTGGATCATGTTTGATTATACCCCATTACAATAGTTTAGTCTTAATATCTAGTTGTCATGTGACCAAAAGTCAAAATCAACCAATAACCTTTCATAAATGTTCACTATTGGAATTTTAGGGCCCATAAGCACTCAAATAAGCTCATTAGTTATTGCTATAGTTCAAATAAGCTTCATGATAGCTTATAATCACATTTATAGTGAGTTTAGAGGAATCAAAATTCAAAAAAGTCAAATGTAGTGTTTAATCAAAAAGTCAAAGTTACATGTTCTTAGTTTTTTCCAAAAATTCCAAGAATTGTTTTGAATTTTGTGCTTTGTTTCAGGACTTGAGATTTTTAGGAATTGTAGCCCCCCACCTCATCTTTGGATTCCCACCTTTATTATATTTTTGTGATTTTTTGAGTGGGCCCCACATCTCCTCAAACACAGATGCAGGCCTGCTGCATCAGCAGCTCATCTCCACTGTCTCACTTTCTGTGGGTCCCACAGGACACCACAGTGGGCCCCACAGCCTCCCCCTTAGTTCTTTGGACTCACAAGATGGCCATCTTTCTAGTTCTAACAAGCTTTTGACCCTGAGCTGCCTTGTGTGCCCTTGAACCAGCTTCAAACTTTGTCCCATTTCTGGTACAGTTGGATTTGGAAGTGCTTATTTTTGGCTTATTTGGCTTATTCTGAGGCCTTAGCTTGTTGATTTGGCATCATTCCTGTCCAAGTAACTTGTTTGAACCAAAATCCACCCCTGTGGACCCCACAAAGGCTGATTTCCATTAAAAGTCAAAGAAAGTCAACTGATTTAGCTTTTAGTGTCCATTTTGCTTAATTTTAAGCTTTGGAAAAAGTGTTTTCACAAAAGTTCTTAGTTTTTAGGTATAAAATAGTTTTCCAAAAGAAAATCCATAAAAAACCAATTTAAAATTAAGTGATAGTTTCTATTTAATATTAATTATCATTTTAATTTTTCTTTTTAGCTTTTTATTAAGTAATTTGCATTTTTATATTTTTCTTAATTTTCTTTTATATTAAAGTATTTTTAATAATTTTTCCAAATTTTTATATTGTCATTTAGTAGTTATTAGATTTAATATTAGTTTTATTAATTATTAATTAATATTTAAGTATTAAATAGCACAATTAGTTTTTATTAAGTACACCCTAGTTTTTATAATTTTCCTAGCTTTTATATGTTATAAAATAATTTTAGGAATTTTCCATAATTTTCTAAGTCATTTAGGTATTATTAGTAATTTAAATCAGTTTAAATAGTGTAATTAAGATAATTAGCTTTTAATTAATAGAAAATCCATAAAAAGACAAAAATATTTATTTTTAATTTTTATACTTTATTCAAGTTCATTTTAAGTTTTAGAAATTATTTTTGCAAGTTTTTAGTTTAATTTGTAGTGTTTATCATTTTTAGTTTTATTTAAATTAGGTTTAATTTACTTTTTAAATAGTTTTAATTAATTAAATAGTATTTAAATATTAAAATAATCATTTTAATAATTTCATTTTCATTTTAAATTTTCTTTTTATTTTAAGTTTGTCAAAGTTTCATTTTCACCCCCTGTAGTTTATTTTCCTTAAAACTCACCTTTTTCCCAGCACGCAGTCGTGTCTGATTTTTATTTGGTTTACGTTTATACGTTTCTGTTTCCCGTGATTGTTAATACTGTTATTCCTAATCATTACAGTAGTGTAAACAAACCCAAATCATTATCTGGTTACTTCTCATTCAATTCACCCGATCACAAACCCGTTTTGATACCATCCACACCTCGTCGGGACATAACGACCCGGGGAAACACTATATTCCACGGAGCATTGAGCCTAAGGAGTTTGACTATGTCAACCACATCTGTGGTTGACTTTAGTTTACTGCTTTTGCCTCAATCAACTAGCTAAATAAAAAAGTGATCATAACGAACAGCTAAAGTGATCCAAAATAACCAACAAAAAAAGATCACCCTTTTGTTCTTGGAGCCACGTGCTTGTACAAGGAGAAGCATGACCATAAATACAGCTACCAAAATGTGTTACCAGGTTTGGTAAGTTGCAAACAAATATATATATTAACACAGTTTCAAGTTGGCATTTTGGCGTTATTCAACATGTGCATCAACCAACACCAAAGCCCGATACAAAGTTTTTCAAAACAACATTTTCCTGCAAAATCAACGCGAATAACCTGAAAACAGAAAATTTAAATTTGCAAAATCCACTCAAATCTTGAAAGTTAGACATTAAGACACTCACAACATGAAAAGTAGCTACATTTCTAAGGTACGTATGGGTGCTAGATTTCTAAAGTGGGTCACAAAGAAAAGCCAACTGCCAGGTAAATAGTCCTAAACTATTTATGTAGGCAACTACAATCAAAAAGGCACTTCATAGGAAGACATTTGTCTCATGCTTTTTCTAACTCCATAGTGAGCCCAAACAACAAAAAAGACACACACATATGAAGGTTTTATAAAATTTTACACAACAACAAAAAAGACACGCACATGAAATTATAATAAAATTTTGGGCAAATAGCATAAAAAAACATCATACTTGTCCTAAAATACACTTTTCGGTATCGAACAAATTTTTTTTCCTCATATATGTACTGAACTTTCATTTTTTGGCATCGTTGAAGCACTTTGTGACGTTTTTGCCCCTCAAATAATTAAAAATCCAGGGGCAAAAATGTCACAAAGTGCCTCAAAGAGGCCAAAAAATGAAAGTTCAATACACATATGAGGAAAAAAATTTGTTCAATACCCAAAAATAACTTTCTTGACAAGTATGGTGCTTTAACATGGTATTTGCCCTAAAATTTTACACTTAGAGTGAACAAAAGACAATTACGTGTTTGATATTTGTGTTTTTATGGGGTAGTTGGATGGGTGTTCACAATTAAGTTTATTCTATTATTAAAAATTTTCAGCTCCACAATAATGAAACAAACAGCAAACAAAACACGCATATAAAAATTTCTAAATTTTTTTATTAAATTTTACACTAGAGTGAATACAAGACAATAAGTGTTTCATATTTGTGTTTTTATGGAGTAGTTGGGCACTTGGGTTCAAAAAAAAGTTGGGCACTTGGGTGGGTGTTCAAAGTTAAGTCTATTCCATTACTAAAATTTTTCAAAACAAATATCTATCCAAAATTAGAAAAAAGTTAATAGAATTGTCTAGGTGTTTTCCTAGGAATTTGTTTACATTCATAAAGTTTATGCATGGTTGGTATATACTAGGCTGAATGTCAAAAAGCAGCAATGTATTTCTTTTGATCATATAGGTTAACAAAAGTATTTGTTAACACGTTACATCTAACATACAAGTGCATTAATGTATCAAAACTTTCACAAGTTATTGCTCTTTTTGTGTGTATAATTTTATAACAAGTTTTAATTAAAATATCAGTAAGACGACCCCATTTAACGAGTCTAAATGGTGTTTAAACATAGAA
Organism: Artemisia argyi; assembly: GCA_030686995.1. NCBI lineage: Eukaryota > Viridiplantae > Streptophyta > Magnoliopsida > Asterales > Asteraceae > Artemisia > Artemisia argyi. The sequence goes on from CM060687.1 coordinate 88,194,300, forward strand.
CTTCATTTGAGCTGTGCAACTCCTTACAACTTTTTCCTTCACTAATATCATCATGTCAAGTCATTTTTTTTATTAAGTGATCATAGTTGAAGCATCGTGGGTGCTCTAAGTGATGTGTAAAATTTGTGAGAATTTATGTGTAAAATGAGGCGGGAAATGATTTGGTATAAATGAAAGTTCAAGGGCTACATGTGCATAATAAAAGAAAAAAAATTAATACACCATATGACAAATAAAATGCTTAAATACAGAAGCATGAAAAAAAAATCAAAGGATCAACACCTTGAAATCCATGTCAGCTAGAAACTCAGTAGGCTCCACGTTTCTCGAATCAATCAAAGCCAATATTCTCTCCTTAGCAGCCTGTGTGTCAGTAAGTTGGTATGTACTTAGGTATTCGAGATCAAGTAGTCTGCAGCCCCTTTCACTTTAGTATATATGTGAGTGGTTTCTGGATCTCCAACATTTATATGGGCAAATCCAAAATTAGCCACTTTTGCACGTAGTTTATCAGTAATCAGTACATTATAAGATTTTATGTCTGTGGATTATTGGTTGATCTGCAATTTGTTTATAAACAAAACAGTTAATGAGATTTCTTGATACTAAAAACATATGTGTTTATAAGTAACGAAATTGACTCATGAACACCACGAATTCATGATTAAACGATAGTAACTATATTCTTAACCTAGAACATCTTTATCTGCGTCTCTTGCATTATACCTTGTGTATCCAAAACCAGTGTAATCCCATACCTAGAAAGGAATAATCAATCTTTAATCACACCTCATGATTATCGAACCTTGAACTTAGCATAAAACTGATCCAAATGCCCAACAATTATCATGATCCAAATGCATTACAAACTTGATTTTGTTGTTCAGTAATGTACATATGTTAAAAAACTACAGTTTCAATCATACTTCTACCTCAGCGACGAAACCCACCCGCAGCAGCCCCCATTTCAGCTACCAAACACACACATTTCAGCAGACACGACCACCCTTTTTAGCCGCAATTTGAGCGCCAAAATCCCCTACTTTCATCCCCATTTCAGCACCAAAACACCTTCCTTTCATCCATCTTTTCTAGAATATCTTTTGGACTCTTTGAGGGCCCCACACTATTTCTTGCAGCCTGAACATTTACAAAACTTGGTCACTGAATCCGTATATAATTTAATTGCCAGAAATTATAAGATGCCTGAACATTTACAACTATTAACATACTAAAGATGCATGATTACTGAAGTTTTTAAAAAAAACACCTCATCATCCACATAAATAACAACCATTAGGCCAAAGGCCTTTTGCCATCCTGAGTTTCTTAGTTAGAGACTTTTCAGGGAGCGTAAATGTTGCTTTATCAGTCAAACACGTATTCATAAATAACCGATACGCGTTAACAACCTCTACTTCACATACTAGCTAACTAACTTCAACAATCCAGATCTCACTCACTTAAAACCTAACGCCCATTGGCATTATGCACGTCATAACCGTATCTCATATATACATTTATAATCCGAATGAAGTCCAAAACCAATATCTACTGTTTAAAATCCTCAATAAGTAACACGTTTCTATCTAATTTACACGCAATGTAATATTCCAAAGCATCTGAACAACAAATTCATATACATCACAAACTCCACGAAAAATAAAACAGTCACACAAAGTAAATTAACATTCACATCAAATCAAAAACACAAACTGAAAGTTCAATAACCTAACGCCTCTAACGGGCCAACACATTCACATCAAATCAAAAACATAAACGCAATAACATTCACAGTAGCAACGATTCAATAACCTAATGCATCTACCATAACCTGAAGCGTATTTGTAGCTCAAACACATAAAACATGATCAGTAAACATTAACAACTTACAAACCTAACAATAGGCTTCGATTGAGTGACGATCTACAATAAACTTCGATTGCAGGTTAATCCGTTAGCCCTAACGAACTGAGTGACTATCTTGTTGCGGAATTGAGTGAGTGTGTGTAAGAGTGAAGATTGGGGAAAATCAAATCGAGTGAGTGTGTGTGAGACTATGAGCTTGAGTGTGTGTAAGACATTTCATTCTCATCGTGTACCTAAGAACAGAAACATAAACATAGAAAAAGTTATTATATAAATATTTCATTTCATAAAATTAGTAGAAAAAATAATACAAACCTCCACCAGATCTGTTAAACCAATCATTTTACAAATCTTAGTCATATACTAGTATTTTAAACCCGCGCGTTGCTGCGGGGTGTTTTCATATGGTAGTTAGCCCAAAAAAAGAGGTCTGGAGTTGAAGCAATATATTTTCTGTGTTTGCATTTGACTACAAAATAACTTAACTAAACCGAGTTTACATTGTTATATAATGTTATAGATGTGAAACTATCATATACCATATTACCTTTGGATTGAGAAAAAAAACTGATTCATAACTCAACAGCATTTACATAAACTCAACCTCATAAATCTAGGCATCTAGCATACACATTGCAATTTACTATAAATTCCACGATTGTTGCGACTATTTCATAAGACACCAACTGCAAGCATTGCAAAGAGTACTGAACCTATAGACAATAGCTTCAACTGTGGTCTCCTTCTCATCAAGGGGTCTATACCCAATTACACTTGACATTATCAAGGTACGTTCCGTGAATCCCACATCTGTTTTGCCATTGCATTACCACCCACCAACCATTGCTACCTTAAACAGCAAACCATTTCCTTACACCATAGCCTGCAACATACAGCTTTCATTATCATTCCAATTTATTTGCTCTCCAGTTTTATCATACACATTCATTCATCAGACATATATACACACACAGTCACCTACTTATAAATACGACACGGACTCACACATTCGTATTCATTTTTAACTTTTTTTAAACTCTATCAGTAAGGTATAATATAGGTATTTTTGTTGTGATCTTGCATCTGCATTCCCTACCACAGAAGCTATGCCTCAGAATTACTACAAAGAAAATCAAAATGCAAGTACATTCACAAAGGTGACTTACCACATGTAGTTTTGTAGCTAACTTCGTTGGCTCGTCCGTTGATTCCTGCAACAAAGTTCCATTAATAATTTATCATATGTAAGCTGTAAGAAGGAGCCAATTGGGGCATTAGAAACAATACATAGTAACGAAAATAAATGTAATTCGTTGCCAAAAAAAACTCATTTTTCACACATTAACCTATAGATTTTGTATAAGCCATTTTCGCAGTAAGGGAAGCTGTTGAAAATTTGGTATAGATCAAAAATTAATACGCAGCAGGGGAAGTCATTTTCACCCATTCAAAAACCATGAACGCCTGCTTAAGTGGGCTTTTCTCCTTTTCTGCCCGCATAGTTTTCTGTTGCAGCTTTGCACGCTGCCTTTCCACTAACATCGCCGCACATTCATCAGCAAGCAAAACACACAATCTATATAAACGGCTTAAAAATAAGTAGTTATGAAAATTGTGTTTGGATTTTCTTAACTGGTAACAAATATTGTTGCTGAAGTGGCATCTGAGATTGCTCATTGTAAACACATAACATCAACTTAAGTGAAATGCTTGGTTGTATAACTTCAACTCCATTAAGAATGAGTTTAAAATAATCAATTTAAAAGGTGTCCCGAATTGTTTATCAGTGACGAATAAATATATGTAAGTGTAGATGCAGATAGGAAGTGTCACCTCAAGCTGTGTAAAATCCAAAAAAGTGTGACGACAATCGATCTTTCTATTCAACTCCTCAGAAGCAGTATTAAAAAGATCAGGAGCTTTTATCGGTATTTTTACATTTATTGAATGGTCTACCGTTTTTATAGTAGAGGTGATTAGACAAAAATATAAAATTTTCAATGACGAACATTACCTAAAGGAGAGCATCAACAGGCTGCTAAAATCATCAGCACCCGACTGTTAAGACATCGTCAATTCATTCTGATTGGAGATATTCGTTATCAGCAAACTACAAAGTGATAGATAATAGAACATTATTATACTTTTTGTTACCATTTTAGCCATTCTGCAAACTAATACAACAAATATTTTTTTCAAAGGTCTGTGATATTTTGTCAAGCACTATTAACTCGATTGCCTAAATTTATATCCATTATCTAAAGATCGTAATTCTAATTACTTCATTCTGTTCAAACAGAATGTATCTTTCGTTGGACCACCACATGTTGTAAGAAAGATACTATGAACTGCAATTAAAGTGTCTGTCTCATGTAATTCTTTTCTGTAACAAAACTGCAAGTGAGAATAAACCGCGAAAAATAAGGCTTAGACCTGCACATATTAAAGTAATACCACGTACACGTCATGGCTGGAATGACAATCAATGTGTGGCTGCTTCGCCCAGATACGGGAGTCTGTACACTTTCCTCCAGAAAAAAATAAATGCAGGACAATGTACGTGTGTTTCTAATTGAGCTGAAGTGCAATCCTAGATATGTTGACAATCCTCTAATTTTTAGGTGATAATCTTGTAACTATTCTCAGCTCCTATATGCACCCACACAAAATGACATGTTATATATATATATATATATATATATATATATATATATATATATATATATATATATATATATATATATATATATATATATATATATCTGCAGCGATTATATTTAAGAAGTAATCGGAAATAGTAACATAGTAACAATATCAAGTTTGATAACAAAATAGGTTTCTCTACTTTAATCTGAATATATGAAAGAGAATACAATCTGAAACCACCCATTTCAACCCCCAAAACCCAGACCCATGTGACCCCACAATAACCCATTTCAGGACGTAAACCCCACCCATTTTAGTCCCTATCTGAGTGCCCAATTCAGGCCCGAGACACATCCATTTTACACTGTACTTCAGACCTAAAGGCACCCATTTCAGCGTCCAAAGACACCCATTTCAACTCGCACTTCAGCACCCAATCGCATCTGTTTCAGTCCTATTTCAACTCGATTGCCTAAATTTTATCCAAAGGCTGCAAATCTGCAACAGACTTATTTTGACTCAACCATTTGATAAGCCCCATAAAGCTAAAACAAACACTCCCTTAGACCTCTATATGTAACATAAAGCCTTCAAATACACGCAAATGAGCCGCCCCATTGGCTGTAGCGACTTTATTAAAAAAATCAGTGGAAATTTGTGTGGAAATATAAGAAACTGGATATACAAAAAGGTGGCTCACCTCGATTAATCACGCAGTTATTACTGTCACCTAAACGTGAGTCATCAACAAACTTAGCCTGCAACTGAGTCCCGTCTAGATGTAAGCATGAAATTAAGAAACAACTGTTTTGTACACACCACAACTTATATACAACTTATAATCACAGCACGTAGATAGCTTGTATATTTATACACAATCAATACACACCTGATACAGCTTATTGAAGATGAGGTTGAGTCACAAATGAGACCTGAAATGTGACTTCCCCGTCACTGGTGGTAATCACTATCATAACACAATGCCAAATGCCCCTTGTAAACCTGCGACGGAATGATAAATGTTCAATGTTGAAAATTGAAAAGAAAAAAATGCAAATAAGTAGAAAAGCATATAATTTGTTAACTGGACTTCAGATTGTTTTTTATTTCCACTAAAATTAGCAATTTAATATTTCTTTATATGACCCATTCTGACCCATCTTCTGATTTACAATTTAGAACTAAAGTTAAATACAATCACAGTATATAAAGCAGCTATCACAGTCCAATACAAACACCCCTTAATCTAGCATTTTACATATCCAATTACAGTTTAATACAAACACCCCTTAATCCAGCTTTCTGAACCATTACTTAAGATATCTAAAACATTATTTTGAATGTTAAATTACCTGTTAATCCTTAATACAAAATTTTACAGCACCTAAACATTTATCACTTTATTGTTAGCATTTAAAAGCTATTATGTCTAATAATTCATTTAAATGCATAAAGTTGCGAAAGAAAGAAGTTTAACCAGGATCTTCTGGCCAACATATTGTAACCGTTAAAAGCAAAACTGAGAATGCTTAAACTTGTGCTTTGATGGGTGCAAGAAAGCAAACTGCATTTCATAAAAGTAACTCCCAGTTACATATATACGACTATATATTAGAAAACATTTTATGTGAAAAAAATAGACATAAAAATAATAAGATCACCTATGTTTCCACTATTAGTAATTTCGGTTTAGCACCATGAGATCAGAGTGACACCTTTAAGTAAAGCAAATCTGACCTTTAAGAGGATGTGACTATAGTTTTGAACCATCATGCCCCTTCACGATGCGGCCTAGAGCATGCAACTTCTGAATCGCAATTTCAAACTGGTTAACCCTACCGAGTAAAAAATTGAGGTGCGTAGTTGAATTAACTGTTCAGTTACGTACTTGATCAAAATGGTTCAATCAAGCGAATTTGCTCCACATTTAATTATGAATGGGGTTGTGGAGGCTGCGTTGAACTGCAAGACATTCATTGTGTCACGTAAGTTTCAGCGCTATGAATCTTCATCAGACGCAGCCTTAATGTCCCTTGAGGCTTGTCGTCTTCCTTGAAAATTCACTGCAATTTATCTAGCAGCTAAAAAATGCATACAAAACCTGATAATATAGTAAGAGTAGAAATAAATACAGTAAAAAGATTTGTAAAAAGCGGTTCACCTTGCCATACATTTTGGACATTCCACTTCATCCAATGGCATCAGTCCTGTTTCAAAAGGACTAAACTTAGAAATTTGGTTCTGTATTTCTGTTTACAACCTTTTGCTACAAAACACAGAAAAGAAAAAAAATCAAGGGTATTTGTTTCAGCTTATTTTCGGCCGTATAGAGTTATTTGTTTCGACTTATATTTTCATAAGCTCAATAACGGTACTTAAGTAATAATTGCATAGTATTTTCACCTAAAATGCAATCTCATATGGTAGCCATGAATTAAATGTAGAATTTATAATCTAGACAGCTTTTTAAAAAAAGAAGCAAACAAAGATTCAAAGAACTGTATACAGTAAAAGAGTTCTCAGTATTGGAATGCACCTTTAATATATGTACTCTAAGAATGTATACATATAATAATTACAATTTTATTTAAACATATCTATTAAAAAGCAAATACAACTGAAACATTCACTTTGATTTCAATAGTGGCTGTTATTTCTTGCCTTACCATATGTCATAATATAACTGAGTAAAACGAAAGTGTACGTTACACAATTCATGGTTATAAGTCTAGGGGGCTGCAGGGGCAGTTGATTGCCAAACGAAGATAGACTATAAACAATGAACCAAGCAACCACAGTGGTGGAAAATCACAACACAATTAGGGAAAGTTCTACCTGTTGTACGTTTAAATCCATCTGACTATCCTTAATAACATTGTGTATATATAATGAACTCCCAATCCCAAACACTCCTAATTTCATAAGAAGGCTAAAATTTAATCAAAACCTTAAATCTTATGAACGATTTGAGAAAAATCCCTAAATTAACACGAAACCCTAATTCTTATGAACCACAAATAAGAAATATAACAAAAACCTCAAATTAAAATAAATAAACCCTAATTTTACCTTCTTTATACCCGTTCTGTGGATATGATTAATTGTGTGTTGGATCGGAATTTCTTTTTTTTGGGCATCAATCATTATTTTTTGTGTGTGTGTCTGTTTGTGTATTGTGATTTGCGTTTGTGTGGCTGTCTTCTAGGATGGGGAAGACGAAGTGGGAGAGGAGTCTAGAATTTGTGAGAGAAGAGAAAAGGAAGATCGAGAATACCCTTTAGTATATTGACAAAAAAGGCCTGACCCAAGCGGGTGGGCAAAAAAAAATAGGAAAAAAAAGTATTGTTCCTAAGCGCAAAAAAAAGGTACTGTTCCTAAGCGCCTGATAATTGTTATATAGGTATAATTTGATATCAATATCTTGTAAAACAAGGTCCATATAAGTGTTGAAGGTGGCTCTTTTTCAGATCTGTACATAAGATGCAGTTTTGGTGTAAATGATATTTGGGGTAGAAGAAGATGTAACACCCCCAATTTTAAAATATTTGCAGCGGAATAAAGATTGGGTGTTACTTCACAGCTCATAGTTTTTGAGTAGAAAATAATTTTCTAAAACATTTATCATTCGAAGTTTCGTAAATATCAGAGTTTTAAAAATGAGGTCCCAGTGGTTTTAAAATTTGTTAAATAGGTTTTCGAATGATAATAAAAATTTTATAGCCTTTGTAATAATTTCGTGCTCTTCCGTCCCATCCTTGCTCATTTTAGACCTGAGATAAATATGCTAAAAATCAACAAAAGTTGAGTGATATTCATAGGTTTAAGTTTAATAGTTGAACAATGGCTATAAGTGATAATTGCACCGGTATACAATTACAAGTTAAAAATCAGTTGTTATTGCATTAAGCTCATGACACTCAGCCGATTAACAGATCTCATCATAAATGATGGATTATAGTAACAGGGGCCCTCGGGATAGGTCCTTGCCAGTAACCTATTAGATTTCAAATAAAGTGCATTTGGTTGTTTTCTCAACTCCCAAACGGGGATTGTCAATCCCTAATAGATCTATCCACAATTATTTACGTTCACCTCTCTGGGTGACTAAGACTCATGATATGAGGGGCTTTTGGCAATAAGGGACTTAAGCAATAATGATATCAGGTAAAGCATACCAAGAAAAATACTTGTGTTCAGTTTGTAAAAACTAGCATGTATCCCCCTCGCAGGGTTTATAAAAACATTTAAATAAGTAAAGGTGAGGCTATGAACTCACCTGAGTGGTTTAGTGAATAAAATATCGATACTCAGTTTGCAAAAATGGGAACGGCTCCACACACGACCTAGATAATATATGACAAGTTTTAGTGTTTGATAGTCTTAATGTTTTAATCGCGAGTAGTTTTTGAATACGTGATTTGTTAATCTAGCGTTAGTAAAACTTTTAGTTTTATAATATATTGTACGTTAAGTTTAGTTATATATATATATATATATATATATATATATATATATATATATATATATATATATATATATATATATATATATATATATATATATATATAACGTAACGTTTAATAATAATAGTAATAATAGTTTGAAATAAAACGTAACGTCGTGACGTGAAATCGTAAAAATGGAAAACAAAAATAAAAATGTTAATTTATATATATGGCCCTTGTCTTTTCCAAAAATTTACACTTTTTACCCTAACGGCGTTAGCGTTACGCCGTTAGTTCAAAATTAAATATATTTACATTTTACGTCCAAAACTTTATATTTCTTACACTTTTCACCCAAAAGTTTATAAAAATCAGTTTTCATCCTTAAGTTTACGAAATGACAGTTTATACCACAACTTTGAAAAGTTGACACTTTTAACCCAAATTTTGTAAAATTTGCAAATCTAGTCCAAAATTCAAAATTTTCAAAACTTAATGTTTTCATTTCTTAAATAGTTTCAAAATAGCTTATTTAACTTATTCTAACCGCTTATTTGTTCGAAAAGCTTATTTGATAGCTTTTGGGCTTTTTAACGAAAAACTAAGGCTCGTTAGTGTTTTTAAATCCAATGGGCCTACGAGGGTTTTGGGCTAAGGTTAGGAGTATAAAAAAAAATTACTAAAACTGCTTATTGCCCTAGCTTATTTGATCGGCTTATTTTGAAAAGATTGTGCCTTAAGGCCCAGTCGATAATTATAAAATTTCAAAACTAGTTTCCAAGTCGATATGCTTTATGATTTTTATAGGTTCAAAACACGATCTTTATTACCAAGTTTCTATACGAAAATGATTGTTTGTCATGAGGTCTATTAGTTTGTAAAATAAAATGGCATGCTCGTTAAGTAAATATTAAAGATATACGTGCGTTTTGGGCGTAGCATGGGACGAGTTTTTATAAGAAAAGACTTAGAAAATTTTAAGAGTTTTTCAACACTTGTTGTGGTACGTTAAAACGTATTCTAAAATAGTTTGTACATAGCGTTTTAGTTTCAAAACTTTATATTACTCGATTGTTGAGGTGGAAAATATATAGACTAACGTAAAATATGTATATGTCGTTTGTTTAGTTTTTGAATACTAAGGTGTATTTGTTTGTGTCGCGTATAAAAATAATGCAAATGAATGTATAGCCAAAAAAATGAAATGAGTCGTTAGGAACTTACGACACCAAATGGTGGGGTAAATGAGACGTAGAGTCGAGAAGTGAGTGATATGAGTACGTAGCGTGTATGTTTGCTCGACCAAGATTCACAAACAACCAGTTGTTCCTCCTAAACCCACACGAATCCTTTGAACTCCTACCCAATGGCTTCGACCCAAGGCTAGACTAAAACTTAAAGGTTTTTGGTGAGTTTTTGGTTTTGCATGGAAATGAAAACGCAAGCATGCATGCATGGGGTTTTTATATGGTACTTAGTGTATTCTAGTGTCTAAGGTTTAATGAGATGGGATCGTTACGTGTATTATAAAGTCAAATGTGTAAGAGTAAACAAGTTACTCAAGGTTTTTGGTTTCTTATGGTGTCGACATCCTTAACTTCAAAGAAAACGTGGGACTTTGATTATTAAAAGGGCATGGTACTTGTGAAATGGCTTTTAAAATGTTATGGTACTTGGCCTAGATGAATATAATATGCAATTGAGTGTGCATGAATCAAGGAAGTACTAGTTTGTTTGAAACATGCATGTCGACCACCATTTCATTTTGTAAACCGATTGGAAATTCGTGTATAGTTTGTGAGATTTGATAATTTTGCAACATTTAGACATTAGGTTGGGTTTAGAAATGATTTTAGGATGTTATAGAAACAAACGTGGGTTAAAATGGTTGAGTTTTGGATTAGTTGAAATTTTGTGAAATCGTTTTTGGGATGTATGCTTTGCCTAGTAAAAACGTACCTAGACTCGACCTTGGGGAACTAAAAATCGACACTCTAATTGTTGGCTAGGGGAGGAACGAGGGTATATAAAAATATAGGGGTGTCGTGTGTAGGAATTGGACGTACGAAGCTCGTTTCTAGCGTGTCTAGTCGAATTGGTTTGGAAACAAAATAAGAAAAATGGGCTTGATTGGTTGTGGGCTGTGAATAGTAACAGGCCGAGATTTGTGTTGGGCTTAGGGTGAGATTTGGGGTCTGGTTAAGTGTAATTGTAATTAGTGAAAATTTTAATTATAATTAGTGAAAAGTTTAGAATTTAATTAGTGAGACGTTTACGTGAGTCCGTACGTTGTCGAACGCGTTTTGTTAAAATACGTTATGTAAATTCGTAAGTGGTAAAAATTTAATATTCTCGCGATTGTTAGACTAGTGGTACATGTGTGAGCATCATTCCGAGGAAAAAGGATTTATGAGTATCGTAGTGATTTCGAGCAACATAGCATATAAAAAAAAAAAAAAAATTGTTATTGGTAAAAACGTTATTAATTAACGAATGATATATTAGTCTTTGATTTACTTTTACTATTTATAGGGAAATTTTATGGGAGTTTACAGTAGGTCAGTACCTACCCGGAATTCAAGTTTAACAAAATTCCTGTATTAGGAAATTTCGATCAAAAGGTTGTCGAGAGATTTTTATTATTAAGATTTAGGAGACGTGGTTTAGTTTGACTTATTTGTGCTTAGACAGGATCAAGTAACTTGTGTATTTAAGGGTTGTGAATATTGAAGGTAATGGTTTTGAATAGTAAAATAACGGCTAGGTGTACCGTGTCCAACGGTCGTGAATAGTAAATCCCAACGGTCCGTAATAGTGACCAACGGCTAGATTTCCACCTACATATACCCCTTTCAAACTTTCCATTTCTTCCACCAACCATTTTCCTATCACTTCACATTTCCTATTCTTAACCATTTTCTCTCATTAATACATCCGAAAAAAAATGCCGAGCCTAATTACTATTATCACAATGGTATATATCGTTGTTGCCATCACCTATTTGACTTTTGTTACGGATGAAGATTATGCAGTTTTGGTCGGGATTTTGGGGTTCCTAATACCACTCACGGTTCTATCATATGCTGTTGATAAGACATGGAGGCACTAGTCTAGAGCTAGGGTTGTTTAGGATCTAGCCTTTGTCGTGTTTCTATGTACTGTTAATGAATAAAACTTGTTTTGTTTTTTTTAGGAATTTGTCTTGTTATTATTTTTTTAATGATTTGTTTATATTTATCTTTCAGCATAATTAAGGTGATTCATCCTGTGGTAGCTCTTGCTATGGTTTTGTTGGTGGGGGTTTTTGTTGTCATAGCGGATCAACCTATTGAAGATTCTATGGTTTATATTGTAATTATTGTGACGTTAGCACTTCCGATGCTAATTATTTGTTTATTTATTAATTTTCATGGATTCAGATAAATTCATAGTTATTGGAGTTTTCTGTTAGTCTTTGCGAATTATTAGGGTTTTTCTTATTTGTACTTTCGTTGGTTTCTCGTTATAATGACGAAGGAATAAGATAGGTATTTATGGTAGTTTGTAATATTTATGAATAGTTCAGTTTATCTATATTTGTTGCTTTTACATGAAGATTGTTATTTAGAAAATTTTACATTATGATTGTTCCATCATAACATGATTCTTCCTAAATTAGACATAGTTGGTCAGGCTATGTTTAATGGAGGACTAAATGATGTGATGTTTGGCTTAGTCACAGTGGTATTTATGTTTTTCTTTAAGTTGTTTTAAATGGTGTTCAACGTTTTGTTATTATGATATAATACGTAATTTCTTTTAAGAAAAAAGTAGGAACTTTATTTATTTATTTATTTATTTATTTATTTTATGTATATATATATATGTGTGTATATATATATGGGTTTTTCTAACATGTGCCCTTAGGCACATGTTAAGAAGTGGGCCCTCGAGTCCTTTTGTGTGGGTTTTATCACTTTTCAAATAAAAAACCATTCTTTTGTGTCCTTTTCACGGGTTTCTAAGTCTTTTTTGTGGGTCCCTAGCTCTTTATCATGTGCCTTAGGGCACATGTTAGATAAATCCATATATATATATATATATATATATATATATATATATATATATATATATATATATATATATATATATATATTTTGATAAGTCAGAAATTTCTAGTCAGAAATTTCTAGGGAAATAACAGTATACTGTTAGTTGGTAAATGGAATAGAATTTGAAATTGACGTAGATTATAATTATTTCGGAAGTATTACAAGGTAGATTTTTCGATACGGTAGAAGGATAATTGTTATACTTAAGTTACATCCATCGTAACTTAAAGTAAAATACGGGGAAGAGATACAATCTCAGGAAATTGTCGAACTAGGATTTATTTATTTACAACAGGAATTTATTCATCTGCTTCAATCTAGTCATTATTCCTTTGATACTATCGAAGTCTTTAAAGGTTCCTCATTTCTAAGAGTTTTCGCTTTTGTTTATTTCCATTAGGTATAACTTCTTGCCTAATTTCCTTGGTTATGGGTGAGGGTTAGCCATTCCTTCTGGCGTTTTAAAGTGGGTTGGCCTATATTCCATGCAGCTTTCATGCTTGTCAGGCGTATCCGACTCTCCTCTTGGATAAACTATGGTGACTCCTTTAAGTACTACTGACATGATGTTACTTATCAACTCCCTGACATCTTCAGTAGTCATGGTGATTTTTGATGATGATGGAGTACATGTCTTGTTTACGTTGTCCATCTTCTTAAATCATTAATGAAACTTAACTTAGAATCCATCTGATGTCAGAATAACTTAAATAATGAATTCTAATTATTTCATTGATGATAGACTGAATTGACTCCTTACTGTAATCTAATTTCAAGATATGTATGTGTTGTATCATAGATAGATAATCAACTCTTGATATGGGATTACTAAGGAACAAACCGATTCGTCCACTAAAATAAATTCTCTCCATTATTCATGTTCTCTCTTGAAAATTTATTTTTAGACAATCCTTTGGTTTCTGGTCAATTATAGTATGTTTAAGAATTTCTTACAATTGTTAAGACTTCTTACGGTAGATTTGAATAGTATTGTAGAAGTTATCATAATATTAATAACTTGATTAATCGTCTTTGTGAAACGATTAGTACAAGGTCTCTTATTAATATGTCATGGATCTACGTGGAGTTATTTGTTTATCTAGGGAGATAACAAATTGATTAGATTTTTGCATGAAGGTATGAGGATTCATAGTATGCATGCTTGATACGAAAGAAACGATTGATTCATAACAGGGAGATGTAACGGAAGAGGAGGTTATTATATATTATGATTCGATTACAAATTCTGAAAGGTTCAGCTTTATTGAACGTTACATGAAATACTAACCAAGTCTGACTGGTTTAGTAGATGCAGCAGGGATACTTGTAAACTTAAGATTAGTTACGCCTCTGACGTAAATATCTAATCTCTTTCTCAAGTTCAAGTTGTGCTGCTTCCATGTTTGAGAAACGTTCCTGACACATGTTCATTTGGTTTGCCAACATACTCTCTAATGCGGCAATCTTTTGACCTTGGCTCCTGGCTTTCTCTTTAGCCATCCATAGGGTCCTTTCAATGTCTTCAATTCTACCATGTGTATGACCGTGTTCTCTTCTTGCAGAACGGACCCTGGAATCCAAGCTTCTAAGTTCCTGGTTGGTGTTTTCCTTTATCTCATTAATCTTTATTCCTAATTCACATATTGCTCATCTTTCAGCATCCGTTCTTTTGAACAATGCGTCAAGGTTACTGGTGAGTGCTAATTCACTCACGATTTTATGGCCAAAAACCGACCCAAAACGACTATTTGAGCTAACAAATGCCAAGAAAACACTTGTTTTTATGTTTGTGATGTGCAGGTACGGATATTACGAAAAAAACGAGCAAAAATCGGGAAAACCGGGCACGAGAGTATGAAAAGGTTCAAAAGCCGATGCCGGGAAGCGTTTTTCAAGTTCGGATCACTTTTATGCTTAAATTGTCATAATCTACCTTCAAGAATTATCATATGGCAAGATTAGCCCTTGGAACTATTTTTCAAAGAATGGCAGAATTGCCCTTGGAGTTTGAAAGTGTTCAATTTTGATCCTTGGAGATATATTATACACAAAAATCTGCTAGTCCATATAATATCCAGCCTGGTCCATAATGATCTGATCCAAAAGCCCACTCAATATTACAACCCAAGCCCAACCCTCCAAACCTATACCCGGTCCATCAGTCAAAATAAATAAAAATAACACCCCGCGCCTAAATTACCCCCAAATCAACCCACACCCCAGATACCATGAACCCTAAATACCAAATCCCAAAATTACCCCAACTCCCACTCTAATTAACCTCGTATTAAGGGTACTAATGACAATTCCCACATCCCTGACAACCTGTCAGAAGTTTTACAGCAAAGGAATGACAAGTGGGTTGCTCTGATTGGCTGGAACACGTCATTGGGAGGATTCGAAGCCTGTGATTGGCTATCATGAATCACAAGGGATCAAGAGAGAATATTCTTATGGAGATACCAATTCCAGACGCTTCTGAAGGCTTGAGCTCATGGCTATATAAGGACTCCTTTCATTACATTTCAGGGCTGTTAGATATTAGGAGTAGGAGTAGGTTTAGTGTAATCTTAGAATTTAGTTTAGCTTTTATTGCATTTTCAGCTTAATTTCTGTCATGTACTCTTAAAATGTTGTAATGAACTCATGATTTTTAATACAATCTCAGCTTTCTCTTAAAATTTACTTGTTCAATTTTACTTCAACTTTAGATAAATCATTGTTAAACAGTTTCACTAGTTTTCTTTTTAGTTCACATTAGCTTCTGGAAATTTACTTTGGTTAGTAACTGTTTTGATATCAAAATTTCCAATGGTCAACGAAAAGTCAGAGGGTTAATAAGATGATGAATCAGGGTAAATTTGGATAAATCAGAGGTGTTTGTGGTTTCAGAAGTGGGTATAAGCCTATCTTAAAGATAGGCCTGGTTGTGTATTCTCCCTATTTCAGTTAGGGCTGGCAGTTAGTAAGTTTTCATTCCATTTTCATTTTGAATTTTCCTTTCTGCTTAATTAGTTTCAATCTGAGTTGATTGCTTGATTTGATATTAGTTTCTGCTAATGTTCATGATTTGATTTCTATTTGATCAGCTTGTAGTAACTGTATTAGTATAATTTGATTGAGCATCTGAGTTGTAGTGTAAAGGTATTTCTAAGGGGGTGTTTGGATTGGCCATTTGCTGTGAGTTGTAATTGTTGTTATGTTGATTTCCTGTCTCATTTTCACTTCAGTATAATAGTAGTAAAGTTAGAAATTATAAAATCAGTAGGATGTTTTACTTAAAAGTCAAATTTACTTTTCATTTTACTTAACTGTTGGATAAATTAGAAATCAGTTAGTAGTAGAGGAATTTTAGTAGCATTATAATCTCAGTTAGCTTATGGTAGCTTAATAGTAGCTTAATAGCATATCTAGGGGAAGAATCAAGCAGTTAAAATTGGATTTAGTCAACAAGAGTAGGTATTAAGATAGTCAACTGTGCATTCTTACTTGTTGTTCATTGCTGCTGTTCTTGGATAATTTTAGAGTCTCACTTGGTAGATTTAGATATAGAATTCAGGCTACTTTGCATCTCAGTATTGTAGTCAAGCTATTTTCACCATAACATTTTAATCCTTAGCTTATTTGGTTCAGCTTATTGAGTCTACTAGTAGCCTGATTGAGCTTTTAGCTCCCCTGCACCACAGTTGTGACACATATTCATGGCATCATTTTGTCTAGTAGCTTTTATCCATAACCTTAGATTTTTGTTTCTATTTCATCTCTGGTTGGTAGCCTTTGAATTTCATTCATTAGTTTCTTCTTCACAGCTTATTAGACTAGCTTAATTTGCCTTGCTTATTGGGTGCTTAGCTAGTTTTCTGCATTTATACATAGGGCTGCAATTGTTTAATCTAGCTTGTTATTAAGTCTCTTTTGCTTCTCTGAGTCCCTTTTGTAGTTATATAAGTGCTGAGTATTGTTTGCTTGTTTTGGCTTGTGCATTTTTCATAACTGCTTATTCGTTGTTGTGCTCTAATTGCTTATTAATTGGTATTCTTTGATTCTGAGCTTTTATCTGTTACATTTTAGCATTTCTGTGTCTTTTGTATCATATTAATTCTGTGTTAAGAGTTTGGTTCAATTTTGTGGCAAGTGCTTATTAATAAGCACTTGCCATAAGCTGTTTAGGGCAGTTTAAGCACTTCTGCTTAATTTCTTAATTCCAAAATTTTTCTGAAAGCTTCTTATAGTATTTTAGAATTTCTGGTAAAATTTCATAATTTTCTGAGGTCGTTTGCTATTTTTCTTAATTTCTTTTAGGTAAAAATCATTTTTAAATCAATTTTAAATTCCAAAAACCAATAAAAAAATAGAAAAAGGTTCTGAAAAATACAAAAATAGTTTTTAAAATTCTTTTATAATATTTTAGATTTTCAAAGATAGTTTTCATAATTTTCCCATTCTTTTTTCATACTTTCTTTTATTTTTAATTACTTTTTAATTCAATAAATAGAAAATAAATTCTAGAAATTAAATAAAAAGTCAAAAAAATATTTTTCTTTTTCTAGAAATTTTCTTTTATCATTTAAGATTTTTAGAAACTTGTTTCACGTTCGTAGGATCATTTCTTGTATAAAAGTCGCGTTTTATTTCGTACGTTACGTTTATTTTCGCGTTTGAATTTCCGTTTTCGCGTTTTTAACATCCGTACATATCTAGATCGTATATTCTTCTCATTTTACTATTTCTTAGTATAACTTGATATTCAAAATCATATTTTCCATTTTCCCGCTTTTCACGACACGATTTCTCGATCCGGTTATTCACGATTCCATTTCACCTTCGCTGGGAGAACGACCCGGGAAATACTTTCACCGATATTTCTTCGGAATATAATTATATACTATAAAACGACTTTATCAGTTACGGTCGTACCATTCAAATTTTTGTTGGTCGTAAACCTTTTAGCTGTTCAGTGTGAGCCTCGTATATGCTGGCTTGTTGATAAACAAGAGTCCATATTGAATCAGGTGTGCTTATATTGTAGTTGGGGGAATTAGGTGAGGATAAGTTACTTGGGATATCTGGTATTGGGGAATCTAAAGTGTAGGGTAACGGAGAATTTGGCTCAACATTCTTCCACGGCCTCTCTTGTCGTGAACTTTGTCCAACTTCGAATGTTGCCTGACCACCAATCACATCTTCATATGATTTAGTAGTTCTCCTAAGTTTTTGACGTAGGGGTGAACAGATAGGTGACGATGAGAGTGATCTCTGAGTGATTTCTATATTAAGTTGGGGCTGTGATATTTGTACGTAGGGATCTTCAGTATTCAGATAATTTTGATTGATAGGTGATGTATTAGTATTACGGAGAGTAGTTTTGGCGTTCACGGAAGTTTTTGGAGACATGTTACTGTAGTAACCGGGAATAGTATTTTATAAGTAATTTTTACGTTATAGATATAATAGTACGGATGAAATAAAAATTATGTAAGCGCAATTTCTAAACATGCAGAATAATCTTAACAAGTAGTATACTGAGCAAGGTAGTCTGAGACACGGAAGGCACGAAGAGTGTAAGGCTATAAAATGTTTTGTTTTGTAAAAACGGTTATAGTTCGAATCTGTATTAGACCCGTTTCGCTATAACTAAAGCTTTGATGCCAATCTGTAACACCCCCAATTTTAAAATATTTGCAGCGGAATAAAGATTGGGTGTTACTTCACAACTCATAGTTTTTGAGTAGAAAATAATTTTCTAAAACATTTATCATTCGAAGTTTTGTAAATATCAGAGTTTTAAAAATGAGGTCCCAGTGGTTTTAAAATTTGTTAAATAGGTTTTCGAATGATAATAAAAATTTTATAGCCTTTGTAAGAATTTCGTGCTCTTTCATCCCATCCTTGCTCATTTTAAACCTGAGATAAACATGCTAAAAATCAACAAAAGTTGAGTGATATTCATAGGTTTAAGTTTAATAGTTGAACACAAGCTATAAGTGATAATTGCACCGGTATACAATTACAAGTTAAAAATCAGTTGTTATTGCATTAAGCTCATGACACTCAGCCGATTAGCAGATCTCATCATAAATGATGGATTATAGTAACAGGGGCCCTCGGGATAGGTCCTTGCCAGTAACCTATTAGATTTCTAATAAAGTGTGTTTGGTTGTTTTCTCAACTCTCAAACGGGGATTGTCAATCCCTAATAGATCTATCCACAATTATTTACGCTCACCTCTCTGGGTGACTAAGGCTCATGATATGAGGGGCTTTTGGCAATAAGGGACTTAAGCAATAACGATATCAGGTAAAGCATACCAAGAAAAATACTTGTGTTCAGTTTGTAAAAACTAGCATGTATCCCCCTCGCAGGGTTTATAAAAATATTTAAATAAGTAAAGGCGAGGCTATGAACTCACCTTAGTGGTTTAGTGAATAAAATATCGATACTCAGTTTGCAAAAATGGGAACGGCTCCACACACGACCTAGATAATATATGGCAAGTTTTAGTGTTTGATAGTCTTAGTGTTTTAATCGCGAGTAGTTTTTGAATACGTGATTTGTTAATCTAGCGTTAGTAAAACTTTTAGTTTTATAATATATTGTACGTTTAGTTTAGTTATATATATATATATATATATATATATATATATATATATATATATATATATATATATATATATATATATATATATATATATATATATATATATATATATATATAACGTAACGTTTAATAATAATAATAGTAATAATAGTAATAATATTTGAAATAAAACGTAACGTCGTGACGTGAAATCGTAAAAATGGAAAACGAAAATAAAAATGTTAATTTATATATATGGCCCTTGTCTTTTCCATAAATTTACACTTTTTACCCTAACGGCGTTAGCGTTACGCCGTTAGTCCAAAATTAAATATATTTACATTTTACGTCCAAAACTTTATATTTCTTACACTTTCCACCCAAAAGTTTATAAAAATCAGTTTTCATCCTTAAGTTTACGAAATGACAGTTTATACCACAACTTTGAAAAGTTGACACTTTTAACCCGAATTTTGTAAAATCTGCAAATCTAGTCCAAAATTCAAAATTTTCAAAACTTAATGTTTTCATTTCTTAAATAGTTTCAAAATAGCTTATTTAACTTATTCTAACCGCTTATTTGTTCGAAAAGCTTATTTGATAGCTTATAGGCTTTTTAACGAAAAACTAAGGCTCGTTAGTGTTTTTAAATCCAATGGGCCTACGAGGGTTTTGGGCTTTGTTTTGGGCTAAGGTTAGGAGTATAAAAAAAAAAATTACTAAACTGCTTATTGCCCTAGCTTATTTGATCGGCTTATTTTGAAAAGATTGGGCCTTAAGGCCCAGTCGATAATTATAAAATTTCAAAACTAGTTTCCAAGTCGATTTGCTTTGTGATTTTTATAGGTTCAAAACACGATTTTTATTACCAAGTTTCTATACAAAAATGATTGTTTGTCATGAGGTCTATTAGTTTGTAAAATAAAATGGCATGCTCGTTAAGTAAATATTAAAGATATACGTGCGTTTTGGGCGTAGCATGGGACGAGTTTTTATAAGAAAAGACTTAGAAAATTTTAAGAGTTTTTCAATACTTGTTGTGGTACGTTAAAACGTATTCTAAAATTGTTTGTACGTAGCGTTTTAGTTTCAAAACTTTATATTACTCGATTGTTGAGGTGGAAAATATATAGACTAACGTAAAATATGTATATGTCGTTTGTTTAGTTTTTGAATACTAAGGTGTATTTGTTTGTGTCGCGTATAAAAATAATGCAAATGAATGTATAGCCAAAAAAATGAAATGAGTCGTTAGGGACTTACGACACCAAATGGTGGGGTAAATGAGATGTAGAGTCGAGAAGTGAGTGATATGAGTATGTAGCGTGTATGTTTGCTCGACCAAGATTCACAAACAACCAGTTGTTCCTCCTAAACCCACACGAATCCTTTGAACTCCTACCCAATTGCTTCGACCCAAGGCTAGACTAAAACTTAAAGGTTTTTGGTGAGTTTTTGGTTTTGCATGGAAATGAAAACGCAAGCATGCATGCATGGGGTTTTTATATGGTACTTAGTGTATTCTAGTGTCTAAGGTTTAATGAGATGGGATCGTTACGTGTATTCTAAAGTCACATGTGTAAGAGTAAACAAGTTACTCAAGGTTTTTGGTTTCTTATGGTGTCGACATCCTCAACTTCAAAGAAAACGTGGGACTTTGATTATTAAAAGGGCATGGTACTTGTGAAATGGCTTTTAAAATGTTATGGTACTTGGCCTAGATGAATATAATATGCAGTTGAGTGTGCATGAATCAAGGAAGTACTAGTTTGTTTGAAACATGCATGTCGACCACCATTTCATTTTGTAAACCGATTGGAAATTCGTGTATAGTTTGTGAGATTTGATAATTTTGCAACATTTAGACATTAGGTTGGGTTTAGAAATGATTTTAGGATGTTATTGAAACAAACGTGGGTTAAAATGGTTGAGTTTTGGATTAGTTGAAATTTTGTGAAATCGTTTTTGGGACGTATGCTTTGCCTAGTAAAAACGTACCTAGACTCGACGTGGGGAACTAAAAATCGACACTCTAATTGTTGGCTAGGGGAGGAACGAGGGTATATAAAAATATAGGGGTGTCGTGTGTAGGAATTGGACGTACGAAGCTCGTTTCTAGCGTGTTTAGTCGAATTGGTTTGGAAACAAAATAAGGAAAATGGGCTTGATTGGTTATGGGCTGTGAATAGTAACAGGCCGAGATTTGTGTTGGGCTTAGGGTGAGATTTGGGGTCCGGTTAAGTGTAATTGTAATTAGTGAAAATTTTAATTATAATTAGTGAAAAGTTTATAATTTAATTAGTGAGACGTTTACGTGAGTCCGTACGTTGTCGAACGCGTTTTGTTAAAATACGTTATGTAAATTCGTAAGTGGTAAAAATTTAATATTCTCGCGATTGTTAGACTATAGTGGTACATGTGTGAACATCGTTCCGAGGAAAAAGGATTTATGAGTATCGTAGTGATTTCGAGCAACATAGCATATAAAAAAAATAATTTTTTTTTGTTATTGATAAAAACGTTATTAATTAACGAATGATATATTAGTCTTTGATTTACTTTTACTATTTATAGGGAAATTTTACGGGAGTTTACAGAAGACCGGATATTGTTTTGGTGTAAATGATATTTGGGATGGTAAGTGAACCATGGTTAACGTCATATTTTTTATGCACATACTATAATGTTACATCATTAATGCACATGTTACAACATGCTATATGCATAATTGTGATGTAATTGTGGTGTGTGTATAAATAAAAGTGTCAAAGTAAGTATCACTTGCCTTTTCGTACAGTGGAATGAAATAAAAAAATTATTTATTTTTATAACAACCCTATTGGTATAGTGTCATTTTAGTAGAGATTATTTATTTGTCAAGAAAGAAAAATGAAGAAAAAATAGAAATAGTTAAACAATAATATCTCTCCTCCTCATGTCAAAACCCTTAACCCCTCCTCTGAAACCCTCCTCCAAACACCTGCAAGCAATGAACCTCACCCTGTAGAAATGCTTCTTCGTCACCGGACTAGTTTACAACATCTATTGGTCTCTAATCCAATAATTATGACCTCTAAACACTTTCTTCACTTCAAACCCACTCTAAAACCCTCTTTTAACAGCAAGTTTAAACAACAAATTAATGTGTTCTGTAACATACCCATAAATTCTAATGTGAAAAAGATTGCTTCTTTGTCGATTAAACCCTCTTCTTCTTCTTCTGGGTCTGATAGTTTGTCTTTTTCTACTCATGCTAGTATACCCAGACCAGGTAATGTATAAAAATTTAGTCTTTATGGTTCTTTAGTAGTATTTTTAACTTTGTTGTTGTTAATCCTGTTGATTTTTTTTTGGGGTGTTGTTTTATGGTTTGTAATGTAGAGAATGACATTGAAGTAAGTTTAACTAGGAATTAGACTTGGGGAGTGTTTGGGATTGCTTTTTTTTTGTTTTTTCTGCTTAGAATTAAGTACTTGACGAAATAGTATACTCTGAAAAATAATAATTTGTTGAAACATTTTTTGTTTAGTACTATGTT
Source organism: Artemisia argyi (assembly GCA_030686995.1). NCBI lineage: Eukaryota > Viridiplantae > Streptophyta > Magnoliopsida > Asterales > Asteraceae > Artemisia > Artemisia argyi. The sequence goes on from CM060687.1 coordinate 88,217,467, forward strand.
TTTCTTAATTGTATGATTTGTTTGCTAATAATGTTCATTATCGCTTCAAATGGTAGCAAAGTTTGGTTTGTGTAAATGTGAAGTTGTTTTGTTAGTGGTTACAAAACATGTGGAAGACAAATAGGAATCTTTCTGGTGGTTTTTTATTTATTTTTATTTAGTTATTGGGAAAATGGGTTTGCTGCGTTTCTTGTTGTCTGGGGAGAATTTGGGCATATTTCGCTCCTTTGCAACTTAACTAGTATTCTTAGGGGGTGTTTGGGATTGTTTGTTTTATCGTGATATGCTTATGCTAAAAACTAACTACTTATAAGCTGCTAAACAATGAGTAATTCAGGAATAGCGTTTGGATTTGCTTATTTTGTATAAAAGGTAAAATACTCGAAATAAATAATGATTTGTTGAAAAATTCAATTAAATTCATTGATAAAACGTCTTTAAGTTAAATATACAACAACAACAAAACCCAATCCCGCCAGGGCAGGGTATGGGGGTCTTTAAGTTAAATATAATATGTATAAAACAAAACCGCTTTTGCGTAAAAATTAGCAGAAAAAATTAGTAATCCCAAACACCCTTTATAGCTTACATGAGTCTTGAACTTTTGGGCAAATACCAGATTACGTAGCTTATATTGTGAAGAACAATCAGGTTAGCGGATTGTGGAATATTGTGAATACTTCTGTTCGAGTAACCTCTTTTTGTTAAAGTACCGAAACCAAGATGAATAATGTGGATTGGAACTAAACCGCTATTACAATGTTAAAAGCTATTTTGTTTAGGTTCATATGGGTTTTGAACTGCGATCTTATGAACACCGCCCCTAAAGTTTCTCTTAAGGTAGAAAAAAGCTTTTTACTCAAGAGGTGTTGTTAGAAGTATCGGATACTTGTTTAACGTTTAGTATTATGTGTCTTAAAATTTATATTTTGCCAATTAAATGTTGTAGTCTTTTTGGGTTAGAAATAGCACTTTAGGCATGTGAAATGTCTCACATATGTTGTCTCTGACTCTACATATCGTGTTAGTGCTTTTGATAGTTTTCCATTAAGGGCATGTGGCCACCTTCCACTCTGCATATGGACATCTAATTAAGGACATCTAATAATAACGGTATTGATGTTTTTTGTTTGTTTGTTTGTTGTAGTATCAGACGTGTATTTAGAAAAACCGGATGATCAGTTAGTTGATTCGCCAAACCTAAAGCTACTAAAATTGAAATTGGAGGAGATCGGAATAGCCTGTGGATCTTGTAAGCCTGGCCAAACATATGGCTTGCTATGTCCCATGGTATGCACACGCATCTCTCTTTCTCTATACTAATTTGGTCTCTTGTTTTTACGAACATAGAAACATTGCATTTAAACCTATAGAATGGTTGTATCTGTTGGAAAATTGGGAACTTTTTTATGTTGACTAAACACTATATAAGGCATCCGTATTAAGGATTTTCTACTCCAACAGTGCAAAGGTGGCGACTCTGGAGAGAAGAAACTATCTCTCTTCATTGCTGAAGATGGGTAAGTTTCGTCATTGTATTTAAAGTTTGACACATTTGCTAATGACAACCAAAATCCATATAACACAGTATTTATCTCTTTATTTTATTTTGACATAGGCTTATTTAAATTGTTGTAGTAATGAAGCTGCGTGGAGTTGTTTTCGGGCCAAGTGTGGATGGAAAGGCATTACAAGGGTAAAATATTTTATTTCTGTAAGATATACTACTTGCTTTCCTTTGGTGCACTTAACGATTATAATAGTTTAATGATGTTGCAGGGTGCAGCAGACGTCAAATCGAGTTACAAAATGATGAGTAAAGTCACAAGAGTGAAAAAAGTCAAAGGACTCATAGAACGTGATTTAAATTTAGAACCTTTGTGCCCCGATGTAAACTTTTATCTTCTTTGTGCTTATCTTAATAGTTTAGATGTGAAAGTTGCACAAAGTACCCATGTACAGGATCTTGTAAGATACGTGATTTTGGACATGATCTGTTCCTGTTTGATGTTATGCTATTTCTGTGATTCAGTTGGTTGAATATTTTGCTGAAAGAATGATATCTGAAGAGACATTACGGAGAAACTCGGTCATGCAAAGACGATATGGGAATCAGGTATACTACACAGCCTTTTCATTGTGAAGTTAAAAGCCTGTTTATAGTTTTTGGGTAGAAATAGAGGTGGCAATTGTGACCATTTATTTATAAAGAATTAAACTGTTATGGACAATAAGTGCTTTGGGTTGCCCCATTTCGACTTGTACCAAAAAGGTTACATGTTTTGTCATACACATTTTGACCCGTTCCCCAACCTTTCCAACCCGCATCATTTGCCACCTCTACTCCAGATATTACTACCTCCTCTGTTGTCTGATATGAGTCAGAAGTTTTTTAATCTTGTTGTAATAACTCATGCTCAATGTTATGTTGGCAGATTGTTATTGCATTTACTTATAGGCGAAAGGGGGATCTTATTAGTTGCAAGTATCGGGATCTTGCAAAGAAGTTTTGGCAGGTCCTCTCATTATTCACTCTCTTTATAATACCTGTTTGCTAAAACTGAGAAGCTCATCATGCTTTTGCTTATACTCTGCAGGAAAGTGATACTGAAAAGATATTATATGGGCTCGATGATATAGAAGGAGCAAGTGATGTCATCATTGTAATATTTTCATCTTAAGACTCATTTACATGTGTACCTCACTTCATAATCTTATGGTTTTTTCTATTTCTATTTACTGATTTAACTCTTATTTTATCATAATAGGTTGAGGGTGAAATGGACAAACTTGCAATGGAAGAAGCTGGTTTCAGGAATTGCGTGAGTGTTCCCGATGGTGCTCCTCCAAGTGTTTCCACGAAAGGTGTACCATCTCAAGAAGAGGTTAAAGTTTACTATAACTATAATCTTTGAATTACTGTATATCATTTTTGTGTCTCTTTTGCTGGATTTTTGTCACAGTACTAAAGCTTTTCCTGAGTTGGGACAAAGCTTTTGTAAATATTATATTTATGATTTCAAGAGTTTCTTACATTGCAACTTTTGTTATGACCGGATAAAGTCATGGACTGATGTCCTTACACTATAAATGGAATTGACACTGCCTTTTTTAAATATGAATGCAGGATGTAAAATACCAATATTTATGGAATTGCAAGGAGTATTTAGAGAAGGTATTTATAACTACTTCCTATTGTTTGTATCGATTTTTGTGTTATATGTATAGAGATAGCAATTTTAACCCATTTGCTTATTTTGGGTTGATTTGGATTGATCAGTTTTAGCCACCACCAAATGGCCTAGTGGCAAGGCACTTGACTTCCTCACAAGAGGTCAAGGGCTCAAACCTCACTGGGTGGACATTTGAGGGTACGTGAATTTGAGTCAAAGACTCGCTCTCCCTGGGTAACCGGAATAGGGAAAAACCTTATCCGTTTTTGGATTGATTAGTTTAAGTGCTCCCAAAAAAATTACCCAAATGACATTGACACATAATTAATTTGTCTTGCAGGCGTCTCGCATAATACTCGCCACAGATGGGGATGAGCCTGGTAAAGCCTTAGCTGAAGAGTTAGCACGTAGGCTAGGAAGAGAAAGGTTGACTCAAACAACTACCTGATATTGACTTTACTTATTAGTCGTGAATTTATGGTTTCTAACAATGACCAATGATCTTTTTAAATGATTTGAAACAGGTGTTGGCGAGTCACATGGCCTACTAAAAACGAAAAGGAGAATTTCAAAGATGCTAATGAGGTTCTGATGTTCATGGGTCCCGCTGTATTGAGGGAAGTTATTGAGTCTGCTGAATTATATCCCATTAAAGGTTTATTCAACTTCAGAGATTACTTTGGTGAAATTGATGCATATTACCATCAAAAATTTCTTGCTGAGCTTGGAGTTTCTACCGGATGGAAAGCTATGGATGATTTATATAATGTATGTTTACTTGTTCTTTATATAGGTAGAAATTTGCCATAATTGTGCCAGCTATAGCTGTGTATCTTTACTCTTTACTTATATTACGTCTAATTGGGTGACGGGTCAAAATGTTTTTAAGTCAACAGATGTAGTTTTTTGTACGGGATCTGTTTGACCCATCTACTTTTTAGCTATTTTTTACTTGTTTGCTCCATTAGAAAATTAATATAACCTGAATTGGTCATAAGTCATTGGGTCAACAATATGACATGACATCTACTAAATATTGCATGCTTATTTGTTTAGTTACATGTTACCTTATTGTAGGTTGTGCCTGGAGAGTTGACTATAGTCACTGGAGTCCCCAATTCAGGAAAGAGTGAGTGGATTGATGCATTGTTAGTCAATCTGAATGAAAGTGTTGGCTGGAAATTTGCACTTTGTTCTATGGAGAACAGGGTATGTATGTTCCATGATCCATAAAATAGCTATTATTGATTTGTATATGTTTCGTTGGATGTCTTCTTGGACATATGATTATTAATTTGGATGTTTTATGCTCTATACTTTTAGGTCAGAGAGCATGCAAGGAAACTTCTCGAAAAGCGCATGAAGAAGCCATTCTTTGATGTGAGGTTAGTGTTTTATTTTAGTCTTAAATTGATTTCTTCGTAATCTTGAAATTCATTTATTAACCATGGAAGCTCAAAATGTCTTAACATGACACAAAGTCACCTTTAGATACCTACTTTTAGATGAGAGGAAATCTGCCTTTTCCATATTTTCATCGTATTACACAGTTGTGTAACTTTATGCTTAATGTCATGGTGTATGCCAGATATGGAAAATCCGTTGAAAGAATGACTGTGGAAGATTTGGAGGTAGGAAAGAAGTGGTTAAGTGATACTTTTCATCTCATAAGGTCAGTTCCAGTATCGCTCAGTTTTTCTATCTTAATATATTTTAAAAGGCTTTCTGTTAAATAAATCACGAAGTTAAATCTGTAGAGTACTATTTATTGCTCATTTTTTATTAAGTCACATTTTCATTACTGAGAAGAAGTGACAAAATGAGTGGGTCGATGGGTTGGGTAATGGGTCAAAATGGGTACTGTTTTCCATCTTTTTGTAAGAAAAAAATTCTAATACATAATAATCTATAGGTGCGAGAATGATTGCCTACCCAGTATCAATTGGGTTCTTAATCTTGCTAAAGCAGCGGTCTTAAGACATGGTGTTAACGGGCTCGTGATTGATCCATACAATGAGCTGGATCACCAGCGGCCTCCTAACCAGTGAGTAATTAAATTGCATTTATCCGGTCACATTTACAGATTTCTTTCTGATGCTTTGGGAATGGATATTTTTTCTTAACTGAATGTATCATTAATGCACAACAGGACAGAGACAGAGTATGTAAGTCAGATGTTGACTAGCATCAAGAGATTTGCTCAACATCATTCATGCCATGTATGGTTTGTGGCACATCCTAAACAGGTAATGTCTTCATTACTTTAACCCGTTTAGCGGTAAATGGGTTGATTTGGGTCAGACTGTCTCTACGGATCAAATGGGCAACCTTATAAAAGAATTGGCAAAATTGGATAAGACCACCTGAATCACTTAATGTCAGAAACTATAGTTTAATCATATTTGACGCATTGGTTATCTATAGCACTTACGAAACAAAAATAAAAACAAGTTTCTACATGGTCGGCTTACTTGACCCATTTTGAGGGGTACTCAATTGCCCGTTTTGACCCATTACCCCATCTGTCCCATGGATAGCCATTGATCTAACTTCTAAAGTATGTTCAACAGTTGCAGCAATGGACTGGAAAACCTCCAAATCTGTATGACATTAGTGGAAGTGCCCATTTCATAAACAAATGTGATAATGGAATTGTTGTTCATCGAAATAGGAATCCAGAGGAAGGTCCAATGGACCAAGTGCAGGTACTATGCTTCTCATTAGTTAGTTGACAAATTCTGTTCTTGTATGAATAAGCACATAAAATGACCCGAAAGGACATTTGTGGAAAAAGGAGACATCTTATGATTTGAGAGTAAAAGTCTCTCATTGATTACTGATTATTGCGGATAAAAGTCACAACAACCAGCTTTCATATGCAAGTCCATACACCCCCTTAGTCTTATTAGATATGCATTACTCTTGATCTTATATATAATTCTTTTCTCCTAGATATGTGTGAGGAAGGTTCGGAATAAAGTCTCAGGAACGATAGGTGATGCAATCTTGCAATATGATAGGTATTTTGCTTCTGGATTCTTTATGTTTTTACTACACCCGAGTCTTAGCAGCCTGATCATTTTCTATATTTTAGCAGTAAAACCTAGTTTTTTTTCTATTTTTTATTTTTTATTTTATTTATTACTTATATTGTTTTTTTTGGGGGACTTTGTTCCATCACAATTCGTATCATGAATTTTTAATCACTCCACACTTTTTCATAGAACTAACTCAATGTGTGGATTGCAGAATATATTATTAAACTGAAGTTTATTATTAGGAATATAAAATAACTTTTTGCTGTTTTTACTGCTGCAGAGTAACTGGTCAATATATGGACGTCAAGTAGCCAAAGGACATGAGGTGAAGGTTTTGTCTTGATATTCATCTTGTTAATTATTATTTTTTACTTTTTTGTATAATGTTCAAACTTTGTAAGAAACGTAATTTGATGGGTGAATTTTGAAAACATTGATTTATAGAAATCATGTTTGTATATCTCGCTAGGACCACATTCCGCCATTCTTCACACCTGTTTAAGTTTCTGGGTAGCCTTGGTTTGACGACTTCAACTATTTTCATTTTTCACAAGGCATTGAAATTTACTTATTTAACATCTAGATCCGATTCAATCAACTAGTCACCGATAAATCAAAGATTTGATATAAATTGCTTAACATCATTTTATTCATATAAAAACTGATGCAAAGCCATAGAGTAGATTTCCATACAGTTGCATCTTTTGCTTGTTCTAGTCGATTTTTAGCTCAATGACATTTTCTTTTGATTCCTTTCTATTTGAAATTCTTAAGCTCATTTTTCATTACCCAACTTTGTTAACACACGGAGTTATCGATCATCACACGTCTTCAAGCGAATGTTACCACAACGGGTTGTTAGTTTGTTTGCAAAATTAAAACCCAACTTGAGTCACCCAGTTACTATTTGGAGCTTTCAAAGTACTATTTTTCTTTTTGGTAAAATTTAGTAGAAGTTGATAGTCAATTTTGAAACCAATAATATGCGCTTGTTACTTCAGGAATTTTTTGCATCTTATCTACTAATTTGAATTACTATAACGTCGGAGATGGGCTTGCACGAGATGTATTCCAATACGCAATTCTTTGTCAAATTCATCACTATAAACCTTGAGAAATGATACTAAATCGCGTATTAGTGTTTTTACACTATGCAGACTTTTAACCCCTCAAATCTTAATTAAGTCGTCACTCTTGGAGATCACATGATGGTAATTCATATTGATAAGTCTTCGCTTCCATGAGTTGTCCAGTTTGGAGTTAAGGCCATGTGGGCTACTTACCTGAATATCTTCCACGGCTCTGGCCAGCATGGCTTACATTGCGAGCGGGAACACCACTCTGGGCTTCCCTTTCCCGCAAAATTTATTTCCGCTCATGAAACTTTCGCAATCGTGTTCCTCTGTGTGTGTGTGTCTTCCCAATTGTTTCCCGCAACAACATTCTCTGCCCATCCCGTCCTCCCATGGTACTTCCCATGCTCTAAGATATTACTACCATATATCAGTTTGAGTCGCCATTTAGAACTTAATTAGCTTTAAAGTACTGGTGGTAATTAACAGAAATTACTTAATAAGGTTCTACCAGCAAACTTATTTTTTCATGTCATAGATTTTAAAGTGATGGTTCCTAGTTTAGTGGTAATAGATTTTATTCAATTTAGCTTCATTTTGGTTATTAAAAATTTTTAAAACTTTGACCCTTCTCATATTAACACTAGTCTCACTTGTTAAATCACGACAATTATGTAATTGGATAATGATCCAATCTACTCTTTTATCTATAAAACAATGCCAAAACAAAAAAAATTGGGAAAGTGATCATTCCCTTAACACATATCATGAACACAAGTTTATGAACATGCAACACTGTTCTCAGGTAACAAAACTGTAGAGTTAATTCCTTAACACGACAGAAAAATAGAAAATTCACTGTCACACTTTTAATATTCTCATTTTTTGTTAAAAGAGAATAGTTATCAATGTAAGATATTGTATGCTTTGGTTACCATGTAATTACTTTATTTGCAAATATGTAAAGATCTGGAGATAGCTAGAGGATGCAAACTTGGGTTTACAATCATTAAAAATTACCAAAATACTATTCGTATTTTATTACTAACTATTATTATTCCATGAAAAAAGCAACTCAAGATGATTATATAACCAAAATTATACGTAGTAAATTTTATTTACTTCCATTTGTGACAATCAATGATAATTTTAGCTTATAACGAAGAAACTTCTTTTTCTATAATCAAACTCGAGAAGACTAAAAATGAAACTAAATGAACTTTCATTTCTTTTCCGTTTCAAATCGTACACCAAAATTGTTCTAAATTCAAGAACATATACATAAACATAAAATTAAACTCATCAAGACCGCGAAATAAACTCTAACAAACTTCATTTCGCATATAAGCCACAAATCATACAGTAAAACTAAACCAATCGGTCGACGGAATACATTCTCAAGATCTACTTCATTTAGAATCCGTTTTCGTTACAACAAAAATTTCAAGAAAGATTAAAAACAGTAACTGAGGACTAGTTCAAGAACCGTTTCAGTATATATTCTAAAATCATTTCTTTTAACTAATCAGAATAAAACAAAAAAATTACAACTTTTACCATGGTAATTACCAACAACAGAAACTAACCATTAATCAGGGACCACTTGGGTAAATTTCTCCGAAACAACTAATCCAACTAATTTTACCATGGTAATTACCAACAACCAACCAGTAACTTTTTTCAACTTCTTGAAATCAATTCACAATCAACATCAAACAAATACCCATCAAGAAACTAACCCAACAACTCAAACCAACTCCCTTAACAACCCCCAACGAACTCCCAACTTCTTCCGGCGGCGCCGTCACTTCACCACCCTCTCTTGGCGGCGCCGCCACTTCAGCCGGCGGCGGCGGCGGGGGCACCAAACTCACACCAGCATCACCATAAATATGATAATCAAGAATCTTGTCAACCCCATGCACACAAACAGCCCCAGTAGTATAAAGATCAGGCTGCATAACCAAAGCATCATCCACACTAAAAAAATCATCAGTATTATTCGTGATAACAACCGTTTTCGACGGCAGAAGCGTAGGCAGCCTTGTATGCACTTTAAACATCTTCAAATCATTAAACGATAGCCTTTGTGGTAAGATATGATAAGGGATAATAAAAGGGTCAAATGTATACGCCCCGGTAGCTGATTGTGTTAAATGGGACAAAGCGTCGTTGCCCGGTACAAACAATGTGGCTTGCGTTGGGAGAAAGTTGGACGTTGAAGATGTTGGCAAGGTGGCATTTGACGTTGGATTGAAGAGGATATTGGCCCATGTTGCAAAATCGCCTGCCCCTATTAAGGCGTCTATTATGTTTTTTAGTTGTTCTTGTTGGATGGATGGTGAATTTGTTGTTGGTGATGGTGGTGGTGGTGGAGGGGTGGTGGTTTGTGGTGGTGGTGGTGACGGAGATGGTGACGGAGAGTGGTGGTTGAGGGAGGAGATGTGGCGGAGATTGGTGGTGAGAGCCACCGTAGTGATGAGGAGGAAAATTGAAAAGTATTTTGTCATGATGACGTAAGCAAGTAATTTGGTTAGGATTGAGTTAAGTATTGTGATTATGATTTGTGTTACTATTATTTATAGTCGTTTGAGTTATGGTCTATAGTGGGTAAAAATTTATACTAACTTTTTTTATCTATAAAATACAGTAATTAATAGATTAATGGCATATGGTTTGAATTTGAATATGCAAGTATTTTGGACATGGACTTGTTGATTTGTATTTTTGTTTGATTCGTTTTGATCTTTTTCCAATTGGGTAAAAAAAAATTAATTTTAGCTTATTAATTAGGAAAAAAAATTAATTGCAATTCACTAATTTTTTTGGTAAGATGTGTGTGATCATTTAGAAATAAACTAGAAAGAAATTTACTCATGACTTTGTTGTGTTTAAATCGTTGGATCTAAAGATAGGGTGATACAGGTGAGGTTGTTCATTCGGTTTTATCCTGTATGTCGGGTTTCGGGTTTGTGAAAAATGGTATGGAACCTTTCACACTGGCTATAGCTGAAATTTATAACTGAATACAGCAAACCATATTAATCTTACGAATAGAAGTTTGCCAAGAGTTGAAGATTAACCTTTTGTGTGAGTTGTTCATCCGAATGCACAACATAAAATGAAATATCTTCGATTTAGTAAGATTGAAAATCATTTAACTGGGAGTTAAAAGTCATCAAGTTTTATGAATATCAATGAATCAGAACATCTACTTCAAGTTGAAAGAGTCCGTCTTAATTAATTAACTGTCTAGTGATTATTATCAACGACTGAATTGTGAATCGAGAACAAGTAATGCATTGAAGCCTGTTTTGGTGATGATCGACATCATCCGGGTGGTTAAGTTATCGGTTAGACTGACCTAGACGTTGGACATAAAGGGGGAGATTGTTAAGTTTATTTTTATTATGTGCTAGTGTAAGGACTAGTTAGTAAAGTACGTAGTTAGGAAAAATCAAATAACGTCGACAGTAAAACATGCACGTATTTGCCTTTCTAGTAGCTTAAACCGGATCATTTGCCCCAAAAGAAACACCAAACTAGCTTAATTATGACTGTTTCAAGATGTTATAAGCTCATAAGCTCTCAAAAAGCCACTCCAAACACCAAACTAGCTTATTAGATGATAGGTTAGTGGATCTCTTGGCGTCATTTCAGTGAGTCATAGGCCGGGCTTCTCTTCAGCTGAGTCTTTTTGGTTCTTGACGACGATGGTTGCCCAAGTCTAATTGTGGGCTTCGAATCCATTAGGTTTGGAGTTAGGATTACTTAGCTTGTTCACTAAATTATGTTTTTATTATAAATACACATGTAATCCTTCGTATACAATTTCAAAGCAAAATTCAATTATAGAACTAGTTTGCTATTAAACTAAAACAACCAGCAACTTAGTTAAAAAAAATTATATTCCTGCCAATCTTTTCAACTAATCAACTAGAAGAAAATTTTATATTCTTACAGACATTGTAATCCACCCAAGTGACTAAGAGCCCAGGGTATAACAAAATTATAGTACAAAATTTATGCATAACATAGGCGTTACACCAGTGCTTCATCTGGTCGTCGCGCTGATGGGCAACGCTGAAAGTAGTGAGTATATTTTGTTTGTATGGTTGTGTTTTAGGTGTATTGTATTAAGTCTAGTTTTTAGTGTTATTGGTGGCGATTTAAACTTGGCATGTGCCAACACTTTTTTTCATGCACACTCGAGCTATTTGTATGGTAATTTTCAAAAATTTATATACTTGTGTCATAATTTGATCAATGTCATTTGTTAAACTTTTCATAATTTGATCAATGTCATTTGTTAAACTTTTCAGAACTCTGATTAATTGTACTTTCTTCACATAGATTATAAGACCATGGGTACCATGGGGCCACCCAACGCCAATTCCCACATGGCCAAGAAAATGGCACCGCCACCTTTCAGGAATACAGCAAACTACAAAAGCATTTACCCTTCAAAACCATACTAGTCATCTTACAATAACAAACACTGTAATTTTCTTCAAATTCAATATAAAACTACTAGTCATTTTACTATAGAGCCGAATCCTCCTTATGTGTAATAAACCTGCTCACCAACACTGGTGGAAGTCATCATCGAATAGTTTTTTAGAGTGCCTTATTATTTAATAGGATTTTTATTGCGCGATAGATTATCGTTTACAATTATAGCACAAAATGGAGGAATATCACTTTAGATGAATCATATATAATTCATCATCATTTTGCTCACAGATATTACCCTCATCATGACTTGTTTACAACCTGATCAAATAGATAACACAACGTAGCTCTGGAGAGACTTGTGTGTGCAAAACTCAGCAAACATTAAAAGCGTATGTAGTAAGATAATTGAGGTGTATAAACACAGCAGCTGGCACCTCTTTACGGACAGAAAATATACAATTAAGTTGGGATGGGAGTTAATTACTATTCATATGTGAATTCAAACAAACTGTCTTGTTGATGAGTATGATTAAAAACAAGACCTGTGGAACTTTGTTCTCGAATACTATACAAAAGAATGCGGTATCATCACCTCAAAATGGATACAACAGAGTAGAGATGGTTTAATATGTATGTATACTTTGACGTGGTTAGTTGAAAGAACTAGCAAGCACATGATGGTCATTTAACCCCATTCCTTTCTTTTTCCCGCATCAAGAAATTGCATGCTAGCAATGCTGCCCCAACAGCAGGTTCCACCTGCAAGAACAAAGTCACAAACATTAGAGTGCTATTTGTTCAAGATTTCCCCAACTTATAGGAAGGATTTTATTTCACTGTTTTAAATTTGATCTTATTTAGAGGAGGCAATTTCAGCCCATTTACCTAAAAAAAGGTTTTAACTTTTATTTCTTACACGGGTCAAATGATAAAATTTGAAGACTTGGCAAACAGTAAATGCGTCAAAAGCTGTCCAAAGTGTATCCAAGTGTCTGCAACCTCCTAAAATGTTCTATTAATAAGCTTTACATTACTAACTAATTGATATAATATTTCAAACTGCTTCTCAATACATTAACTTTTTATTAAATATTATGGAGTATGGACTACCCGTTTTGACTTGTAAAATAATCACTATGTTGACCCATTAGGGAGCCAGCGCCACACATTCTGCCACTTCTAATCTTACTCAGCAGATAAAACTACAGTACGTTGAGTATAAACTTTAGTGGGACCTCCTCACTAAAGATGACTTGCAACACATTCGACCAGTTTCTTTCTTAGTTAAATCGTTCAGCTTAACCAATTTAACCCATAAATGAATAACACACAACCCAAATCAGCCTGTTAACAAGTAAATAATTCACGATGGCCGCCCGTAATTATAATCCTGTTGTTAAATGTTTAATAGGTCACAAATTCAGACAACTGACCTTAGGTCGAACAGGGATAGCACCAGGGTAGGTCTTCATCAGAGAGTCAATAACCTTCTGTCCAATATCCCAGTTTTTATTAGCTACGAGGACACCACCAACCAACACGATTGGAAATTGGCCATTACCATCTGCAGTCAATTACCAAGTTGTACGTAAAAAGCCTGTGTCTTCTATTAAACAAATGATATAACGGTAAGAATGAGAACAAAATTAAATACTGGCTGTAGATTTTTAAGTGGTTTAAATGAATTTTGAAACGAACAGCAAATCATATATCTCATATACACAGAGGTGGCAATGTCACCCATTTACCTTATGTATGGGTTTATATTGGGTTGTATTTTATCTCAAACCAGTCAAGTGAATTGAAAATTAATTTTAGCTAGTAGGGGAATGGGAGAAACAGGTTGAAAAACAGATAATGGACAAGAGTATGAAACAGATAATGGACAAGAGTATTGCGCAAAATTTATGTCGAATAATCTTATGAAACAGATAATGGACAAGAGTATTGCTCAAAAAGGTGTTGGTGGCCTGGTGGGTGAACCTAACACAAGCTAAAAAGAAGACAAGTTTCAATCCAGCCACTTTTGGACCCAACCGCCCCAGGTCCATACGTCTAGCCACCTTTACATATGATTGGTTGTTGATGCTCCCTTAAGGTTACAAACTTAACTTATTTGGTACTTGAGAAAAAATTCACACCTTCACCACATAAACCAAGTCTATGAATAACCGCTTTAACTGTTAAAGCCAATTCTGCAACAGCATCGTTTAGTATCTGATTTGCAACTCCATCACCAGCTTCGGCACAAGAGATAACCAGTGGAACTAATGCTGCAATACGGGCCCACGACGGATCTGCGTACGTCCACCTTGCACCCATAAGAAAGAATTTATTATTCTTAAAGAAGTGAGTATATTGCTAAAAATAAATAAATAAATAAATAAATCTAGATGAGCTGGAATAAGTGATGCATTTAGTTTGAAATCTTCGTAAGAACTGTAAACTAGAAAAAACAAGAAAAAAAAATCTGGTGGATGGAAAAAGTAGTTACTAGATTCATGAGAGATACCCAATGAGTTCATCGGGAGATGGAAGACTGAGTGATTTCAAAATAGAATCTTTAAGCATTGTGTGAGGACCTCGGCCATCATGAGCTCTCACAACAGCTGTCAATGCCTGAGCAGCAATCCCATAGCCACTGCACGTAAATGTCACTAATCAGATAATGTGATAAGTATTTAGTTGCATAAAAAATTCCTAAAAAACTTAAGGTTTGAGATCCCATAGTGAACTACTCATTAGTTATCCTCATTTCTACATCAAATAAAATCATAATCCTTTTAAGGGGAAAACACAAGAAAAGAGCACAAAAGACTAAATCAAACATTACAAATTATAAACACAGCGAGAAGTATTTGCAAAGAAAAAAATATTACACATGAGATGTTATTTTAGCATGTTAAAAAATATACAAAGCACCAGGAGTTTAAAATGACCAACATCTTATAGAATTGTAATAGCTCCATTGAAGGAGGCACGTGATAAAAAATAGGGCCCATTCGCAGCCCCGCAAACAAAAGTACCATGACAGAAGAATGAGATTTTTTAATATAGCTAGTTGTATGTGTTATCCTATTCTTTCAAGATCTATGAATGCTGTTCGATTCATGTGTATAATCTGTTCCACTTGGTCCAAAAGTCTGCTGCTTTGTACACAGTATTTGGGCAGATGCCTGTGGAAGTACCATATCCCCTATGATTTGTAGGCACCCCTTTTGTACAAAGTCAAGAGATTGCATGGATGGAAAACGATGTACAGAATCATATATCTTACAAAACAGGACAGGCCCACCCAAATATCCCATAAAAACAATGAAAATACCTATATGCGTGTTCAAAACGCATGAACCAAGAGTCCAGAATGTACTACAAACACGATACAAAATATCAAACTCATAAAACTAAAACAATTACACCTTATGTCTTACAAAGTATTAACTGGAATTTTCTGATTCTTCTATTTAAGTATAACCCAACGAAACCATTCACTAATTATCAGATATTTTATTTATATCTGTTCATATATAATACATGACCACACTTGGAGAAAGCTTTAGAGTACCATTTTCAATGCTATTCACTAAAACGTGAATAGTGAAAACGATTGCTGACAACTCACGGAAGTCCAAAATCTGAGAAAGAATACAGCAGGGGTAACGGCACTCATACTAAATCTCTCAACAGGCACCAGAGAGTGAGGACAGAGACGTAGACAACCTATGGGAGACATGATTTAAATCCTGTCTCCATTTCTGAATTATTATCCCCAAGAACAGAAATAATGCATCTTAGGATTCCATAAATTTCTCTTCTTCAGCACATTTAGATGAAGCAAATCAGCTGGGACACAAAACCTATATACATACGTTTTTATCTGTAGTTAAAACATAGCACCCGCTACCTTAGGAACACATAACCAGTCCTAACTTACCCTGTTACCAGATTCTGGAAATCAAATGGTTGAGTGCTTCAGCCCAAAAGAATATTCGACACCCTGGAGGCTCACCTAGCTAATAAGAGTACAGTCCCTAGACCAAGTTTGGAACCCACACCAGAGGAGCTCATATGAACAGGAATTCATGGTCCAAAATATTGGAAGTTTGCGTACTGCCTCATAGGTTAATTTTTAGCCCATGTCTCTCATAGATAGTCCACAACTAAGAAAATACAGTTGGGTGTCACTCCAAATGGTATGGTTTAGTAAAGAATAGAAAGTTATATTGCCCTAGTTATACGGATATTTACAATTTCCCACAATTACTGTTATATACATTCCCAAACCACAGTTCTAGAGTTTAAGAGCTGCATTCCAACTCCTATATTTGCATTCCCAAAACATACAGGATCGACACAACCGGATTTGTCAAAACTATACACCGCGGCCGCTTTGCGTAGGTACTCAGCTATTTTTCTAATACGCACATACATATGGCTAAGAAAATCTCAGCATATACTCAGATTACAAAATACATCGATCACTAAATGGTCAGTAAAGTTTTTGTAAGTCGCTTAATTGAATAGCAAGTAACCTCAAACTATAACCAGAAATTGCAAGTACTTATATTTCTAAGCATGCTGATTGTCAATCGTTAGTGTTACCTATATTTCCAATACAAGTATTATACAGGACTTATAAAATCACCTGCCCCAGTCACCCAAGATAGGTCCCCCACCTGCCGCACGAGCCTCCTTTCCATCCTTAGAACAACCGTAAGCAATGCTTCCTGTACCAGCAATCAAAACACATCCATGAAGTTTCCCCATGGAGCCACTTGCGAGAGCTGCTACTGCATCATTTTGAACGTAAAGCCTGACATGCCTCGGGAATATCTCACTGCATACATTATAGTATCATATATGTGAATATTGTACAAAGATAAACCGCGAATGAAGTGAGATATATGTAGATTAAACCTCAGCCAATTTTGTATCCGTTCTTGATCTTTAGGATGATTGACACCGGATACACCTAAACAAACAGCTTTAACAGCGGATGGTTTTGCTCCTGAGTTTGAAAGGGCTTCCATCATCACCTGCTTCAATGTTTCTCGGGCCAATTTTTCTGTCATTTAACATTACTAGTATCAGACAGTCACATCTACAAACACGCGATGCTATAGATACTGTTACTACAACCTGTTGTAGTATTGTACTAATCACTTCCATTGTGGTCAGTGTTTGGCAAATTCTGATTATTAAACGAAATAATTGATACAATAATGAATCAAGGATACCCCAGGGATATCACTAAGCCTACGTTGCAGTATACAGTCTATATCAAACTTGCTATTTAATCCCAATGTTAACCGGTAATTGCTGACATTTGAACTGATTAGTTTGATAAAAAGGGAAGAATTTGAGCAACTGAAGTGTGTGTTGGAAATGTTTTGATAGTTGAAACCGGCATGTTGCTGACTTTTATGAGTGTGACGATGGTCTTAAGTGATCACTTTGATCTCAACCTCTCAGCAGCTATTAAAGGGTTATCATTTCTAGATGATCGGATACTCACCAATAGACACCCGCACAACACCATGTTGTCCCTCTTTATAACAATACTGATTGGCTATTCTCTCATGCCGGCACACAACATTGTGGCTGTATTGAATCCTAGGGGTACGATTTACTGTCACACTCACTAGTGATACTTAAACATACAAGCAAGTGTTACGATTAGTATTCTTAGGAATTCTGATCGGGTCATTGTTATCATCATCATCAAGATGTGTCTAAGACATTACATCAAACAACACCAAACAGAGCCTACAAATGTTAGAAAACAAAAAAGGGTACTACCTCCAACACTGTTGTGATTAGAACAACCTGCAACAGCACGACCAAGAACAGGAGGAACATGATCATTGTCATCGGAAACACTAAAACTAAGAGGGATGCAGACACAAATAGTTGATGTGTAAACCCAATAATACCACTGCTTCTTCTTTATCGTCAACATTATTATCATATTCTGACCCCATTGTTTTCTTGTAATTAGTTAATGGAATGGAATTGGGCTACTTGTTGACTAGTGTGTTTGTGTAAGTGGTCACTCGCTCTTTCTTTTGTTTTTTATTTCGGTGTGTAACCCCTCAGAATTTGGACATTTTTCTACCCGTCAATTCTTTAACTTTCCTATTTATCTTTGTCTCCATTTGTCACACTTATTATATGTAGGGCTCCTGGAAGATTAGTGGTCCATTAGTGACTCTAATATTTGTTGGGTTGCTGCTCAATAGTCGGTCCATTAACAGTTGTAATTTAGTCTACCAGTATCGGTACACTGGAAAAGCCTGCTTAATACTCACTTTCTTAGGTGATTCATATCCCATCTTGCTCCAGAAGTTATCACACCTTTCTTCACGACAAAGTCTTTGGTAGGTGGCTCAGATCTAGGTTATACTTTCTTTGGCTGCATGTTCATGTGTTTGTACTACTTGTTATTCTGCTTGCGTTTTAGGATGCATGTTCAATTGCACTGCATGTCGTTTTCATATTTTTTTTTACTTTCCTGGCATTTGAAAAACTTACTAATGATTTGGTGGCGTTCTCATGTTATTTGCCATAAGTTATATGCCTATAGTCTAGATATCCTTTTGTGTTTTGTCTTTAGCTTTCCCTTTTTGCTGCATTGGCTGTCTTTCGTTACTTTCCAGTCAGGTTGTGACTCTGTTGGTCTAAGCATTGTTAGTGATGGGAATGGCCCTCAACAACTTGCTGAGGAGGGTTTGGGAGTGTCGTTTATTGATAACATTTGCAAGAGAAAGTCTCCGGAATCGAATGACCTTTCGCCGAGTGGCGTGTCCGAAAGGTTAAGGAATGGTATAGATTCAGATACTGGATGTTCCTGTAAGTTTCGTATATATGTTGTTTATTCACATTGGTTGTCATTGGTGGTTGATCTTTGTATGTTGTATGCAGCGCACGTTGGAGAACTATATCAACTTCATGAGGAGTCTGTGTCGCAGCGTGGACATCAACAAGTAAGACCTTTCAGACTTTGCCATTTGCTTTTAGGTATCTTTGATTGGCATTCATAGTTTTCCATTTATGTCTTGACAGCAGGTGGAGGGGCCAGATGATGTTGTTGTCGTCAGTCATATAAATGAGCATGTGGCTCAGACGGATGCTTGCCTACATGTGTGTCGTTACCCTTCTGTTGATGCCCATGCAGGAGGCGTCCCTTCCGCACCACCTCTATTCGGAGGTTTGGCTTCCAATGCCTTACGCTATACTTTCGGGTAAGGCATTCACTAATAGGGCTGAAAGGAATCTTTTCCTGTAGCAGGGCCAGCCAAAGGTCGTGTGCCGTTGGTGTTGGATTTTGGGGCGGGTATTGTGCGCCGAGATGTGACACTTCCTTCTATGACACAGTACAAAGGGGCCGGGGACCTTCGTGCAGAGTTTGACCAAAACTGTCCCTGGCATATTTATACAGAAGGTGAAACAGCTAACCAACAAACAAGGTTCGTGAGAGGTGAGATGCTATGCTAACTATGATCAGCTTCAGTTGCTGTGGAACATCGGCGCACAACCTATATCAGATGGCGTATGACGTAGCTTATTCTCAAATTTGCACTTGCAGGTGTTCATCGTACCAGTCCGAGGCCTACATCCCACAGCAAATCGCGTACCCATCCCACTCTAATGACATGTGTTGCAGTGTTACACATAAGTATTTTTAGACGTTTTCAGTCTATTTGCGTGCGAAGTTGTCGGACGGCTGCAACTTACTAACGGCAGCCAGTGATGCACATCCACGCGTTCTTAGGAAAAGGAGGTTCAATGAGCCAGTGATAGCAGTTCCTCAAATTGTACGCCAGCGAGTTCCTTAATCGTTTCGGATTCATCATTATACGCCCATTTTCACCCGCAAGTGTGACGATGGTCTTAACTGATGACGATCTCAACCTCTCAGCAGCTATTAAAGGGTTATTATTTCTAGATGATCGGATACTCACCACCAAAAGACAGTCGCACAATACACCATTGTGTCTGTATCGAATCCTAGGGGTACGATTTACTGTCACAGTCACTAGTGATACTTAAACATACAAGCAAGTGTTACAATTAGTATTCTTACGAATTCTGATCGGGCATTGTTATCACCATCATCATCATCATGTAGATGTGTAACAAAATAACTAACGTATTGACTAATACATGACATTACATCAAACAAGACCTACAAATGTTAGAAAACAAAAAAGGGTAGTACCTCCGACACTGTTGTGATTAGAACAGCCGGCAACAGCACGACCAAGAACAGGAGGAACACCATCATCGGAAACACTAAAACTAAGAGGGATGCAGACACAAATAGTTGACGTGGTCCCACCATCTAAACCCAACACCACTTCTTCTTCTTGTTTATCATTATTGTATTCTGACCCCATTGTTTTCTTGTAATGGAAATGGAATGGGGCTTTTCTTGTTGACTAGTGTGTTTACTTTTTATTCCCCTCATAATTTGGACATTTTTCTACTCGTCAATTCTTAACTTCCCTACTTATTATCCTATTCTCCATATGTCACACCTATTAATACTTCATATCTGATATGTGTATGCATGTCAAAGTAACTGCGACAAAAAATATAGTAACATGGTTAGTAAATGAATTGCTATTTCAACTCTCCCCGCAATTCCCTACCCGCTTAGTGAATTCGTTTCACAACACTCCGGACGTATATGTGTTTGTTTGGGTTTTTCGTAGCTTTCTCGTGACATCATTATTACCGTATATAGAAAGATCCTCGCAATCTCTTTCCCGTCAAACACTCACCCAAAAGTATATGATTTTAACGAATCAAGATTGTATTGATTGAAATAAAGGTTAAAGTTGTAAAATTTTGAATAAAAAACCCACTAAAAATCTACAAAACTAAAAACTTGTAAAAATATATCAAAATGGATGTTGAATTAAAGAGCACAAAATTTTAGAAAATATGGTAAAATTAGATAACAAAAAAAAAAATGGATAAAAAGATATTTCAATTTGAAAATAAATGTGAGTTTTAAGTTGGGAAGTGACATATGTCACCTTATTATTAGAGCTCCTTATCTTAATTTTTGGTTAGGAGTTAGGCTTGGAGTTAGTTGAGAAGTGACACATGTCACCTCATGATTGGAGCTCCTTATCTTAATTTTTGGTTATGAGTTAGGCTTGGTTTATCCATGCATTATATAGTAGTATAGATATACAAAGTTTGCCCTTCGATTTTTGTTGATTGTTATGGCAAAACAATTATCTCACGTTTAGAAAATGCATCTTCTTATATGATGGGCTAATATTCATGCGAGGAATAACGACAATTGTCCCTAATTTACCACCGGATATGATCTTTTCCTCAACGTTATTGACCCCATTCTCACAATTTGTAACCTTATACCATTACAAAGGCAACCTCTTTGGTCTATATTTCGCAAACACATTATTGGAGTACCAATCTTCAAAACTAACTTATGATGTGGAATACCGGACATTCTTATTGTGTTTAAAAATTATGTGGTATACATCGACTCATCGTAGTTGAAATCTACATCTACATCCGACACATGATCTAAACTATAACAAACCTTCTCCCTACCAGGCAGTTTGGACATCATCCGTTCATTCACTTTGTCCATCTCTTCATGTGTGGGTGCAAGAATAGCTCTATCTTGGAAATAGTACAACATCCACATGATCATCCGAATCGTGTATTAGCATTTCTTCAGGGAATTCCGCCTCTGCATGGAAATTATAAACTAGTACAACACAACACTTTTACGAAAAACACAACACTTTTAGAAATTCCGTGCTTTTTACCCATAACCAAAGGATTATGATGTTCGAAAATGTCCATAACTATATATGAACAACTTTACGCAAACAGACCTCCATAACCATATACGAAAAACATGCATCCTCTATTATTGTCGCAGACATCGATTATAGTTTCATATATTCCTTTATGTTCATTTGTCAAACTTCCACACATTTATCATGTTTCTCTTCAGAAGAATTATTCTTTATCATGAACACATCTGGTAAGAAGCACCTGCAAAATTTGTACCACAAAAAAAAATAATAAAAAATAAAAAAAACTTGTGAGTTAACAGATTCCATATAAATTTGTTAAACAACCACGATGTGTATCTTATTTTTTGAAGCAACATATGTAATACGACGTATAACGTACGACCTCTTGATGGAATACTTGTCATTTAGTCACTACTTATGGCGTATTCATGACTCACAAATAATTTACACCATATCTAATAAGTCAAAGTTAGGTCCAAATCATTATTGTACGAAGCAATGCTCTAATAAACTATATGATATTGCTCTTTGTTATTTTAGATTCAAAACATATGGGTTCATTGATTTTGAAACAAATGGGATCGATATGGAACTATTTATATGCGTTAATTAGTCTTTTATAAGAAAATTTTTAATCTACTTTGATTATGAAAAACCATATAAATAAAGCTAAATGATAGAATTTTAGTGATACGTGCATATAGGAGATTTCCACACTATCATGCGATGCACCATAAGTGATATCCTCCATAGTTTTAACCATAATACCCCTTTCAGATGGATAGGCTTAGATGTCTTCAATACGAATGTAAAATTTGTAGTTTTTAACTTTAAACATACAATTATAAGTGAAAATATGTAACTCTAAGGAGTCCTTTCGAAAGTCGCAATTTGAAGTCTAAAACCTTAGCAGGTAATTTCAATGGCAAATTTCAAAAAAGTTATATCATGACTCTTTTTAAAATAATCAAGATCTACTCATATAACATACTTTATAGTCAAACGAACATCAGAGACAAAATTATGTTAAAGGTCTTGCCTTGGAAAGGCGTGATACAATTCGGTAAACAAGGGAAACTAAACCTGAGGTACATCGGGCCATTCAAGATTCTAGCTAGAGTTGGTCCAGTGGCTTACAGACTTGAGCTCCCGCCAGAACTCAACAGTGTGCACCACACATTTCATGTCTTCAACCTAAAGAAGTGCTTATCAGACAAATCACTTGTTATCCCATTGGAAAAGAGGACCAAGAGGTTAAAAGGTTGAAGCAGAGTCGAATACCTATTGTTAAAGTTCATTGGAACTCATGGCAAGGGCCTGAATACACATAGGAAAGAGATCAAATGCGTCAGAAGTACCCACACCTCTTCAGCAACACTGCTTCAACATCTAACCCAAACTGAATCCCGGGTCGGGATCCCTTTAATGGGTACCGACTATAATTATTCACATTTTTAAGGTCATTATTTAGTTATTTGCATTTACTTATTCTTTAATTTTATGTAAACATACTTTTACCAGTAACCGAATAAGCTCACTTGCGTACGTCATTAAACGTACATTTAACTCAAACCGACACAAGACTATGCCCAGGCTACATATTTATGAATTTTGGTTTCCTTACAATCATATTTTATAACTCACATTTCACTTTTTCCATTTTTACATAAATTTTACACATTTTACCTTTTGCGCGTTCACAACCAACGCTTTTAAGTTTATCAACGATTAATCACCCCAACAAGCTCGTGTCTCATCTAAAATACAAAAATTGGTCATGTTTACAAGTTATGACATTTTTACAAGTTTTATATTTTTATACTATCTGGTGTTATGTTTCGCATTTAACTTCACGTTTTAATTACCAGGACCAAAACTATACATTCTTGCTCAAATTTTATATAAAATTAAACCTACTACCCCCTTCCACTCACTTGAAACTTACGACACAAACACTTGTCACTTACTGGCGTCTGGCCCATGGAAAGTGAACAGATAGACAAACTTAGCACTTACTAGCAGAAATAGAATGATTATAGAACCTACCGAATAGCCTAGTAATGCCTTAATTATAAGTAGACATATGATATGTAATAAATTCCAAAAGTATCATATTAAGATCCGGAATAAGCAATATCATGTAAGCTTAGAAAATATTATGACAAGTCTTATGGTCAAATAGAACATCTAGAACAAGAAATGAAATTCATAAGTACAGTCTAAGCAGGGGATACTTAGTTAGATAAACAAAACTATAGCATGTATAGTCACCCAAATTTAGTTCGTGTGGACACGAATATTTTAAGTAGGGGAGATTTGTAATACTCCAAATTTTGTATGTTCTAATAACTACAGAATGATAGATTTATATAAAAACTATTAGAGGATAAATATGCCCAAACCCAAATGCAGGAAGTATCGTTAGATATATGGTAAGTCTGATGGGACCAACGTGTACCCATTTTCGTAAAGTAATCACATGCTTTATTCCAGTCACCTATCGTTCTTATTACCACGGTACCTAAACCTCAGTGCACATACTTCATGTCGTATGCCCCTTGCTACCCCACCCATGTTATATTCTATTTTACTAAGAACGTCATGAGAAGGTTCAGCTTCAGGCATGATAAACAACCTGTTGGTTCGGCGGCTGCCGCCAACACTTCCTATTTTAAAAAATAACCTTATATAATAAAGGACACGACCATGTGGCGTGATTATCAAGAAAGAGGTATTCCAAGTGTAGACTTCGTAAAATCTAAACCTATTTAACAGTTCATTCTTTGTAATGTTGAAGTGGAGTGCGACTTCTGCTAAAGTAAATCGAGAGTTTAGTTTCATGATAAGGTTTACTTTCAGACATGATAAACAACCTGTTGGTTCGGCGGCCGCCGCCAACTCTCCTTATTTTTAAAAATAACGTTATATCATGAAGGACACGGTCATGAGGCGTGATTGTCCAGAGAGAGGTATTCTAAGTGTAGACACCGTTAAATCTAAAGCTATTTAACAGTTCATTCTCGGTAATGTTTAATTGGAGTGAGGCTTCTGCTAAAGTAAATCGAGAGTTGATTTAGATGCTGGGTTTAAATTGGATTCTTGTGTGGTTTTATTAAGCAATAAAAATTTCGAGTCAATCTGATGCGTAGGGATTGCACCAGGCTTTACCTCTCAAGGGATCTTGAGAAGCTTACAACCCCCACCAAGCAGTGTACCTGATCGATGTAGTATAGTATAATGACAAGTACCAGGGGATTGATCATTCAGCTAGGAATAGTGTCGCTAGGATTAGAAAACCTAATGACTAGGTCTAGAGATGAGGGATAATTCTTTTTGTATTTTTTAGAAAGCAAGTAAAAATCTCAGGGTTTGAAGGATTTGGGCGGAATTAGTTGCTAGTCAACTAACCCAATACTAAAGATGCAATCAAAAATAAAATACTAGAAATGAAATTAAACTATATTAAACTAAAGTTGTGAGCAATATGTGGAAGAAATGTGTTTACTTAGATTTCACTACTCCCTAGATATCTTTTACATGTTAATTACTTGTTATAGTTGCGTGGATGACGGATTATATTCCTTAATACCATTCATGGGGTGGCGTACTTACTTCCCCAATCCTATGAGTGCCTACTTCACTCCTATGTCGAGCAGGCTAAGAAGCTCCTAACATGGGATCATTAGAATTTACTCATGCATTAAATACAACCAATAAAACCTAGTACACATCGGTTCATGTTTCCTAAGACGTTCAAGCATGCTACACAATGGAGATCTGCCAGTTTTCTTAAGCCTAACATTGAAATCATTCATCCAGTACAACCATAAACAAGTAATCAACACATAATTATCATCTAGGTTTCATTAGATCTAAGCAAACACAAGATAAATCTAGCCTAGCATGTTGAAATCAAGACAAGCACAAGATATAGACAACCAACACATAGACATATTGATTGAATTAAGAGAAGACTTATCTCAATAGCACATGAAAGGATTCAAGGGGTGAAAACCCTTGAATATACTGTAAAATACGAGCTAGGGTTCACAAAGTTCGGCCCTAGGGTTTCTCCACACAAGTCCTTCTCTAATGAATGAAAAATAGAAAACTATATATAGAGTTTAGAAGGTGACGACGTCAAGAACAAATGTCTGACGCCGTCATCTCGCCGCCAAATAGTTCCTCGGACTGCCTAGATCTGGGTCTGACGGCCGTCATGTAGTCTCCTTATGCAGACCGTCATGATTTTAACTCTTGACGCCCTTGTTGTGACGCCGTCAGGTTTGCACTGGATCGTCACCACTTTTACTCTTGACGCCGTCATGATTTTTCTCTTGACGCCGTCAGGTACTGTTCTCAGCATGGAAAATTAAGTCTTTGGCGTTTTCTTCACTTTTATGCTCCAAAAACGTCTAAATTGCTTCCTTTTCCAGATTTCACTCCCAAAGTACCTAAAATCACAAAAGGAACGATTTAGGGCAATATTTGATCAAATAAATTCAATTCCGGGCTTAAATGACCCCCTAAAAGTGGTTCATTTTTTGCCTCATCATATGCCCTTACACTTGAGATTTGCTTGTCCTCAAGTAAATACGCTTTTATTCTAATCAAAAGACAAGTTAGGGGTCATTTAACACTAATATAAAAGTAATTACAACAAATAATCATTCCACTAAAGACCAAAGACAAGCACGAAGGTCATACACTAGCACCTCACAAATAGTGTTTAGATACTCACATCTCTCAGGTGTAATAAAGTAATATCACATTATGGAAATGGGAAACATCTCTCACTACTTGTCATAGCAAAATAGATTACCATAGGCTTGGGAAAGGTTCAAACCTCCACCACATAGCGTAAGCACCTAGGATAAACTATCAAAGAGGTCTTTTAAAGGGTTGTAACGTTAGGTGTAGGGATATGAAATACACGGTTTTGTTGGATATAGGCAGTCTTTACTGGTGGCGAGTTAACAATCTTGGTTAATTACATGTACAATATGGCGTTGCTAAGCCAAGACTAGACTCGACTTAAGCTAATAAATGAAAAATAACAAAAACATAAAATGAACATAGAATGAAACGGGATGGTAGTCCGTATGTTTTTTCTCTTTTTCTTTTTCTATTTTTTTTTCCATACACTCTTACCCTAGCATCCAAAATAATACATCATAGGGAATGTAAATTCCCCTTACACTTGAATCTTTACATACTTTACAGTAAACTAATCTAATGACTCGAATTAAGAAAATCAAAACACTTGGAGTACTTTTAAGATTAACGCACATACGGGGGTAATATAAGATGTTCTTCCCCATTACTCCATAAAATAAGTACTTTACCCATGAGTCCCAATCATCCCAAAACAATATGTACAAGGATATGACTCAACTTAGCAACCATGTAATCAATTAGATAGTTAACTTAGGGTTTAACAAATAACAATAATGCACTAAAGATGAGTGCATACACGGAAGGCTAAGGCGATTTGGCTGTACATTTAAGTGGGGTGTAACAAATTCTTCCTTTAAGTAAAATGCTTAAAGTTAGAAATGAAAAGATAGGCTCGGAGGGGTGTACTAGGGGTTTCGTGTACTAAAAATGAGTACAACGCTAAGGGTGTGGGAAAAATTAGTTGACTTAACTAGCCAAATAATATGACTTAAATGGTCAAGTAATTATAATACGGGTTTAACACAAGGGTGATCCTAATGCCTCTTATCATGTAGTAAATCCTACTACACGAATGTAGTCTCACTAGCGGTCTCGGGATGCATCACTAACGCAAGTTCTAGAATCTAAATGCTACCGGTACACTCATAAGCACTAATAGTAAATGCTTTTCCTATCAAATCTAAAGGCGAACCTCGCATATTTGGGTGGAAAATTTTTTCTGAATGATACGGTTATGTGCTAGTCATACAATCTCCTATCCATGAAACGCTTGCTATGGCTAAAGTTTCACTCCTAAATGTTGTAAAAAAATTTAAATTTGGCGCTAAAATTGCACTAACCAGTATTTCTCATAGTTTTATTACACATCTACTATCAAACAAACAAACTCAAGCGAAAGTGTATCTGTAAGGTATCATCATTTTACCTTCCCCTTACACTTAAGATGAACATTGTTCCCAATGTTCAAGTAAAGAATGTAAAAGTGAAATAAGTAAAACGAATGAAATCAAATACTCCCCTGATTCGCTCGGTATGGATAATAAGGTGGCCAGGTTAGATCTTCCTCCAAGAAAATGAACAATCAAAGCTTCCCTTCCAGAAAAATAAATCATCTTCTTGTCATACATAACCTGTAAATCTTGAGAAAACAGACAAGGCAACCTCGCATAAAATCGGCGGCAATCTACATATGTTACTAAATCCTAGAAAACAAAATAAGATATAATGCTTGTGGAATGATGTTTGCAGATTTCCTGGAGATTATAAAACTAATAATTCAACAAAAACTTTAAGACTCCGTTAGAAAAACAAAACCGGTAAAATTTCCAGATTTTTACACGTGACGCCGTCAAGAGTAAACTCGTGACGCCGTCAGAAGTGACCTGCAGAAATTCTTATGTTAAGTTTCCGGAAAATTTCTAGAAAAACTTGGTTCTACTTCCTGGAAAATCCTGCAAAACTTCATTATGACTCGATACAAGCATTTGACTCTAACAATTACGAATATACATGTTCATTTAATATTGTGGAGAATCATGATCGGTTTTCGTTTCTTAAAAACATATTTGGGGTTTCCCCTTACACTTATCTTTTGCAAAAATACCTTTGGATGAAGTTAAGACTAGGCCAAACAACAAAATAAAGTATTTCTACTATTTAGTTTAGAAACATGATCTACCAACAATAAAAATAAAGCATGCATACGGAAGCAAATAACAAACAAACAAAATAAAATCACACAAAATCATGGGTTGCCTCCCAAGAAGCGCTTTTCTTTATTTACGAGTCTTGTAGCTAGACTCAAGCTCATGGGTTACTACGTGACCTCATCGTTGGAGTTTACTAACATCTTTAAAGAACCCACATGATAGATCGGAAGTGTTCTTACATCCTCTCCGCACATCTTCATCACACAAAATAAATTGGGAACTTAGCCTATCAAGCCCGTCACAATCGATTTCCTTGAGATCTTTTCTCTTGTACGGTGTTTGGTATGAAACCCTCCTAATTCCATCAGCGAAGGTCATGATTCCGTTCCGGTCATCAACTATCAAATTAGTGATTTCACAAAAGGGTGCTCCAAAAACGACTTGTGATAACCTCGGGTCGACATAGTCTTCGATGTTGTCCACAATCGTAAATTCCATAGTGAATGCCATATTTCCTACGAACACCTGGATTTCATGATCTCTACCAACCACATTCTCTCCCTTGTAAATCATTCCCCATCTGCAGATATTGTTATAATGGAATAGGGACATAAAATTCTTAGGCAGGAATACGTTAATGGATACATTATCGAAGTACTTGTGACCGATCATGCAGGGAATTTTTAGATTGTTCGGATCACGTCGCCTTATTCTCCCCGATCCTCCATCCCTTGATCCATATAGATTCCCTTCAAGGGAAGGACGGTACTCGTACACCTCCTCGTTACCCCAACGAAAAATTACCTTCTTGACACCATTGGTGAACAATGCACTCCCATCCTTCTCATCAAGGATTACTCCCGATTCATTGATAAATGGTTTCCCTAGGACAAGGTTGGTTAATTTTAGATTAGTGACGGATCTATGTTATCGACCACAGTGAGGTCAATATTGTAGACAAGTCCTCCAATCATGATTGATAAATCTTTTATTACCCTTGCGTTATCGACTTTCTCATACACCATGCGTTCAGGGAAGGCTTCGTGGTATAGGAAAAGGGGAATTATGTTGACGGAGAGGCTAGGATCTATATGACTATCGGTTAAGAGCTTTTTCTTAATGGTGCAGGAAATCTTGAAGACTCTAGAGTTGCATTCCTCAGTCCTATCACTACTCCCACTAGTATCATCCTCCATTTTTCTCTCGGGTTCCTCTACAACAGATTTACCCAAGATGGATGAATTTCTCGTATGCACTTTCGATCTCTCTTTCCCTTCATCCGATTTGCTAGATTCTTGTGTGGCAGACTGCTCGAATGAGTTGGTATGGCTTTTGGCCAATTCGTTGTCCAACCTTGAGGTTTCATCTTTAGCTGTATGACCCATATTTTCATTTTGTTGTTGGTTCAGGTTGGGTGTAGAAGCAGATATCGTGGTGATGGTATTTACGAAATGGATTGGTCCTAGGGGGTTGACAGGTTCTTTTACTTTTGGTGAGATATGTTTGAACAGCTTACTAGGACTTTTTATTTTCACAGGAGAGGTTGGCTGGTTCATGATGGTAACAGATTTGACCTCTTCAGCTTGAATCGGTTTATTAACAGCGTGCTCTTTGATAGCAGTTAACAGATTACAAATCTTGTTATTCATATCGGCCTGCTGTTGTCTAAATTTAGCCTCGAGCGTAGAGAGCTGCAATTCTTGAGATAGAATGAATTTTCGCAAGGCATCTTCACAGCTTTGCCTAGGAGTGTTCTGTGATGGAAAATGCTCGGACCATTTGAGTGGTGAGGAGTCATTGAAGGATACGCTCCGCGTTTGGTACCTTCTGAAATTAGGTTTATCCTTCCATGCCTCATAGGCCTCGTCAGAGTTTCGAGGGCCTCGACCAACTTGTGATGATGTGAATTTGTTATAAGCGCGTTTTGGAAGCTCCATGCAGTTATGAGTTTCGTGAGGGCCATTAAACAATTTACATGTAGAAGCGATTCTGCTTACTTGGCTTGAAGGCTTTTGAGCTTCGTAAGATTTCATGAGAGACTTGACTCGACCTTCAAGTTCCATGATCCTACGGTCGGGAGTGCTAGAGTTGTTCGAAGGCAAAGATATTTCCTTGACCGTTTTGTTCAAATCACGGGGATCATTCCAACTTTCCTTGTCATAGAGAGCAAGATCTTCTATTAGTTCCCATGATTGTTCCGCACTTAGATCACGTAGCTTACCACCGGCCGATTGGTCAATGGCTCGCCTTGTGGAGAGATCGATATGGTCATAGAAGATTTGGACTAGTAGCCAAAGATCTATGCCATGATGAGGGACTTTTCGGAGCAGGTCTTTATATCGAGTCCATGCTTCGTAAAAGGTTTCACCTTGACGTTGTTGGAACATCAAGATGTCATTTCTAAGCTTGGTAGTTCTCCCCGGTGGGAAAATTTGAGCAAGGAAACGAGTGGTGAGATCATCCCATGTGGTGATGGATCCCGCGGGTAAACGCTCAAGCCATTGACAAGCTTGATCACGTAGAGAGAATTGGAATAGGCGTAATCGGGTTGTCTCTCTAGTTGCAACATCTAGGTCTATGGAATCTACGATTTTAAGGAAGTCCTTGAGATGTTGATTTGGATCTTCGGAATGAAGTCCATGGAATGCACATCTGCTTTGCACCAACCGGATGGTGTCGGATCGCAAGGGGGTCACATTGGCTCCGGTGAGCTCAATGGTGTTTCGGTAGCCTTGGTGGCTAGATCGGGAATACTCTCCTAAGGTTCGGGGCCTAAGAGGTTCTAGTGGTGGGTTTTGTTGTGGTGGAATGACGGGTTCAAAGATGTTCCCATCGTCCATGATGTCGGGTGGTGAAGAGTTACGAACAAAAACACAAAGAAATAAGATAGACTAAAGAGAACCTAAAAATTAAAAATAAAATCTTACTAGAAAGGAATCTGGCAAGTAGACCTAATAAAAAGAGATTCTAACCTAGACAATAACTATTCCTCGGGCTGCGGCGCCAAAAACTTGATGCGTAGGGATTGCACCAGGCTTTACCTCTCAAGGGATCTTGAGAAGCTTACAACCCCCACCAGGCAGTGTACCTGATCGATGTAGTATAGTATAATGACAAGTACCGGGGGATTGATCGTTCAGCTAGGAATAGTGTCGCTAGGATTAGAAAACCTAAAGACTAGGTCTAGAGATGAGGGATGATTCTTTTTGTATTTTTATATTTTTTAGAAAGCAAGTAAAAATCTCGGGGTTTGAAGGATTTGGGCGGAATTAGTTGCTAGTCAACTAACCCAATACTAAATATGCAATCAAAAATAAAATACTAGAAATGAAATTAAACTATATTAAACTAAAGTTGTGAGCAATATGTGGTTGAAATGTGTTTACTTAGATTTCACTACTCCCTAGATATCTTCTACATGTTAATTACTTGTTATAGTTGCGTGGATGACGGATTGTATTCCTTAATACCATTCATGGGGTGGCGTACTTACTTCCCCAATCCTATAAGTGCCTACTTAACTCCTATGTCGAGCCGGCTAAGAAGCTCCTAACATGGGATCATTAGAATTTACTCATGCATTAAATACAACCAATAACACCTAGTACACATCGGTTCATGTTTCCTAAGACGTTCAAGCATGTTACACAATGAAGATCTGCCAGTTTTCTTAAGCCTAACATTGAAATCATTCATCCAATACAACAATAAACAAGTAATCAACACATAATTAACATCTAGGTTTCATTAGATCTAAGCAAACACAAGATAAATCTAGCCTACCATGTTGAAATCAAGACAAGCACAAGATATAGACAACCAACACATAGACATATTGATTGAATTAAGAGAAGACTTATCTCAATAGCACATGAAAGGATTCAAGGGGTGAAAACCCTTGAATATACTATAAAATACGAGCTAGGGTTCACAAAGTTCGGCCCTAGGGTTTCTCCACACAAGTCCTTCTCTAATGAATGAAAAGTAGAAAACTATATATAGAGTTTAGAAGGTGACGGCGTCAAGAACAAATGTCTGACGCCGTCATCTCGCCGCCAAATAGTTCCTCGGACTGCCTAGATCTGGGTCTGATGCCGTCATGTAGTCTCCTTATGCAGGCCGTCATGATTTTAACTCTTGACGCCCTTGTTGTGACGCCGTCAGGTTTGCACTGGATCGTCACCACTTTTACTCTTGATGCCGTCATGATTTTCCTCTTGACGCCGTCAGGTACTGTTCTCAGCATGAAAAATTAAGTCTTTGGCGTTTTCTTCACTTTTATGCTCCAAAAATGTCCGAATTGCTTCCTTTTCCAGATTTCACTCCCAAAGTACCTAAAATCACAAAAGGAATGATTTAGGGCAATATTCGATCAAATAAATTCAATTACGGGCTTAAATGACCCCCTAAAAGTGGTTAATTTTTCGCCTCATCACAATCTCTAATAAAATTAGTTACACTAGAATAAATTTAGCCCCCAAAAGATGGCCAAGTTTCGCTATTGATAAACTATTTTTAACTTTCCATTCCGATTGAATAAAGAAATATCAAAGTCTTGTAGAGGAGTTTCGATCAGAAGAAACATTAACAAGATTGAAAAGGTCACTAGTTTTAAATACTACGGAGTATGAAACAAAAAAGAAGCTGGAATCCAACTTGCCAATCAGTCAAGTCACTGACCTGCTAAAGCTGAGTATGAACTTTGAAGAATATGATCTTATAAGTAAGGTGCACGTACTAATAAATGCCAAGAAAATAGTACTTGATGAAACCACCCTTAAAGGAATTATGTTACAAAATACAAAAATGAATGATGTAGGTAAAAGGTATGATGAAAGCACCCCAATTTAGTTCGTGAGGATACAAACATTTTAAGAGAAGGAGATTTGTAACACTTCAATTTTGTTTGTATAAGTTTGTTTTGTTTTTGGAAGAAAACATGTAGATAACATATTTATTTTTTATGTTAATGTTTTTAAATAAATACGGGCTCATATATGATTTTCGTTTACCGTTTTCTTCATGATTAGAACAATGAAAAATAATTCTTCCTAGCATCATTGTTTATATTATGTATATCACAAAGTACATTAAATCCAAATCTAACATAAAATCCAACTCAGCCATTTGATCCAAATAATTTTTGATTTATTTGGGTATTAAATATTTAACATACCTAAAATATGTAACATAAATCAAAATATGTGACATACACAAATATATTACTCATGGTAAGTATAGTACATTAAATCCAAATCTCACAAAGTACACTTTCCAAAATATATGCGCCACAATCCAAGAACCCTAAAACAATAAAATGATTCCAATTAAAAGATTATTCAAGTCGCGCGTTATACTCAATCTAAGTAAAGGTTAGTGTTCTCTCTTAGCTAGTTTTTATTTATATGGGTTTTAATTGGATTCTTAAAGCATAGTTTTTTACATCATATTTGCTTGATTTTGGTAGTGCAGGACTTTCACAAATTATGAACTTACCACTAGTTGTATAATAACCTCTTTCCACATAAAATATCCTATTTTTCTTCGTTTTGCTGAAACTTGACCATCAATGTTAAAATAAATATTAGCCCCCAAAAAATGGCAAAGTTTTGCTATTGATACAATGTTTTTATTTTCCATTGATTTAAAAATAGCAACGTCTTGGCGAGGAATTTCAAGCAACAGAAATGTTAACAAGATTGAAGAGGTCACTAGTTTTAATTACCATGAAACAAGAAATAAGCTAAAATCCAACTTGCCAATCAGTCAAGTTAATGACATGTTAAAGCTAAGTATGTACTTCGAAGACTATTTTAAAAAATAACTTTATACCGTGAAGGACACGATCATGTGGCGTGATTGTCAAGAGAGAGTTATTCCAAGTGTTGAGACCGTAAACTCTAAACCTATTTAACAGTTCATTCTTTGTAATGTTGAAGTGGAGTGCGACTTCTCCTAAAGTATATCGAGAGTTGATTTATATGTTGGGTTTAAATTGGATTCTTATGTAGTTTTATTAACGAATGAAAATTTTGATTCAATATATAATAAAATTAGTTACACTAGAATATATTTAGCCCCCAAAAGATGGTCAAGTTTCGCTATTGATACAAAATTTTCATTTCCAATTACGATTGAATTAATAAAAGCAAGGTCTTGCAGAGGAGCTACTTTCGAGCAACGGAAACATTAACAAGATTGAAAAGGTCACCAGTTTTAGTTACTATGAAAAAAAACTAGAATCCAACTTGCCAATAAGTCAAGTTAATGACCTGCTAAAGCTGAGTATGAACTTTGAAGTTATAAGTAAGGTGCATGTACTGATAAAGGCTAAAAATAATACCTAATGAAAGCACCCTTGAAGCAACAATGTTACAGTACACAAAAGGCATGATGTCAGTAAAAGGCATGATAAAAGAACCCAAATTTAGTTCGTGAGGACGGGAACATTTTAAGTGGGGGAATTTTGTGACACTTCAAATTTTGTTTGTTCTAATGACTATAAAATGATATGTTCATGTAAAAATTATTAGAGAATAAATAGGCTCAAGCCCAAATGCAAGATGCATCACTACAAACATGCTAAGTCCGATAAGACCAACGTGATTAACCATTTCCCTAAAGTAATCACATGCTTGATTCCAGTCAGCTATCGTTCTGATTACCACAAAACCTAA
Source organism: Artemisia argyi (assembly GCA_030686995.1). NCBI lineage: Eukaryota > Viridiplantae > Streptophyta > Magnoliopsida > Asterales > Asteraceae > Artemisia > Artemisia argyi. Next base: position 88,252,513 of record CM060687.1, read on the forward strand.
ACGCCAGTGCACATATTTCATATCGTATGCCTCCTTGCTACCCCACCCATGTTATATTCTATTTTACTAAGAATGTCATGACAAAGTTCAGTTTCAGACATGATAAACAACCTGTTAGTTCGGCGTCGGCCGGCAACTCTCCCTATTTGAAAAATAACGGCCATGTGGCGTGATTGTCTAGAGAGAGGTATTCCAAGTGTAGACTCCGTTAAATATAAAACTATTTATCAATTCATTTTCTGTGATGTTTAATTGGAGTGCGGCTTCTACAAAAGTAAATCGATAGTTGATTTATATGTTGGGTTTAAATTGGATTCTTGTGTGGTTTTATGAAGTGATGAAAATTTCAAGTCAATCTATAATAAAATTAGTTATGATAGAATAAATTTAGCCCCCAAAAGATGGCCAAGTTTCCCTATTGATACAATGTTTTCACTTTCCATTCCAATTAAATAAAAAATGGCAATGTCTTGTTGAGGAGTTTTGATCCAAAAAAGAGTTGAGCAACGATTGCATTAGCATTGTCTTGGTGTTTTCCTAGGAATCAGATTACATATATAAAGTTAGTGACATCCATGAAAACTAACAACTAAAAAGAAAAACATCACAAACATAGGTAAATCCAGATAACTACCAAGAACATGGTCGAAATAATCGACAGCTATACACAAGCGTGCCCAGGGACAAGCAAGACAATAACCGATAGAGAGATGGCAAGGCCGGTCCCAAACAGTGGGGAGCCAATAAAGAACCTTGTAAACCTATTGCGGTTCCAGGGGTTCTCGGTTCGGGACTTCAGGAACATGTAGGTACCCACGACTGCAACAATAAAGCCGTTTTAAGTGATAATTAGAACCTGAAAATTTTGGTAAAAATACATAAATAGTTAATGAAAAATAAACAGATAAAGAAATTGTACCTGCTCCGAAATAGCAGCAAGCAACATAGACTAATATGGCACATTCTATAACCTTCCATGCTATGCTGCTGATAGGATTTGGGTTATTTAAAGCCTTGACACTATTTAGGCCGAAGATGACAGCCAGTCAACTAAAGCCAAAGCCTAAAAGAGTTATAACATGAAAAAATCTATCTTGGTACCTGAAAAACCAAGAGGTGGGTCAATCGAAATTGAATGATATTATTTGAAAAGCTTAAAAACTCAAGCATTTTATAAATATACTAAAAACCTGCAAAACCAGCAGTAGTATACCCAGAGTGGGGAAAACTTACCTTTTGGTTGCAACCGTAGTAGCTAAAGACTCTCTTATAACATGCGAACGATTATCAAAGGCCACCTCAGCCTGTTGTTCACGCGAACCCGTAGAGATATTAAAAGGTGGTTGGGTTATATTTATAATTCTGCCAAGTTGCAAGCTGTTGACATGTAATGTTGTTAGTATTATCTAAACTTTAAGTGACAAGAACACGTTCGATGGAGATCTTATAAACCAACATTTGACTTGAACGTCTTTGGGTCATTTTTTCGTATTCAAATTTGAACGTAAATTCATTTGATTTTGGTATAATGGAGAGCTCAAAGAATGTTCAAACTCAACTTCCCAACTTAGTTACTACAATTATTTTTAGTCCAATAATACAGCTTTTACTCTAATATACAAACCTTTATACAAATATCTTACTCCATGATGAGATGATAAAAAAAAAGTTTTGTTAAATTTATAATCTTAAGATTGGATAAACTAAAGGGACTAACTTTGCTAACTTAATATTTCTAGTCCAATGTTTTTGAACGAGGATTATATTGGCCGCATGATGTTGCCAGTTTATTTATGGATGTTGCTTGTATTATCGTAAATGATTCAAACGTTAAAGTATTATAAGATATTTAAAAGCTCATGTAGATCACTCTTCCATCAAACACTATAATAAAAATTATAAACACGATGTCATGCATCTAGTATATGTGATCACCATTAAAACAATTAAAACATCATTACCGGTTTTGGTTTTTTCCCACGACTACTAGAAACACAGATGAATCCATATATATGTAATCATCGCTACAACAATTATTGAAGAGTATAGACATGCATACATTGTAATACCTATGACAATAATAGTCAATGTAAAGCAAAGAACGACGACCAAAATGGTGAGACCATGAAAATTCGTGCAATCCTACTCTCAATCCAGAGGTTTTCCCAAATAAGAGTCAAGCAGGTAAGGCTAAAAAATAGTACCTAATGAAAGCACCCTTGAAACAACAATGTTAAAGTACACAAAAGGCATGATTTAAGTAAAAGGCATGATAAAAGAACCCAAATTTAGTTCGTGAAGACGGGAACATTTTAAGTGGGGGAAATTTGTGACACTTCAAATAATGTTTGTTCTAATGACTATAAAATGATATGTTTATGTAAAAACTATTAGAGAATAAATAGGCTCAAGCCCAAATGCAAGACGCATCATTACAAATATGCTAAGTCCGATGAGACCAACGTGGTAAACCATTTCCCTAAAGTAATTACATGCTTGATTCCAGCCAGCTATCGTTTTGATTACCACAAAACCTAAACGCCAGTGCACATATTTCATATCGTATGCCTCCTTGCTACCCCACCCATATTATATTCTATTTTACTAAGAATGTCATGACAAGGTTCAGTTTCAGACATGATAAACAACCTGTTAGTTTGGCGTCGACCGCCAACTCTCCCTATTTGAAAAATAACGGCCATGAGGCGTGATTGTCTATAGAGAGGTATTCCAAGTGTAGACTCCGTTAAATATAAACCTATTTATCAATTCATTTTCTGTAATGTTTAATTGGAGTGCGGCTTCTGCTAAAGTAAATCAATAGTTGATTTATATGATGGGTTTAAATTGGATTCTTGTTTGGTTTTATGAAGTGATGAAAATTTCTAGTCAATCTATAATAAAATTAGTTACGCTAGAATAAATTTAGCCCCCAAAAGATAGCCAAGTTTCCTTATTGATACAATGTTTTCACTTTCCATTCCAATTGAATAAAAAATAGCAATGTCTTGTTGAGGAGTTTTGATCCAAAAAAGAGTTGATTAACGATTGCATTAGCATTGTATTGGTGTTTTCCTAGGAATCTGATTACCTTTATAAAGTTAATGACATCTATGAAAACTAACAACTAATAAGAAAACCATCACAAACATAGGTAAATCTAGATAACTACCAAGAACATGGTCGAAATAATCGACAGGTATAAACAAGCGTGCCCAGGGACAAGCAAGACAATAACCGATAGAGAGATGGCGAGGCCGGTCCCAAACAGTGGGGAACCAATAAAGAACCTTGTAAACCTATTGCGGTTCCAGGGGTTCTCGGTTTGGGACTTCAAGAACATGTAGATACCCACGACCGCAACAATGAAGCCGTTTTAAGTGATAATTAGAACCTGAAAATTTTGGTAAAAATAAATAAATAGTTAATTAAAAATAAACAGATAAAGAAATTGTACCTGCCCCGAAATAGCAGTAAGCAACATAAACTGATATGACACATTCTATAACCTTCCATGCTATGCTGCTGACAGGATTTGGGTTATTTAAAGCCTTGGCACTATTTAGGCTGAAGATGACAGTCAGACAACTGAAGCCAAAGCCTAAAAGAGTTATAACATGAAAAAATCTATCTTGGTACTTGAAAAACCAAGAGGTGGGTCAATCGAAATTGCATGATATTATTTGAAAAGCTTAAAAACTCAAGCATTTTATAAATATACTAAAAACCGGCAAAACCAGCAGTAGTATACCCAGAGTGGGGAAAACTTACCTTTTGGTTGCAACCGTAGTAGCTAAAGATTCTCTTGTAACATGCGAACGATTATCAAAGGCCACCTCAGCCTGTTGTTCACGCGAACCCGTAGAGATATTAAAAGGTGGTTGGGTTATATTTATAATTCTGCCAAGTTGCAAGCTGTTGACATCTAATTTTGTTAGTATTATCTAAACTTTAAGTGACAAGAACACGTTCGGTGGAGATCTTATAAACCAAAATTTGACTCGATATACGTCTTTGGGTCATTTTTTCGTATTCAAATTTGAACGCAAATTCATTTGATTTTGGTATAATGAAGAGCTCAAAGAATGTTCAAACTCAACTTCCCAACTTAGTTACTACAATTATTTCTAGTCCAATAATGCAGCTTTTACTCTAATATACAAACCTTTATACAAATATCTTACTCCATGATGAGATGATAAAAAAAAAAAAAAAAAAAAAAAAAAAAAAAAAAAAAAAAGTTTTGTTAAATTTATAATCTTAAGATTGGATAAACTAAAGGGACTAACTGTGCCAACTTAGTATTTCAAGTCCAATGTTTTTTGAACGAGGATTATATTGGCCGCATGATGTTGCCAGTTTATTTATGGATGTTGCTTATATAATCGTAAATGATTCAAACGTTAAAGTATTATAAGATATTTAAAAGCTCATGTAGATCACTCTTCCATCAAACACTATAATAAAAATTATAAACACGATGTCATGCATCTAATATATGTGATCACCATTACAACAATTAAAACATCATTACCGGTTTTGGTTTTTTCCCAAGACTACTAGAAACACAGATGAATCCATATATATGTAATCATCGCTACAACAATTATTGAAGAGTATAGACATGCATACATTGTAATACCTATGACAATAATAGTCAATGTAAGGCAAAGAACAGCAACCAAAATGGTGAGACCATGAAAATCTGTGCCATCCTACTCTCAATCCAGAGGTTTTCCCAAATAAGAGTCAAGCAGGTAAATCTAAAAAATAGTACCTAATGAAAGCACCCTTGAAGCAACAATGTTAAAGTACACAAAAGGCATGATGTGAGTAAAAGGCATGAAAAAAGACCCCAAATTTAGTTCGTGAGGACGGGAACATTTTAAGTGGGGGAATTTTGTGACACTTCAAATTTTGTTTGGTCTAATGACTATTAAATGATATGTTTATGTAAAAACTATTTGAGAATAAATAGGCTCAAGCCCAAACGCAAGATGCATTACTACAAATATGCTAAGTCCGATGAGACCAACGTGATTAACCATTTCCCTAAAGTAATCACAAGCTTGATTCCAGTCAGCTATCGTTCTAATTATCACAAAACCTAAACGCCAGTGCAAATATTTCATATCGTATGCCTCTTTGCTACCTCACCTATGTTATATTCTATTTTACTAAGAATGTTATGACAAGGTTCAGTTTCAAACATGATAAACAACCTGTTAGTTCGGCGTCGGCCGCCAACACTCCCTATTTGAAAAATAACGGCCATGAGGCGTGATTGTCTAGAGAGAGGTATTCCAAGTGTAGACTCCGTTAAATATAAACCTATTTATCAATTCATTATCTGTAATGTTTAATTGGAGTGCGTCTTCTGCTAAAGTAAATCGATAGTTGATTTATATGCTGGGTTTAAATTGGATTCTTGTGTGGCTTTATGAAGCGATGAAAATTTCAAGTCAATCTATAATAAAATTAGTTACGCTAGAATAAATTTAGCCCCCAAAAGACGGCCAAGTTTCCCTATTGATACAATGTTTTCACTTTCCATTCCAATTGAATAAAAAATAGCAATGTCTTGTTGAGGAGTTTTGATCCAAAAAGAGTTGATTAACGATTGCATTAGCATTGTCTTGGTGTTTTCCTTGGAATCTGATTACATTTATAAAGTTAATGACATCTATGAAAACTAACAACTAATAAGAAAAACATCACAAACATAGGTAAATCTAGATAACTACCAAGAACATGGTCGAAATAATCGACAGGTATACACAAGCGTGCCAGGGACAAGCAAGACAATAACCGATAGAGAGATGGCGAAGCCGGTCCCAAACAATGGGGAACCAATAAAGAATCTTGTAAACCTATTGCGGTTCCAGGGGTTCTCGGTTCGGGACTTCAGGAACATGTAGATACCCACGACTGCAACAATGAAGCCGTTTTATGTGATAATTAGAACCTGAAAATTTTGGTTAAAATAAATAAATAGTTAATGAAAAATAAACAGATAAAGAAATTGTACCTGCCCCGAAATAACAGTAAGCAACATAGACTGATATGGCACATTCTATAACCTTCCATGCTATGCTGCTGACAGGATTTGGGTTATTTAAAGCTTTGGCACTATTTAGGCCGAAGATGACAGCCAGACAACTGAAGCCAAAGCCTAAAAGAGTTATAACATGAAAAAATCTATCTTGGTACCTGAAAAACCAAGAGGTGGGTCAATCGAAATTGCATTATATTATTTGAAAAGCTTAAAAATTCAAGCAGTTTATAAATAGACTAAAACCGGCAAAACCAGCAATAGTATACCCAGAATGGGGAAAACTTACCTTTTGGTTGCAACCGTAGTAGCTAAACACTCTCTTGTAACATGCGAACGATTATCAAGGGCCACCTCAGCCTGTTGTTCACGCGAACCCGTAGAGATATTAAAAAGTGGTTGGGTTTTATTTATAATTCTGACAAGTTGCAAGCTGTTGACATCTAATTTTGTTAGTATTATCTAAACTTTAAGTGACAAGAACACGTTCGATGGAGATCTTATAAACCAAAATTTGACTCGATATACGTCTTTGGGTCATTTTTTTGTATTCAAATTTGAACGCAAATTCATTTGATATTGGTATAATGGAGAGCTCAAAGAATGTTCAAACTCAACTTTCCAACTTAGTTACTACAATTATTTCTAGTCCAATAATGCAGCTTTTACTCAAATACACAAACCTTTATACAAATATGTTACTCCATGATGAGATGATATAAAAAAAAAGAGTTTTGTTAAATTTATAATCTTAAGATTGGATAAACTAAAGGGACTAACTTTGCCAACTTAGTATTTCTAGTCCAATGTTTTTGAACGAGGATTCTATTGGCCGCATGATGTTGCTAGTTTATTTATAGATGTTGCTTGTATTATCGTAAATGATTCAAACGTTAAAGTATTATAAGATATTTAAAAGCTCATGTAGATCACTCTTCCATCAAATACTATAATAAAAATTATAAACACGATGCCATGCATCTAGCATATGTAATCACCATTACAACAATTAAAACATCATGATCGGTTTTGGTTTTTTCCCACGACTACTAGAAACACAGATGAATCCATATATATGTAATCATTGCTTCAACAATTATTGAAGAGTATAGATATGCATACATTGTAATACCTATGACAATAATAGTCAATGTAAGGCAAAGAACGGCGACCAAAATGGTGAGACCATGAAAATCCGTGCAATCCTACTCTCAATCCAGAGGTTTTCCCAAATAAGATTCAAGCAGGTAAGGCTAAAAAATAGTAACTAATGAAAGCACCCTTGCAGCAACAATGTTACAGTACACAAAAGGCATGATGTGAGTAAAAGGCATGATAAAAGAATGCAAATTTAGTTCGTGAGGACGGGAACATTTTAAGTGGGGGAATTTTGTGACACTTCAAATTTTGTTTGTTCTAATGACTATAAAATGATATGTTTATGTAAAAATTATTAGAGAATAAATAGGCTCAAGCCCAAATGCAAGATGCATCACTACAAATATGCTAAGTCCGATGAGACCAACGTGATTAACCATTTCCCTAAAGTAATCACATGCTTGATTCCAGTCAGCTATCGTTCTGATTACCACAAAACCTAAACGCCAGTGCACATATTTCATATCGTATGCCTCCTTGCTACCCCACCCATGTTATATTCTATTTTACTAAGAATGTCATGACAAGGTTCAGTTTCAGACATGATAAACAACCTGTTAGTTCGGCGTCGGCCGCCAACTCTCCGTATTTGAAAAATAACGTCCATGAGGCGTGATTGTCTAGAGAGAGGTATTCCAAGTGTAGACTCCGTTAAATATAAACCTATTTATCAATTCATTCTCTGTAATGTTTAATTGGAGTGCGGCTTCTACTAAAGTAAATCGATAGTTGATTTATATGTTAGGTTTAAATTGGATTCTTGTGTGGTTTTATGAAGTGATGAAAATTTCAAGTCAATCTATAATAAAATTAGTTTTGCTAGAATAAATTTAGCCTCCAAAAGATGGCCAAGTTTCCCTATTGATACAATGTTTTCACTTTCCATTCCAATTGAATAAAAAATAGCAATGTCTTGTTGAGGAGTTTTGATCCAAAAAAGAGTTGATTAACGATTGCATTAGCATTGTCTTGGTGTTTTCCTAGGAATCAGATTACATTTATAAAGTTAGTGAAATCCATGAAAACTAACAACTAAAAAGAAAAACATCACAAACATAGGTAAATCCAGATATCTACCAAGAACATGGTCGAAATAATCGACAGGTATACACAAGCGCGCCCAGGGACAAGCAAGACAATAACCGATAGAGAGATGGCAAGGCCGGTCCCAAACAGTGGGGAGCCAATAAAGAACCTTGTAAACCTATTGCGGTTCCAGGGGTTCACGGTTCGGAACTTCAGGAACATGTAGGTACCCACGACTGCAACAATGAAGCCATTTTAAGTGATAATTAAAACCAGAAAATTTTGGAAAAAATAAATAAATAGTTAGTGAAAAATAAACAGATAAAGAAATTGTACCTGCCCCAAACAAGCAGTAAGTAACATAGACTGATATGGCACATTCTATAATCTTTCATGCTATGCTGCTGACAGGATTTGGGTTATTTAAAGCCTTGGCACTATTAAGGCTAAAGATGACAACTAGACAACTGAAGCCAAAGCCTAAAAGAGTTATAACATGAAAAAATCTATCTTGGTACCTGAAAAACAAGAGATGGGTAAATCAAAATTGCATGATATTATTTGAAAAGCTAAAAAACTCAAGCAGTTTATAAATAGACTAAAAACCGGCAGAACCAGCAGTAGTATACCCAGAGTGGAGAAAACTTACCTTGTGGTTGCAATCGTAGTAGCTAAAGACTCTTTTGGTTGTTCACGCGAACCCGTAGATATATTAAAAGGTGGTTGGGTTATATTTATAATTATGCCAAGTTGCATGCTGTTCACATGTAATTTTGTTAGTAATATCTAAACTTTAAGTTACAAGTAGTAAGCTAATTAATTCTAGTTTCGGTAGTATTGTTGGTCAATATTTTAGCTTAAATTTCAGTCCCGTTGATTATGTGTAATATCCCGTAAATTTTCCCTCTTAATTTTAAATGATTAATGAGAGTAATCTAACGTCACGATTTAATTAACCATTTTTACGGACTAAATTTTTGCTTTTATTCAACTATATTAATCTAAACGTCGTAACGTGTTCGCACATTCTTTATGTCACCCTCTTACCATGTAATGAGATAAATGAATTGTAACTTCAATGGTCAAAGTTTCCTCATTATTTTTTTTATACTATTCGATGTACAGGGACAATGTACCCATTTTCTTCATTCACATTTCACAAAACAACTCACATATTGAACTATTTATTTGCAAAAGATGAATCATTGCCATACTTTTTCATTCCTTTCTCACTTTAGTCGACATACATTTAAGACAAATCAAAACCATGTGACACTCACAAACAAATCAAGTGCTATTTGTTTGTCTCCTTCTTTTGAATCAAATAGTAATAGGAGGAAAATAAGCAAAGGCCATGTGCTCTTCTTACACCCTCTTTCACTATAATCATGATTCAATATTTTTCTTTTTCTTTCTTTTGTCGATTAAAACAAACCCAGTCAAACCAAAAAGAAATCATCATGTCAAACAATACACCAACATTATTTTGATTGGTCAAACTCTTGAAAGTTCACATCACAACTTTTGTCTCCTTTCCTTTGTCCTCCCAAATTCTCGCTGCCACAATTACCAACCATGGTCGACTCCCATTTAAACATGTGCCTTTTTTCTTCTTATATAATACCATGCACCCTTTATGTAACTCATCACAAAACAAAGACAAAATGCAAAACACAAACACAATCTATATCCTTCCTTTGCTACTGTCGAGAAAAAGGGAGACCACGGGAGCAAGTCGTGGCTTGGTTTTCGAACATCACTTGTTCTAATGCACGACGGGTTTGAAGGCTTGGAAGCTTTGAAGTTGTTTTGGTTTCGTTGCTCGTTTGCGTTTCCTCTTCGTCCTCCCACCACCACAGTTGGTGTAGTAAGTATTCCTAATCCATTTCAATACGTACTATAATCTTGGGTCACATTATAATGCGACTTTGTTCATGCACAACCATTTTTGTTTCGCTATATAACATGAAAACTCGTTTTGAAACACTTTAAAAACGTACATGGGTTTTGTGTGGCCATGCAACGTGGTAACTTAACAAATAAACTAAACATGGAATCTTTTCTTGTATTTCGAATGTAAATAAACAAAAGGGAAATGAATACATGAAACCTATACAAGTTTGGCTCATATTGGGAACACTTCGTATCTTGGCTTGATCGACTTGTTGGCTTAACTCGTGCTAATTTCGGTTTAACTTCCTTATCGAACCCTCTTGTACTCGATTTATACATGCTCGACTTTTTTTTTTTTTTTTTTTCTTTTTTAAACAAACCCAAATCTTTATCAAGCTCAAATGCCAAACACCCTCTTCGAGAACTTGTGTATAAGCCAGGAGCATAAGCTCACTTGTTTCTATATCAAAAACCAACTGCTACTTCGGAGAAACCAAGTAGAAAAATGTTTGCATGCTACCCACGACTATATACTCAGTGAGTAAAAATTAACACAAAATAAAACATTGTAACGCAACATTAAGTAGAGATGAAAGTAGAACAAAACCAAGTAACACCCTTAGCTCAGTTGGTTGTGTTGCTTAGCCCATATACGAGAGGTCCCTTGTTCGATTCTTGGCAGTGGCTAAAATCCTAAATTTTATTATTTAGCAACTTTTCAACATGACGGTTGTAGTCCCTCAACTTTACACCACTAGACACATTTCTAAAAACTTTTATAAGTTTTAAAGACTTATAGTATTATTACAATTTCAGCCACTCAAGTTTAATACTTGACATTTTCACCTAAAACTTTTATAAAATTAATAAACTCATATAGTTTTTACTTTTTACACTTTTCGCCTAAATGAGTAAATATGTTTAACACATATCTTTATTTGACGACAACATCGACGTAAATTATAAATAATGTAATTGCTCAAATATATAATTTAACCAAGACTCCAAATAAATACATATCGCATATATTTTTACACCTCGAAACCCAACAATTCTAATAAACACAAGTCGATTGTGTTTATTTACCTTTCGATACTATTTAAGCCAATAATCGAGCCAACTCTTAGGTGAATATTTTGTATATATTCTCATGCTTATGCCAGGAGCCAATACTTACAAACATTTTCACAACTACATTTCTATATACATTATCGAAAATCAAATTAACTTATGAAACTCCACATAAGCAATAACGATACTTTATACTTAAAGACAAGTTATATAGTATATAACTTTGTTCTTGAACTTTAAGCATTTTACCACGCAAGCCACCTCTACCAAAAAACCAGTTACATCATCCGACATTATCTCAAATCACTATTCTCGATAAGTTAAATTTATCTGAGCCTTCCATATTATTCAGGTTATCTTTTGGAGCCATTCCTACTCTGCGATAACATTACTTTGCTCTGTCTATCATTCCACTAAGGTGAGTTCTTAGCCCCATTTTTATAATTGTTTTATAAATGTTTTGGGGGAGATACATGCTCAACTACTGCTTTTTCTTTAACAAGTATTTTAAACTTTTACATATTACTGTGAGTCTTAGCCCCTCTCTTACTCTTTTATAATTGTTTTATAAATGTTTTGGGGGAGATACATGCTCAACTACATGTTTTATACTTTTACTAGTACTCCTTAACTATTTACTTATTACTGTGAGTTCCATAGCCCCCACACTTCTACTTGTTTTAAATTGCTTTCGGGGGGAATACATGTTCATATTACATATAAACTTTACGAGTTTACCCTAAACATTATACTCAGTTGATAAACCACTCTACTTGTTATCGAAATGTAATACTTGCTTTTACTTACAAAGGAACTATAAACTTTTGCGAATATCTATGAACTTATGAATCCACTTTTACACATTTTATATCTCATGAAGAGATACCTGCTATAAACATGATTACAAGTGATTTTCAACTGTATGCCATCTTGATTATTATTGCCTAAGACACACTTTTGCCTCTGAAAGTCCGTCATATCATGAACCTTAGTCACTTGCGAGTGAACGCGAATATAGTGAATAGATCTATTGGCAGTTGACGCCCCATTTGTGCTAGCCGGATAGGTAGCCAAATGGACTTTATTTGAAGAACAATAGGATGTTGGAAAACTTCTACACGAGGGCACTATTACTTACATCATTTCTGATGTCACACATGTTAAGGGTTGCGTTCATGAGACTTAGAGCAATAAGGCAGTACTGTAGTCATGATACAGTACTGCAACTACTAAACTTGTGGGCGTATAACAACGTAGCCCACTGTTTATCAGACTTCGAACTTGTTTTCATTATATAGCAGAAAATCACTACTTGGTAAACCATAACTACTTTGTGTTGACCTGGTAGGGCAACCAAACCAACTGTGGGTGTATAACAACGTAACCCACTACTTATTTTATTAATAATGGTATCTATTACAATTATTACCTAAACTTGGAATTATTGGAAAATCAACTGGCTTTATGCCAACTCTATGGATTCACTCACTCTTTACTTTTGAAAATCAACTGTTTAAATTATGAATCCCATGGATGTACTCATTCTTTGATCAACTGTGTCAACTATAAACTTTAAGGAATTATCCACACTTTGATTTGCTAATTAACTGTTTAAACTATAAACACTGTGGATTTACTCACACTTTGATTTTGGATAATCAATTGTTTATTTATAACTACTATGGACTCACAAACTCTTTTGGTTTTGAAAATCAACTATTTTACGTACAAACTCTATGAACTCACCAACCTTTGTGTTGACGTTTTTAGCATGTGTTTATCTCAGGTCCATAATGAGCAAGGATGGCACGGATACTTACGAAGGCTATAAATTTTTACTATCATTCGAAAACCTATTTAACAAACTTTGAAACCACTGCGACCTCATTTTGTAAACTCTGATATATATAAACTTCGAATGATAAATCTTTTAAAACGACTAAAATAATGATCGTTTTCTATTATTAAACTGTTGAGCCATGAAGTAACACCCAATCTAAATTCCGCTGCATATTTTAAAAATTGGGGTTGTTACAGATTGGTATCAGAGCTTCGGTTATAGTGAAACGGGTCTAATTTAGATCCGAACTATAACTACTTTTACGAACAAAACGTTTTATAGCCTTTCGCTCTCCGTGCTTTCCGTTTACCAAACGATTATGTGACTGCTAGATAGGTTATGCTGCACCAACACTCTAGTATATTGACATATATACTCACCCACTATCTTGAGTACTGTATCAATCATCCCTAATTATCTTACTCCCATCATCATAAATACATATGACAAACTCTTTTATATTCCTGAAAAATGCACGCATGAATTACTTTGTCGATTAGTATGAGTGTTAAATCAGAATCCTAAGATGGCTTACAATGTCTTTATTTGAATAGATTGGGACGCCTTTTTATTCAAATCAAGAAATTGTAAATCACCAGACCGTAACATTTATATTTCCTTAGTTACATGGTTTGGGACGCCTCTCTATGTAAATAACGAAATATAGATGAATAGGTTTATTTATATCTGAAATAACATGCGTATGAAATCAAGAACCACTAAAACTTAAAACTTTTGATTTCAGTAGAAACCCCAAATATTTATACACAATGATATGATTAGCATTGGTAATGCTAACATTACAAATATCGCTAAGTAAAGCATAACATCACCAATTGGTTGATCAATCAAACTGATGAAAAACACCACTACTCCTACGAGAGCGAGAACCACAACTGGGTGTAACACCTTGAATATCCTGTACGACAAAACGCACGAGTGATTAACACTCTAAACATTAATGCATGGTGCTAATTTAAGAGTTCAAAACAACACCCCTATTATAACACTATATCTTACCCCCCATATTTCGTCCACGCTAGCGGCTAAAACCACGATTAGCATGAGAAGTGCTATAATCCAATCCAAAGACTCCAAATCTTCTTTTGGGATGTAAGCCAAGAAGATGTCTGCAACAACATACAAAATTATGAGGACAGTATAGGTGTATGACATTTTAAAATCCTTGGATGAGAGAAATGTGAGTAGTGAAGAGGAAAAAGTGGGATATGTAAGGCGGTAGTCGTAGACTACTATTCTACCCACATACGTTCGCTACTCACCACACAAAGACAAAATGAGTTTCATCATTACCAAAAGCTGATAATCCGGCAATTTTCTCTACATCCTTATCCAAAATTCTCTTTGTAAAAATCTCTTTGTTTAACGGGTAGGTTACCCGCACAGATTTTTGTAATTATAATTCAAGAGAAATATCTAAACACGACAGAATAAATAAGTTCTCATCCAAATTGTACTCACAAAGTATTTTATTTAAACATTCAAACACCATATTATTTAAAACATACTTGAACATTACAAACGATACTGAATTTAAGACATCTAGTAAACATAAACCTAGACTTCAAAGGTAGTCTGGGTGATCCCAAGTTTGAGAATTGTTGGAATCATAACCATCATCATAAGGATCGAAGCTCGCCAACTTCTCTTCTTCCCACTGAGTCTCCAACCTGCTCAACTCCCGCTCCATGTCAGAGGTCCAACCACCATCATCAATAGCCACATTTTCCTCAAAGCTTGGCTGGAAGTGATCCAGATGAGGCAATTGTTGTGGTTGCTCAAGAACTCTTGGTGTAGATGAACTTGATGCACCATGTTGAGGTTGTTGTAGTGGTGGTGGATTTTGTTGTTGTTGTTGTTCAACCCTAGCAGCTTCGACATTTTCTTCAAAACTCCAACGAATTTTATTGGAGATTTGGGCCTGGATCTGAGTGACACAAGCCCACAAAGATTCAATAACAGCAGCGTCCTTGCTATACACATCATGTAGGAACATATCGATCACATGTTTTCTATCATCTGATATGTCTGTGCATCTTACGTAGCGTTCTCTAAGTTCTCGTTTCAGTTGTTTTGTGATCTCAAATTTCTTGATGACCTCCACAATAGCATTGTGGCGATCCACATCACTATTCTCAGCTTCTGCCTTGATAAACAATTGATATTGTTCAGGGGTATGTGGAAGTTTACAAGCCATTGGTTTGTTGTGTGTGTGTATGTGTGTGTGGATAACCCAAGCATGCCAGTAGTATTTACAAGGGTTTGAAAATATTCTTCCTTTATTTTATTTTGATAGACAGGACCGTTTGTATTCAAACGGTAAAATTCTCAAAAATTCGTGTCTATTAAAACTAACTACTAGCTTTGAAATACTTGGTAAAAAATCTATTTTGGCCGTCACATTGCAAGTTGCAAGAAACAAATCGCGTTAAACACGCAACACCATAACTCATAAATTATGAACATGCCACATATGAATAACACCGCTTGTGCGTTTTGACTCTTCAATCTCTGAGAGATTGCGAACTTCCTAACAATCTCTCAAAACTCTTAGGCACTATACGAAATCTTGATGGTCTCAAAACTATCTTGTAACTGTATATGTCATGGAACGTGCGTTAAAGATTTCTTACTCGCCAAACTGAACCCATTTTTTTTCTTTTTTTTAACTTTGGGCCTTTGGTCACAAATTGAGCCCGACACTATTCAAGCCCAAGACTTAAGTTTTATTCCTAAGTTTAACCGACTCGTGCTCACTTACTTTGGATCGTTCTCCGTGTTATTTCCTTAACAACCAAATCGATATTTTTACACGTCTCGATTTAGCACACACCTATAAATCATATGTGACAAGTCTTTTTCATTTACTCTATCATTCGATGGCCAAGTTATCAACACAGTTCAGCTTGATTGTCACTGAATCAACTAAACAAAAGATCAAATTTTTTTGCCTAAGTACTTTGTTTCATACAAGCTCCAAACAACACCTACAAAACTAAAACGAAATCTGACCAAATTATTTAGTCATGATTCATGTCATTCAAACCACTTATGTGACTCAACTACAAACCAACTCCCTGCATTTCTCTTTTGTCTCCAACGATGGCTAACAACCCCAAGAGAACAAATAATTTCATGCTATAACTACTCCATCATATGACATATTGACTTCTCATACCTATTTTTGAATATTTGCACGATAAATATGAACAGATAATTAACATAAGGCAAGATTTCATAAAACGAAACAAACTTTATTACTCATACATTAAGGATTACATGAAAACACAACGAAGTTTATTACAACACTTCTACAATATGCATCACTTCCAAAACTTATCAATGGCAACCGCTAAGGTCACGAGGGGCACAAGAAACACCAAAATCCCGACCAAAAATGCACGATCCTCATTCGGAATGAATGCCACGTAAATAGTAGCAACAACCACGTACACGATCGCAACCATGGTAATAACGGGCGGCATTTTGAAGAAATAATGAGAGAAATGTAATTGAAAATTTTAAGTATTGAATGGTAAAATGGGGATTTTTAAAAGGAGATATTTAAAAAAAGGGGTAAAGTAGCCGTTGGGGGTACTGTTCAATATCACTGTTCACGAAAAAAAAAAAGAAAAAAAAAAAGAAAAAATCATACTTTTGCTTTATCACTCGGGAACCAACTAAGGACCAATACCGTGTTGTCACTTAAAACTTTACTTAACAAGTTTTTCTTTACAAAAACTAAAGTTAAATAATTTTCTCTACATTCAAAAATCTCGTTATTAAAAATCCATTGATAACTACTACCTTAGATTAGAATCCCGGGACGGGATTCAGTTTAACGGGTAGGTACTGTAATATCCCGTAAATTTTCCCTCTTAATTTTAAATGATTAACGAGAGTAATCTAACGTCACTATTTAATTAACCATTTTTACGGACTAAATTTTTGCTTTTATTCAACTATATTAATCTAAACGTCGTAACGCGTTCGCACATTCTTTATGTCACCCTCTTACCATGTAATGAGATAAATGAATTGTAACTTCAATGGTCAAAGTTTCCTCATTATTTTTTTTATACTATTCGATGTACAGGGACCATGTACCCATTTTCTTTATTCACATTTCATAAAACAACTCACATATTGAACTATTTATTTACAAAAGATGAATCATTGCTCTACTTTTTCCTTATTTTTTCACTTTAGTCGACATACATTTAAGACAAATCAAAACCATGTGACACTCACAAACAAATCAAGTCCTATTTGCTTGTCTCCTTCTTTTGAATCAAATAGTAATAAGAGGAAAATAAGCAAAGGCCATGTGCTCTTCTTACACCCTCTTTCACTATAATCATGATTCAATATTTTTCTTTTTCTTTCTTTTGTCGATTAGAACAAACCCAGTCAAACCAAAAAGAAATCATCATGTCAAACCGTACACCAACATTATTTTGATTGGTCAAACTCTTGAAAGTTCACATCAAAACTTTTGTCTCCTTTCCTTTGTCCTCCCAAATTCTCGCTGCCACAATTACCAACCATGGTTGACTCCCATTTAAACATGTCCTTTTTTTCTTCTTATATAATACCATGCACCCTTTATGTAACTCATCACAAAACAAAGACAAAATGCAAAACACAAACACAATCTATATCCTTCCTTTGCTACTATCAAGAAAAAGGGAGACCACGGGAGCAAGTCGTGGCTTGGTTTTCGAACATCACTTGTTCTAATACACGACGGGTTTGAAGCCTTGGAAGCTTTGAAGTTGTTTTGGTTTCATTGCTCGTTTGCGTTTCCTCTTCGTCTTCCCACCACCACAGTTGGTATAGTAAGTATTCCTTATCCATTTCAATACGTACTATATTCTTGGATCACATTATATTGCGACTTTGTTCATGCACAACCATTTTTGTTTCGCTATATAACATGAAAACTCGTTTTGAAACACTTTAAAAACGTACATGTGTTTTGTGTGGCCATGCAACGTGGTAACTTAGCAAATAAACTAAACATGGAATCTTTTCTTGTATTTCGAATGTAAATAAACAAAAGGGAAATGAATACATGAAACCTATACAAGTTTGGCTCACGTTGGGAACACTTCGTATCTTGGCTTGATCGACTTGTTGGCTTAACTCGTGCTCATTTCGGTTTAACTTCCTAATCGAACCCTCTTGTACTCGATTTATACATGCTCGACTTTTTTTTTCTTTTCTAAACAAACCCAAATCTTTATCAAGCTCAAATGCCAAACACCCTCTTCGAGAACTTGTGTATAAGCCAGGAGCATAAGCTCACTTGTTTCTATATCAAAAACCAACTGCTACTTCGGAGAAACCAAGTAGAAAAATGTTTGCATGCTCATTTTTGTCCATTTTCTTACGTTTTCGTTCGTTTTCATACATTTTCGTCCGTTTTCATACGTTTTCATTCATTTTCATTCGTTTTTAAATGTTTTCAGACGTTTTCATACCTTTCTGAATATCACAAGTGATATACTGTGATTATCAGAATATCACTTGTGATATTTAGAATATCGCGAGTCACTCGCGATATTCTAAATATCACAAGTGATTTTTAACATTCTGTAACATGAAAATCACAAGTGATATTCAGAATATCGCAAGTGATATTCAAAATATTGCAAGTGATATCTGAATATCGCAAGTGATATTCTGAATATCACAAGTGACTTTCAACAAATGTTCTGTGACATGAAAATCGCAAGTGATATTCTGAATATCAAAAGTGATATTCTGAATATAAATCACAAGTGATATTCAGAATATTACAAGTGATTTCACGCTTTTTTTAATTCACGTTTTTTCAAAAGTGATATTTTTAATATCACTCTGAATATCACAAGTGATATTCTGAATATCACAAGTGATATTCTGAATATCACAAGTGATATTCTGAATATCACAAGTGATATTCTGAATATCACAAGTGATTTTCAACAATTGTTCTATAACATGAAATTCACAAGTGATATTCAGAAAATCACAAGTGATATTCTAAATATTACAAGTGATATTCCGAATATCACAAGTGATTTTCAACTAATATTTTATAACATGAAAATCACAAGTGATATTCTAAATATCACATGTGATTTTCAACTAACGTTTTATAACATGAATATCACTTGTAATTTTCTGAATATCAATTGTGATATTCAGATTATCACTTGTGATTTTCATGTTACAGAATATTAGTTAAAACTCACTTGTGATATTCAGAAAAACACAAGTGATATTCAGAAAATCACAAGTGATATTCTGAATATCACAAGTGATATTCCGAATATCACAAGTGATGTTCGACTAATGTTTTGTAACATGAAAATCACAAGTGATATTCTGAATATCAAAAGTGATATTCAGAAAATTACAAGTGTTATTCAGAATATTATAAGCGATTTTCACATTTTTTTAATTCACGTTTTTTTCACTTTCTTACGTTTTCTTCTGTTTTTGTTCGTTTTCATACGTTTTCTTTCGTTTTTATATAAAAATGTACAAAAATGGACGAAAAAAAGTTGATTTGATGTTTAGGTGTTTGTTAAGATGTGATAGCGTCATGTAATGTAGCGGCGATAAAATGTATTATTGATCTTATATAAAAGAAAACTGCTACTTGGATGAAATATAAAACTATAAAAGTTATGAGGTAAATCAACTCTCCTCCGGTTTTAAAGTTATTTCACCATACAAATAATCCCACATCAGTTAAAGTTAACAATCTCATTACATTTGATGACGCTATCACATCTTAACAAACACCTAAACAACAAATCAGGCCACTAACTAACGCAAACTAAACAAACCACGATACTAAAACTATTCTGAACAAGTAATACTAAAACACCATTGTGTGTTTGAATATCACAAGTGATTTTCAACAAATGTTTTGTAGCATGAAAATCACAAGTGATATATTCTGAATATCACAACTGATATTCTGAATATCACAAGTGATTTTCAACAAATGTTTTGTAACATGAAAATCGCAAGTGATATTCTGAATATCACAAGTGATATTCAGAATATCACAAGTGATTTTACATTTTTTTAATTCACGTTTTTTTCACTTTCTAATGTTTTTGTCCGTATTCATATATTTTCGTCTGTTTTCATACGTTTCTCAATACCACAATTGATATTCTTAATATCATTATGTCATATTCTAAATATCACTTGTGATATTAAGAATGTCAATTGTGATATTTAGAAACGCATGAAAACATACGAAAACAAACGAATACGTATGAAAGTGTAAAAACACGTTTGAAAACGGATGAAAACGTATAAAAAATGGACAAAAATGAAAGTAAACACACGAAAATGGAGAAAAACGTATGAAAACGAACCAAACCAATGAAAATGTGTAAAAATTGCCGAAAATGTATTAAAACAGATGAAAACGTCTAAAAACAGACAACAGTGTATAAAAACGAAAGAAAACGGACAAAAACATTAACATATGAAAACAAAAAAACAGACGAAATCGTATAAAAACAGACGAAAACATATAAAAACTGACGAAAACAGACAAAAACGTCTGAAAACAGACGAAAACGTAAAAAATGGATGAATACGTTTAAAAACAGATGGAGAAGTATGAAAACGAACAAAAACGTCTAAAAACGTATGAAAATTGACGAAAACGTATGAAAACGCACGAAAACGGACAAAAACAGATGAAAGCAGACGAAAACGTCTGAAAATAGACGAAAACGGACAAAAATGTCTGAAAACGTATAGAAACTGCCGAAAACCGATTAAAACGTCTGAAAAGGGACAAGAATGTATAAAACGGACGAAAACGGACAAAAACGTTTGAAAACGGACGAAAACTTATAAAAATGGACGAAAACGTATGAAAACGGACGAAAACGTATAGAATTGGATGAACATCTGAAAGCAGATGAAAACGTCTAAAAATTAACGAAAACTTAAAAAATTAGACGAAAACATATAAAAATGGATGAAAACGAATGAAAACGGACAAAAACTTAAGAAAGTGAAAAAATATGAATTTAAAAAAAATACACATGAATTTTTTTAAAAAAAACATGATTTTTTTTAAAAGTAAAAAAAATGAATAAAAAAACGTTCATTAAAAAAATCAAAACAAATGCTGGAAAAGAAAAAGAAAAAGCGCTTGAAAAAAAGTGAACAAAAAAGGAAGAAAAAAAAAAGAAAAAGAAAAAGCGTAGATAAGGAGAAAAAAATTGGAAAAAAGAAGAAAAGAAAAATAAATGAATAAATAAGAAAGATAAAAGGACAAGAAAAAAACATGGACTTAGGTTCCATTTTTAAATCTTAGGTTAATCCTCACTATTAGATCAAACTAGATGGATGGTGGGGATTTGTCCCTCAGTTTGTAGAAAAAAACTGGTTCGCAAAAGAACTTTTCTCTGACCATTCAAGGCCTTTTTTTTTTTTTTTTTTTTTTTTTTTTTTTTTTTTTTTTTTTTGGGAATAAGTGGATTTAAAGACAAGTGGTTCCTTCTCTCTTGTTGCATTTAACAAGAAAAAAACATTAAAATATCACTTGGTCCTACTTGCTTTAACACCTAGACAAAAGAAACGCCCTCTAAAATTTTCAAAAACGCTCTACGCCAGCTTTTCAGAGGTGTGGTGAGTTGGTGACGCCACACGGTGGTTATGTGTGCTTCACATCACATGTAATATCATTGTATGATAGTTTTCATTAATAATAATATCCTTAGTTCATTACTAAACCTATTCATCCATTTGGATAATGTTATAAGCTTAGGTGCACATGGGTTTATACATAGGCTATGTTTGGCGCACGAGCTTATCAGAGTTTATCGTAACATGGACTTATTATTATTATTATTTTTTTTAAATAAGCTACCATTTAAAATAATTCTCGTTTGACTGAGACGACTTGAAGAAGCTTGTTAAAAAAAATAAGCTACTAAATAAAATGTTAGTTGTAATAGCATGTAAAGAAAAGCTCCAGCCACATGCTCCAGCAACCCACTCCAGCGATATGCTCCAGCTCATAGTTTTAAACTTTTATCCTCATGTTTATATTATTTTTAACTAATTGTTGAATACCAAAAATAGATAAGAATATTTAACTAAGCTATCATATTACCTCTATCTAACTAGTTATAATGCCCGCGCACGCGCGGGTTTTTTTTTTTAAAATTTTTTGAATTATATATTTTTATTTATTAGAAAACAAATAATTTAATATTTGTTTTGTTTGATTTATGATGTTTAATTATAGTTTTTTATTATTAAAGATAATTATTTAAAATTTTTAATCCTATTGTTAATTACATCTTATTTATATTTTTTGTATTTATCTTCTACTTGTGTTATAGATAAATATAAAATGTTACCTAATAAGAAAATAATTTTTTTTTAAATA
Organism: Artemisia argyi; assembly: GCA_030686995.1. Classification (NCBI taxonomy): domain Eukaryota; kingdom Viridiplantae; phylum Streptophyta; class Magnoliopsida; order Asterales; family Asteraceae; genus Artemisia; species Artemisia argyi. Next base: position 88,274,995 of record CM060687.1, read on the forward strand.
ATATTATTGCTAAATAAAGTATGGTTTAGTATTTTTGAAATGGAAAAATCCCCACTTGGAGATTTTGTTTTATTATATAAATAAAAGATTTATACCTACAAGCAAGGTTTTGAAACCCGGGTCGACTCGGCCGGGTTAACCGGTTCCGGCCGACAAAACGGGTCAAAACAACCCGGGTTTCTAAAACCGGGTTAACCGGTTTGACCCGCCGGGTTTTGATTGACCCGGGTCAACCCGGTTCTCAAAACCCGGCCGGGTTTCATTTTTTCAAAATATTTTAATAAAAACCCGGTTGACCCGGTGGTCGACCCGGTCAAAAAAAAAAATAATAATAAATTGAAAATCGGGTTGACCCGGCGGTCCAACTGGTCGAACCGGTTGACCCGGTGCCCGGTGACTCGACCGGGTCGATTTCGAACCCGGTTTTCAAAACATTGCCTACAAGTCATTTAATAAAATTGAATAAATAGCTAAAGGTAAAAATAAGAAAAAACAAAGTCACCATTAAACAACCAAACAATAATCTATTCTAATAATCAGTTTGTTTCTATATTGTATAGAGGGAGAGGGCAAAAGCTACAGAAATCGTACAGTGATCTATCTGAGAATGGATGAGCTTGAATTCCAACGTGTTCTTCATCTCTTTCCCGTTGTTCGCACCCGCGATTATAATGTAATTTTCAATATCTCTCTACCCTAATTGTTTGTTAATCCACATCTAACAAATTCATTATAAATTAATTGGTGCTATTTTTTTTGTAGGCTGAGTCTGAAGTGCAAAGACAATTAACAACCCAAGCATCACGCAGGGTATTCTTCCTTTATCATTCATCTCTTCTATAACCTTAATTAGATCTATCCATCTCTTTGTTTAACAATTTTTGCAAAACAATAGATAAGAGAGCGGATAAATTCACAAATTGAAGGGGGTTCCAAGGAAAAGCTTATTGGAGGCATAGATGGACATGGTAATTGGACTTCTGTTTTACTATATACTATATTCATTCTTGATATTAGACGTTGCCTTGACTCGTTTTTATATAAAATTGAAGATTAAACGTCATTGTAGAGACTCGCCCTATGTAATGAACTATTTTTACTATCTCTTTCGCCTAAACTAGATTGCCGATATGATTTGAACACATTGAGTCAAATGTTTCTAATTTAGCTATTCGTCACCAAGTTTGCAGTGTTTATTCTCTGATCTTCATTAACCATCACTAAATGGCATAGTGGTAAGGTCCTAGGCTTTGGTCAAGGGTTCAAATCTCGCTAGGTGTGTACATTTGGGGGGGAAGGACTGAAAACGGTCCCGAGATTAACCCGGTGAGGTAGTGTACATCTGAGTCAAAAGGCTCACCCTCCTTAACCTGAAAAGGGAAAACCACATCTGTTTATTCTCTGATCTTCTGATAAGGATCAAACTAATAACAATTAATTAAAGATAGATAAATCAAACCTGGCCTTTGAGACCCAGGAATCTCCTATAGTTCAACAACCAAAAGAGCAAAAACCAATTTCTGAATGATCCCCAAAACACAGTAATCGACCCTAATATAGGCAATAAACCAAATTAACATAATTGACTACTAACTATTAAATAATGACGTTCAGCCCCCTCGAGTCTTGCGCTTGTACACATGGCCCCAACGGTTCATATCATCACCCCCGCCCTGAAAAACCACCTTGTCCTCAAGGTGGAAACTAGGAAACTGCTGCTGAATGCGCTCCAATATCTCCCAAGTGGCTTCAGTTGGTGGTAACCCCTTCCATCCAATCAGCACCTCCCGTTGTTCCCCCATCATACGAGTTCCCAACACCGCGTCAGGCTCCATTACAGGCTCAGTCGCATAGGTAACAGGCAAATCCGATTGAACCAGCTGATTACCAATCACCTTCTTAAGCTGAGACACATGAAAAACTGGATGAATGGTCGACGTTGGAGGTAATTTCAACCTATACGCCACCATCCCTATCCGTTCCATCACCTCATACGGACCATAGAATCGCGGAGCTAACTTCTGATTGGCCCGCTGAACCACAGACCCCTGGCGATACGGACGTAACTTCAAGTAAACCATATCCCCAACATCAAATGAGACATCCCTCCGCTTTCCATCAGCCTGCTCTTTCATCAACTGTTGGGCACGCAAAAATTGTCGTTTCAACTCCTCCAATATCTGATCCCTCTCCTGCAAATATTGATCCACCTCAAAAGTAAGAGCGGTACCACGATCATAAGCAAGCATACTAGGCGGGTCTCGGCCGTATAACACCTTAAAAGGAGTCGTACGAATCGCCGAGTGATACGAAGTATTATACCAATATTCAGCCCATGGCAACCATTTCACCCATTCCTTCGGTCGGGATGACGCAAAACACCTAAGATATGTCTCCAAGCTACGGTTCACCACCTCGGATTGGCCATCCGTTTGCGGGTGATAAGCCGTACTCCGCTTCAGTGTCGTTCCCTGATACTTAAAGAGTTCCCTCCAGAAGTGACTAACGAATACACGATCCCGATCAGACACGATCGATTTTGGAACCCCATGTAGGCGTATTACCTCTCGAAGAAACACCGTAGCAACGGACGCGGCAGTGTAAGGATGCTTTAAAGGCACAAAATGAGCCGACTTGCTCAAACGATCGACCACCACCATAATCACACTGTATCCTGTTGACTTTGGCAGCCCATCAATAAAGTCCATAGTAAGGTCTTCCCAAATTCGTTGTGGCAAGGACAGAGGCTGCAATAATCCCGCTGGAGATAGGTTAGAATGCTTGTTTCTTTGACATACCCCGCACTCAGCCACCATCTTAGCCACATCCCGGCGCATCCCAATCCAGAAAAATTCCCGAGATAACCGCTGATATGTCTTTTGAGCACCCTCGTGACCCCCCATGACTCCACCATGCATTTCGCGAAATAATATGGGAATCAACTCAGATACTCGCGGTAATACCAATCTCCCGTGATAACGAACCAAACCCTGGTCCAAAGTATAGCCGTCAGTCCCATCCTCCCCTAACTCCACTCGTCCACGCAAAGCAACAACTTCAGGATCGTTTCTGAGATCCTGCATCTGTTGATCTGATAATCCCACCGATGTCACAGACAACATGCCATACGATATATCCTCCCCACGTCTGGATAACGCATCAGCCGCGCCATTCTCTTTTCCGGGTCGGTACAAAATCTCAAAATCATACCCCGACAACTTGGAAACCCATCTTTGATGCTCCCCTGGTACTGTTCGCTGCTCCAACAAAAACTTCAAACTCTTCTGATCTGTGAGAACGGTAAACTGACGCCCTAACAAATAAGGCCGCCATTTTTGAACTGCCATCACTATTGCCATTAATTCCCGCTCATATACTGATTTCAGCTGTGCTCGCTGGCCCAAAACCCTGGCTGAAGTACGCAATCGGTTTACCCTCCTGCATCAAAACAGCCCCTACGCCCTGTCCCGAAGCATCAGTCTCCACCGTGAAACGTTTCGAGAAATCAGGTAATGCCAAAACAGGCGCTTGGGTCATTGCTCCCTGAAGTTTTCGGAATGCTTGTGTCGCCTCATCTGTCCATATAAAACTGTCTTTTTTTAATAAGTCAGTTAAAGCCCGAGCAATCTTCCCATAATCTTTTACAAATTTCCGATAATAACCTGTCTCTGATACCAATTTGATAAGGATCAAACTAATAACAATTAATTAAAGATAGATAAATCAAACCTGGCCTTTGAGACCCAGGAATCTCCTATAGTTCAACAACCAAAAGAGCAAAAACCAATTTCTGAATGATCCCCAAAACACAGTAATCGACCCTAATATAGGCAATAAACCAAATTAACATAATTGACTACTAACTATTAAATAATGACGTTCAGCCCCCTCGAGTCTTGCGCTTGTACACATGGCCCCAACGGTTCATATCATCTTCATTATGACTGATATTCTTATACACTTAGTTGCAACCTTATTTCAAGAACACATAGAGAATCGTCTTTGGCAGAGTGAATAATAGATCTAGATTCTAGTGGCCGAAGTAGTTTTGATAACACATTGTTTTCGAGATATATGACTTGTTATCTTTGTTTGATTTTCAACAGATGCATTTTGGGGGAAACTAAAAATTGCTGCTGCAAAGAAGGTGCAGTTTCTGTTTCTTTGACAGTCTTATTCAATACATGATGTAGCGTGTCATGCATTATATGCAATGGTTTTTTATTTTATTTTATTTTTTCTTTTGGCATTACATAGTTTTGCATTGCTATAACTGCACCATTTGTTTTATGCATCTATTATGGCTAAGTTAAAATGTATATCTTAGTCAAACCGAAAATAGGATTTGCAGTCACTTGTTTTGATTATGTCGTTAAGCCACTGTGGCTGTTGCGTGTAGCAATACTGCATGGCGCTTCTGCTGGTGGGAAACGAGTCGATTTTTGTTACCTGATGCAACGATCTACGAGCCTGGTATCAATGTTTTAGAACTCACTAGGTGGTGCTCGAGCAGTCGGCTACCTTGTAGGGAGTAATTGGTCTAGGGTGGGAGTACTCAGATTGGATTCTTTAAAATTTAAGTCTCAATTATATCCGACGCAAACATAATACTTTCAATACTTGATCAAATAGTTTAAGGTTCATATACCACGTAATACTTCAAATAGTTCAAACATGAATATTCGATTGATGCTTCATCCTTGTCGTGTTTGTATTGTTCACTAATTTAAACACCATTCAACTTATATTCAACCTCCTCATGTATTTCCTCCTCACTCTTTGACTTGAATTCTTCCTCATAAAGTTCTCTTGATCTAGCACTTGTCGGGGGTCTTAATAGTTCATTGACACCCATGACTTCACTAATCATCGATGATTCTTGTTGTTCATTTCCCTTATGTTCAAAGCATCGATGATTTTTTAATTTTAATTTATTTATTTATTTATTTTTTTGTCTTCCCTTATGTTCTTGTTGTTCAAAGCATCGATGATTTCTTGTTTCGCCTTTTTAAGTCTAATCTATATAAAATCTAAGTTGGTAAAGGCCCCATCGAGAGAGAGGGGGAGGGGGGGGGGGGGGGGGGGGGGGGCGGAGGGGGGGGAAGTGGCATGATAAGGCAAGATGGTTGCTACGGCCTGGCCTAGGGGACTAGTCGAACCAACCGAGGGCCTTTGATTACACTAATCATAAGCCCACCTACAAATATATTCTTTTACGCAATCTAATTTTCTATTTTTAGAATACCATTGGAAACATCACCTTCTTTGTTCTTTCCCTTATTCACAACATCTTTGGAAGTTGTAAATTTATCAACAGAACCAAAGAACAAGGTGGCTCCATGTCCAAAAAGTCTTCCATTCCTACACTCAAAGCTTCAACATCATCATGTCTGCTATTCTTTTTGTATTTGGTATCATTAATAGCATTTCGACACTTGATTCAATCACTTTTGTTGCTTTTTTGCATGAAACAACATTTCCCACTATGCATGCAATGTGATATTCCAACCTATTATTTCCCGCGGACACACACTAATCCGCATAAAACACATTTCACTTTATCCAATTTGTAATTTTATTTTTATAACAAAGTGATAAAGTGAAATGTGATCTATGTAGAAAAGTTGCGTGAAGAAATTAAGAGAAAGAAATATCACATTGCGAACATAACGCAAAATATTGCTTCATGTAAAAGAGCAACAAAAGATCAAATTAAGTGTCCAAATGCTATTAGTGGTACCAAAAACAAAAAGAAGAGTAGCAAAATGATGATTAAGCTTTGAGAGTGGAGGTAAAGATTGGTAGTATTGAAACCATTGACATCAACAAATGCAATGGAAGATTCTTTTGGAGACATGTATATCCAATTTACTCTTTTGGTCCGATGGATAGATTTAGAACTTCTAATAATGTTTTGAATAAAGGGAAGAACAAACTAGGGGGTGTTTTCTATGTTATTCAAAAAAAAAAAAATAATAATAATAATAATAAAATAAAATAAATTCAAGTGAAAACATATATTTGTATGAATGTGCGATTCCGTTAATGTGTTCGAAAAGGATAGCTTCAAAATCTTATTAGCTACTGTTGGTCAATTTGGTCCTAGAGCTCAACCTCGATATGAGTCAGGGAAATACTTTTCTAAGAGAAGAGGTTCAAAGAATGCAAAATTTGTTGAAAAGATACGGAGACAAATGGAAATTGAATGGTTGCTCAATTATGGTGGTTTTGTGTAGAAAAAGGAGCATCCTGAATTTTTGTCTTCTAAAGAATCTTCAGATCAAGTGAGCACATAGTTGAGTATGCCGATAGTTCACATCTATCTAATATTTATGTTTGAGCTTTGAAGTATCATGTCTATGTCATACATAATCTCAAAATTTATATAAAAAAAGGGGCAATTTCATATCTCCCCTCCTTTTAGTTGGAAATTTCATATATACCCAAACATGCATTAAAAACATTGTACATTATGCATTTAATACTTGTACTTTAAGTGTATATGAAATTAATCATGAAAGTAGGGTGATATATGAAATTAATCCTAAAAAAAATTCTAACCTGAGTACTTCCCCCCGCCTAGGCCGATTACTCGCTACAAGGTAGCCGAATGCTTGAGTACCGTCTAGTGAGTTTTACAACATTGAATAAGTGATAGTTTGGAACTTTGGATAAGACAATAATACTTGTTCTAAATTAATATTTCTGTAAATGGTCATCAAGAGTTCAGAACTATGGCCCTTATAGCAAGTTTTTTTCTCAAAGCTCATTTTTTCTATTATATAAATAGTGTTTCTTAGGATGTTGGTTGAAGTTTTAGTATCCTGACTAGTATTGAGCATAAAAGTTTCTTCTTTGGGGGTTATTATGCAAGAAAATCATTGGCAACAAGTATCTAGAAGGTTTCAAGTTGAAGAATGTTTCTGTATCTAATCTGGATACTCCTATTTTTAGAAGCTTCTTCATTTGTGATTCATCCATAAATTAATGGTAGAAGTCATATCTCCCCCTATTTTCATCATTAATTTCATATATACCCAAAATACAACCATTGAATGCATTTTGTACCATGCTTTTAAAGTATGATTTGGGTAAATATGAAATTTTCAAGTTTTAGTTGGGGAGAAATAAAAAAGAGGTCAAGAATGCTGATGTCGTCTTTAAATAGTTTAAAGCGTGATTTGGGTAAATATGAAATTTTCAGCATTCTTGGCATCTTTTTTATTTTTTCATTTCATGCAGAAACTAATTCATGAATAGGCCCTATGGTTTAATTACATTCGTTAGCATGCTCTAGCCATATTCAAAAGAAAAAAAAAAAAGCATGCTCTAGTATTATCAGTGAACAAAGTTATATGCGAACACTGTTAACTTTAAAGGCGTAATACTTGCACTTTTAAGTTTATATTATTCGAACCAGGCATGAAATCTATCAATCTGTCTCACGCCAGTAGTTCTGCGGCTTGATGTCTATAGTGCATGCTAAGTACCCTTGATGCACCACCATGACTCAAGGCAAAATTGTGATTCTATTTGGTGAGAAAATACTTTGGAGGTTTGCTTGTTAATAGAAGTTTTGTATTGGGTTTTACCCATTTTTCCCGAACATTCTATCATTTATATGCTCAAGTTTCATGGTTCTGCATCGAAGAAAACTTAGTTCTTAAGGTTAGCAGAAAGATTAGTCGTGAAGTCGTCGTTTTATCCAATTAAACTGTCATGTCACTTCTTATTTTGTTAAATTGTCAGTGCTAAACACCCCCTAAATGTACACCTTTTTAGTGTTTTGTAAAACCTGATTATGTTTGGGTGATCCAGACATCTTTTTGTCCTATCTTTTTGAATAATGTGAATTTATATCACCAATGTGTTGCAATTGATTACAAATGTATTGCTTTTAGAGTAATAATTTAAATTTTTGAATAAAACGTGTTAGGTTGTTGAAAGTAGACTTTCTGCATCTTTCATCCCGGTTAACCCATTCGTTCCACCTTTAGCTAATATATTGATTTGGCTCGTTTGAGATAAAGGTCACTCCAAATTGACCTATCAAAAGGAAATGGGTTGAAATGGTCGCTTCTTAAAACAAAAGGGTTAATATCACAATTTCACCAATTCACCTTATGTTACAGGTTGGCAACGCTGATGCAGAGGAGTTCGTCAAGGCTTTCCAACATGTTTATAGAAAACTTGTATGTACCCACCTCATATTCTCAACCTCATTACTTTAACTCTAAAAAATAACAAACTCTCACTGGAATCGGTTTATTTTTCAGGTTTTTGAGGAGCTATCTTTAACCGCTGCTCAACGGTTCGTAAACTCGTCATAAGATTTCAGCTTGACTATTTGCTTGCTTCGCTCTGGCAATTTTTATGTATTTTTTTTGTCTACTGTGTAAATTTTGCTTGATGTATTTGTGATATATCACATAGCCTCTGAATTTGCTTGCTTCGCTCTGATTCATTGTCTTGTATTTTCCAACACATTGTCTTGATACGACTTATTAGTATCTCAAGTTGATAAATTAAATAGCCGTTTGTGAATTAAAATCACCACATAACTTACCATTCGATTTCTATGCATTCCCCTTACGATCCAGCATGGTTTCGTTATCATAGAGTTGTTGCTCCAAAACTGGCTTGGTTTCAAGATTTGGAATCTATGTTAAATCACCATACTGGGGTTAAATGAGTAAAATTATCATCACAATTACCAACCATATCAAAACAGAAATTTTTGTAATAGATTTTCTGAAATAAATTAATAAGTTTATTTTTAAGGGCCTATCAACTTATCATATAATGTAGTTAAAACAAAACACCCTTTAGCAAATTTGTACCTAAATCATATCAATAGCATAAATTTGTCCTCCAGATCATAATATTGTATTTTTCATGGAAAATATTCAGATCATCCTGCAACATTACAATGATAACAACTCAATACTAATATTTTGCTTCCGTTAAAAAAAAAAATAAAAAAATAAAAAAATAATAAAAAAATTAACATTTTGCTGCATATACAATAGCATTCCTAGAAGCAAAAATGACAAGTCACCATAGCATACACTTTTACATGCTAAGGTGGCGTTTAGTTGGAAAACATTTTCTTTCATTTCTTATTTCTTGTTTTGTAGGAAAAGGGAGAGAGTTTGATTTCCACAAAACAATGAAAAATTTAGAAAACGCGTTTAGTTTGAGAAACATATATTTATGTTTTCCATTTTCCAAAACTAGAAAACATGTTTAAGTGTTGTTGTTTTATATCTCAATTCACTATTCACCTTAGTAATAGTATAAAAAACATCTTCAAAACACAAAAACAAAAATTATAAACTAACCAACTAAATTATAAAATAACTAAAAAAATCTAATACGAGAAAATAAAGAAATTAAAACAGTAAAATATAATATCAAATAACGTTTTCATCTGTTTTTTTACGTTTTCGTCCGATATTTTACGTTTTTGTTTTTTTTTTACTTTTTCGTCTTTTTTTTACGTTTTCGTCTAATTTTTTACGTTTTCGTCAGATTTTTGACGTTTTCATCCGTTTTTTTTACATTTTCGTCAGTTTTTTTACGTTTTCGTCCGATTTTTTGGGTTTTCGTTTGTTTTTTTTACGTTTTCGTCTGTTTTTTTACGTTTTTGTTAGATTTTTTACAGTTTCGTCAGTTTATTTTACATTTTCTTCAGTCTTTTTACGTTTTCTGTCTAATTTTTTACGTTTTCGTTATATTTTTTACAGTTTCGTCAATTTATTTTACATTTTCTTCAATCTCTTTACGTTTTCGTCCGATTTTTTATGTTTTCGTCCGTTTCATTACGTTTTTGTCAGATTTTTACATTTTCGTCAGATTTTTTACGTTTTCGTCAGATTTTTTACATTTTCGTCATATTTTTTATGTTTTCGTCCGTTTTTTTACGTTTTCGCCAAATTTTTTACGTTTTCGTCTGATTGTTTATGTTTACATCCGTTTTATACGTTTTCGTCAGATTTTATACGTTTTTGTCCATTTTCTTACGTTTTCGTCCGTTTTTTTTTACCTTTTTGTTTGAATTTATATGTTTCCATATGTTTTTTTACGTTTTTGTCAGATTTTTTATGCATTTGTCCATTTTTTAATATTTTCATTTTTTATGATTTCTTCTGATTTTTACATTTTCTTTCGATTTTTTATGCTTTCTTCTGATTTTTTACGTTTCCATCCGTCTCGTCTGATTTTTATGTTTTCATCTTTCATTTACGTTTTCATCTATGATTTATGTTTTTTTAGGTTTCGTCTAACGAAAACGTAAAAAAATAGACGTAAATGTAAATAAACATAAGTAAACGCAAAAAATGGACGAAAACGTAAAAAATAAGACAAAAACGACAAAAAACCTGACGAAAACGTAAAAAATCTGACGAAAATGTAAAAACGGACGAAAACGTAAAAAACAGACGAAAATGTAAAAAATTTGACGAAAGCGTAAAAAAACGGACGAAAACGTAAAAAATCTGACAAATACGAAAAAAATAGACGAAAACAAAATCAGATGAAAATGTAAAAAATCTGACGAAAACATGAAAAATCTGATGAAAACGTAAAAAATTTGACAAAAACGCAAAAAAAACGGACGAAAACGTAAAAAATCAGACGAAAACTTATTAAATCTGATGAAAACGTAAAAAAACGGACGAAAACGAAAAAAATCGGACAAAAATGTAAAAAACCTGACGAAAACGGAAAAAAATGGAGAAAGACGTAAAAAAACGGACGAAAACGTAAAAAATCGGACGAAAACGTAAAAAATCTGACGAAGACATAAAAAATGGACGAAAACGTAAAAAATCAGTCGAAAACGTAAAACAACTGACGAAAACGGATTTTGGGTATTTAATTGGAAAATAGGGGAAGAAAAATGTTTTGTAGTTTTGTGTATTAAAGTTGGAAATAGGAATTTTGTGTTTTGTAGAGAATTTTATTGGAAAAAATTAATTTGAACGCGATCTCTGTTTTCCTTGTTTTCCACAAAATATTTTGTGGAAAACAAGGGTGTTTTCCCTCAACTAAACGCATACAATCTGTACATTCTGCAAAATTCTCAGTATTGTGTCTGTTTTCACAATTTGTAGAATTTAAGGGTGCGTTTAGTTGGAGAAAAAAATCTCTTGTTTTCTATCCCTAGTTTTGTAAATATTTGGAAGAGAAATTTATCTCCATAAAACACTTGAAAATATGGAAAACACGTTTAGTTGATATTTGTATTTTCCATTTTCAAGAAGGGGAGGGAAGGTTGTGGGTTACAAGGGAAAACAAGGAAAACAACTAAAATTTGTTTTGTAGTTTTCCTTGTTAAGTTAGGAAATAGGAGATTTTGTGTTTTACAAAACATTTTGTTAGAAAACGCTTATTTGAACGCGATCTCTGTTTTCCTTATTTTCCACAAAACATTTTGTGAAAAATAAGGGTGTTTTCCCCCAACTAAACGCACCCTAAGCATTTCATCTTCCACGGGATGAGTTTTGCCAGCAATTGTAACGCAATGAAGAGGTGGACTAAAGTCAACCGTTTGTGACTACATCAAACTTGCAACCAACATCTGCTTCTCACTTCCTAGGCGCACGAACCCGAGAGAAAGTGTGTCTATATTGTAGGCTGAAAAATTAAAGAAACAGGTTAAGATGGCATTTATTGTATTAAGATAGGAACCGGAGAAAAGATATTTCCTATAGTTTGAATAAGAGAGTAGTAAAATTAGTAAACAAAAGAAAGGATTGCAAGTACTACCTTCGTCACATGAAAACTAACAAAAAATAAATAAATAATAAAAAAAAATGGGGATATCCATAAAACATGCAGCATTTCTAAATGTACTTCTTTGCACGTTTCGTTGACATAAACAGTTCATGCCATAGTCATATGGAATGCGGATCGCTCCGGTACGAGATCGCGGATCGGGATCGTGGTTCGCTAGGGACCTAAAATTCGGTTCCATGGGGGGTAGCTTCATTTGAGATCACTTCGGTATGATGTACCAAGTAATGTGGTACAATGTACTCAATATTCAATAGAATCCAAACATTCATAATATAATACTTATCATATTCTCATAATTCATTCAAAGAAGCTTATTTGAAAAGTTTTATCAGCAACTTAACTTAAAAAAGCATAATCAAGATCCAAAAGACAATAAAAATATGAAAAATTAGATTTTAAACTTAGTCCAGTCTTTGTCTCTTTCCTTCCCCTTTATCAACAACATCTTTATACAAATTTTCCCATTGCATATCGTCCAAACGCACAATTTGAGCTTTCCGAGTTTGAGCTCTTTGGGTTAATATCCCACTTTTTGTAGGGTCCTTGTTTGTAATTCTCGGAAAATCGTGAAACTAGACAGATGTTTCAATGAACAAACACTAACTTGTCTGCCTGTTTCAACCGGTTTCTTCAACTTATGAATATATGAATACGTACTCCAATTCCTTTATGCAGAAGAGCTACTAATTGGTTGTGAAAGTACTTTTTTTGCCACCTCTACTAATTGGTTGGGAAAGTACTTTTTTGCCACCTCTACTAATTTCAGAGAGTTTGTGAACCATAAATCGACCATCAATCGATGGCATCCATCGTTATCGCATCCACATGAGCTTCATGTGAAAAGTCGCAACTTGTTTTCTTAACAAATTCTTTTCAACGTCATTTTCAGCTATTCTTTTAAACGCGTTCACCATGTTACCTACTACTTCTGTATCTTGATTTGGTGCTTTTCTACGGATTCCACCAGATTCTAATGCAAACCCCAAACAATGTAGAGGAATTGTCATCTTCTCCCGTCTAGCCAAGACAATCTTCTCAACATCATCATAATAATGACTATATGGATTGTCAGCCATTATGTCCTTAATTTCACTCAACATATTATCCATTTTTTCATAAATTTCTCCCATTTTAGGACCCTCTCCATCACAAAATTTTATCAACAAAAATATCAGTTTCGTGAATTCAAGTATACTTTCCACATCATCCAAAATTTATCACTTCCTTATCGTTTTAGCAACACTTTACCCCAAACTTCTAGTGTTTTCATTGCCCTGTTTTACCCAATCCCTCCATGAATTGACTCAATTGAGGGCAATAGTTGTTGCTAATGACTCCCTACAGTCGGATAATGGAAAAAATGGAAAAAAAAAATATAGTGAAGTATTTTCTAAACCACACTCATGCCTTGGCGATGTTTAGAGGAAAGTCTAAGTTAAGAGTTATTAAAAGTAGCTAAGACACGCTTTGCTTCCTATTGCATTTTATGAAAAAATGGATAAAAATATGTTGGGTGAAATTAAGGACATAATGGTTGACAATGCATATAGTCATTATGATGATGATGTTGACAAGATTGTCTTGGCTAGATGGGAGAAGATGATAATTCTTCTACATTGTTTGGGGTTTGCATTATCTCCTTGGTTTTATGATGCCCATTATCTTTCACAACTAGCACCTGGTAATCTAAGATACAGAAGTAGTACGTAACGTGGTGAACGCGTTTAAAAGAATAGCTGAAAATGATGTTGAAAAGAATTTGTTTAGAAAACAATTTGCCACATTTCACATGAAGAAGGGCTGTTTAATTTACCATAAGCTCATGTGGATGTGATAACGATGGATGCCATCGATTGGTGGTCGACTTATGGTTCAGAAACTCCTGAATTAGCAGAGGTGGCAAAAAAAAGTACTTTCACAACCAATTAGTAGCTCTTCTGCAGAAAGGAATTGGAGTACTGTTGGGAATTCTGCTAAGTAAGAATTCTGCTGATGGATACTGCTGAAGGATACTGCTGAAGAGTTGGTTCCTGCTGAAGCAGTGTATATGCTGAAGACTAGTTTCAGCATTATTAGTTTCTGCGGATTAGTATTTCCGTATTTTATGTAATATTGTTTGGATATGCATGAGTTTATTTAGGAAGTGATAATGCATATCTTTTAGAAGTTTTAGAATATACGTTTCTTGGGAAACGGTTTAGGGTTCCTTGTGTATAAAAGGAACACACGACTATGTATTGAAAAACGTTTTTAGAAAACACTTTTCATTGTTATTAAAAGATCCATAGAGGATCAAGAGTTCTTTGTGTTAAACTTGTGTTTGTTTCCGCTTTAAAATACAAGTTACAGAGATTGTCTATTAGTGTGTTATTGATTACATTAACATATCTAACGATTCTAGAGTGCTCAAGAAGATCTATCAAGGTCTTATCTTCAACAAGTGGTATCAGAGCCTCGAGAGAGTCTCTGTAATACTAAGAACAAAAAATCTTACACCATAAAAAACCAAATCAATCAAAGAAAATGCCTGGATCAGGCGATGAAGTTGATACAACCCAAAACCTTAACACCACTTCTCTCCAACAACTCAACCTCTCCAACAGTAATGCTAAGTTTCCATACTTAAAGAATGCTGAAGACTATGATTTGTGGTCCATGAAGATGCAGAACTAGATCACAAACATTGACTGGAATCTTTGGGAGATTGTTCGAAAGGGGAACAGCCTGAAGAAGCATGTTAAAGATGCTGATGGGGTAGTTACAATTGTAGGCCCCAAAACTGCTGAAGAGGTTCTAGCCGTCCAAAGGCAGAATAAAGTAAGAACAATTCTGCTCCAAGCTATACCAGATGACCACATGGGTGACTTCCACTTCATGGAGGATGCCAAGGATATTTGGATGGCAATAAAGGCTAGATTTGGTGGGAATGAGGAATCAAGAAGGTTGAAGAAGTCAATGTTGAAGCAGCAGTTTCAAGAGTTTCATATATCTGAGGAAGAAGGAATTCATAAAGGCTATGACAGGTTCCACCGGATCTTAAGTCAACTTAATCAGCTGAAGGCTAGACCAGATAATGAGGACTGTAATGCTAAATTTCTGAGATGTTTGCCACCATCTTGGTTGCAAGTCTGTATTGCTCTCAAGACCAAGGGTGGATTGGATTATTGGATATGATGTCCTTTGATGACCTCTACAACAGGCTTAAATCACTTGAACCTGATGTTAGAAGTCCCATTCGTCCATCCACTCACTCAGCATTTGTTGGCACAACTACAAAACCTGTGCATCATGCCTCAAGCTCTTACTCCTCAGGAGCATCTTCTCAAACCCAAACTAAATCTGCTCCTAAATCAAAATCCAGTAGTATAATGGATGACATTGTTTATTCATTTGTGGCTGAATATGAACATCAGCAGTTTCTTGCTTATGAGGATTTTGAACAGGTAGATCCTTTGGAGATGGAGGAGATGCACTTGAAATGGCAGCTAGCAATGATTTCTATGAACATCAAAAGGTTTGAGACAAATTCTGGGAGAAAGTTTGGCTTTAATGGAAGAGATGCAGCAAGGTTTGACAGAAGGAAGGTAAATGCTACACTTGTGGTCAACAAGGCCATTTTTCAAGAGAATGCAAGGAAAGAAAGTCTAGTGATGAAGTTAGATATGGTTCATATCTATTGGAATCAGGGACTTCAAAGGCTGCACCTTCCAAGGCATTGGTGACTCTGGATCACCAGATTGATTGGGCTGAACATTAACCTGCTGAAGAGGAACCCTCTACTTCTGATCAAGTGAATTTGCTGGCATACTCACCTTCAGAGGACAAGAAGGAACAAGTCTCTTTAATGGGAATATCTCAGGTACAAAATTGTGTGTTTAGATGTAGTGTAAGATACAATAAACTTAAACAAGAATATGATGATTTGAAACCTAAGTACAATGAGTGTTATATAGAAGTTGAGGCCCATAAAAAGGCTTTAAAAACTTTAGAAAAACAAAAGGTATGGTTTCAAAAGAATCAAGTTAAATATGATGAAAAGATAAGAGTTCTAGAAAGTGATTTATAATGTGCTAAGATAGACTTAAGACGTACTGAAAAAGAGAAGTCTGATGTAGAAAAGGAAAAACAAGAATTACAAGTTAAGTTAGATAAAGAGATAGCTGGTCGTATGAAATGGCAGGAAAGGGGCATCTAATTTGAATAAATTGATTGATGGTCGCCAATCTGTTAGGTCTAGAAAAGCATTAGGATATGAGAAATATATAGATCCTGAAGAGTTAAATTATCCTGATATGTCTAGTGTTTTTGACCCTGAACCAGCCTTAGCTTATCAAACACCTGTTAAATTTGTTAAAGAAGGGGGAATGAATGCTGTCCCTGGACCTATAAGAGGGGAACATATGCCTATAGACCTGTCCATACCTACTGACTTTGATGGATCACACCATCTCTATGGCAAAAAGTCAAGTGACTTGCCAGACCCTATTATTAAATCTACTGACTTTGTCTCTTGTTGTGACAGTGACAAGTCTTCTGATGAAGGGTCTACCTCATTTGCTAGTTGTGATTCAAGTGAGAAGTCAGACCTGCCCAAGACCAATCCCAAGACCACCTTCAAGAACACACCAAAGACATCACCCAAGACTCCCCACAAGCCTTCTAGAGTTGCTGTTGATAACAAGACAGTTTCTACTGAAGACTTGTTTTTTAATTCTTTGCAAAACAATATTTCTAGTTCTGTTAAAAACAATTCTGTTAATCATTGTGGTTTGAATGCTTTTTCATGTTATGGAACTTCCTTTAGTTTGAATAAATCTTCTAAAAAGAAGAAATGTTTTGTGTGTGGAAGTAAATCTCATTTGATTAAGGATTGTACTTTTCATGAGCAAAGAATGGGTGTATGTTTTAGTCAAAGGAAACCTAGGCAAATGTGGAAGAATGTTAATGATATACCTTCTTTTATTCCACATCAGCAGAAATCCAATTCTGTTGAACCACATTCTTCATGGAGAAGAACCAGTAATATACCTTATGTTCGACCAACTAGTTCTTTCTTTTCTAATGGTTATTGGCCTAATCACTTTGACTCAATGTATTATGGTGGAGGGTATTGGGATACTGCTGTGAAGCCCTCAGCAGGTTGTTCTTGGACAAAGAAGGGACCTAAATTGCATTACAGGCCCAAGAACAATGGTGGATCTAAAACATCTACATGGCCTATCTCTAATGATCCATAAGGCAGGCTCAAGTCAGCAATGACTTGAGTCTCCAATGTGTACTAACTTTTGTATATTTTTGTTGTTGTTATAGGATCATCCTTTGAAAAGTACTGAAGTAGGTATAGTTGATAGTGGTTGTTCTAGAAGTATGTCAGGGAACAAGGACAAGATGCATGACTTTGTGCCCATAGAAGGAGGAGGCAATGCAACTTTTGGTGGTGGAGATGGAAAAATTACTGGGAAAGGAACTATTAAGACACCTTTGTTAGATTTTGAAAATGTTTATTATGTGAAGGAACTGGAGCATTTTAACCTATTCTCTGTATCATAAATTTGTGACACTAAGAATAAGGTCTTCTTCTCTGAAGATGAGTGTCTTGTGCTCTCCAAAGACTTCAAACTTCCAGAAGACACAACTGTTTTGCTGAGAGTTCCTAGAACCTTCAACTTGTACACATTCAATCTGAATGATGTCAAGCCAGAAGGTGATCTAACATGTTTGGTGGCCAAAGCTTCCCAAGATGAATCTACCAAGTGGCATAGGAGAATGGCTCATGTTAATTACAAGACTATCAACAAGTTGTCTAACCTTGGTCTTGTTCAGGGCCTTCCTTCTAAACTCTTCACCAATGAACACAATTGTATTGCTTGCAACAAGGGAAAGCAATACAGAGCCTCTTACAAAGCCATAAAAGCTGTGAGCACCATTTCAGAACCTCTTCAGTTGCTGCACATGGATCTCTTTGGTCCAACTCCTATCAGAAGTATTGATCATAAGTACTTCTGCCTGGTTATCACAGATGATTATAGCAGGTTTTGCTGGGTATTCTTTCTAAAAACTAAAGATGAAACAACTCCTATTTTGAAAAAATTCATCACTTTAATTGAAAACCAGCTTAATAAAAAGGTTAAAGGCATTAGGTGTGACAATGGGACAGAATTCAAAAATGTTGTTTTCATAGAATTCTGTAAGTCTAAGGGGATTAGAAGGGACTATAGTACTCCAAGGACCCCACAACAAAATGGGGTTGCTGAAAGGAAAAATAGAACCCTAATTGAGGCAGCAAGATCTATACTTGCAGACTCCAAATTACCCACTATGTTTTGGACTGAAGCAGTAAGTACTGCTTGCTATGTCTTGAACAGGGTATCCATCACTAGACATCATGTCAAGACACCTTATGAACTTCTCACTGGGAAAGTTCCAGATATACATTACCTTAAGCCTTTTGGATGCAAAGTGACCATTTTAAATACTGCTGATACACTGGGTAAGTTTGATGGGAAAGCTGATGAGGGATACATTGTGGGCTATTCAGCTCATAGCAAGGCCTATAGGGTTTATAATCTGAATGCCAAAAGGATAGAGGAGACTCTTAACCTAAGATTTCTTGAAGATCAGCCTAATACTCAGGGACAAGGCCATTCTTGGTATTTTTACCTAGATTATTTGACTGATTATTTGGGTTATACTAGACATGCTTCTAATCCTAATGCAGGTACCAAAGATCCAATTTCTAACCCTGCAGGTTCCATGGATGATGGCTCAGAATGTGACTCTGAGCCAGATGAACATACCATTGTTGTACCATCTTTTCCACCTAACCATTTTGTAGCTAATCATTCTGCTGCTGAACAAGATGATGAGTCACATTATGCAGACTTAAGAAGCAAGAACATGCTGCTACAAAGGAAGCTCAGAAACTCAATGAAAAGGTTACACAAGAGACTGAAGCCATCCTACATCAATCAGCACAAGCAGTCAGTGAAAACAAGGATGCTGCTGAAAATTCTACTGAAGACACACCTATTCCCACTGATAAGCTCAAAGATGCTGATACTCATCATGCACACTCTCCCATTTCTACTGAAGTGTCTACAGACTTTGAGAAGCCCTTTACAAGATTTCCAAGTCCTTCTGATCTTGGTAATTATCAGACCAAGCCTGGCCTGTTTCACTCAGCTTCTTATGATACTGAGTTTGGGCCTACAGTCAACAACCTTGATGCCACAATTGATGTTAACCCTACAACAACAAAAAGGATTCATAATGCTCATCCCTTATCAGAGATTATTGGAGATCCTAAAGCACCTGTTAGAACAAGAAGCACTGTCAAGAATACTAAATATGGTGAAGTTGCTTTCATTTCTTATGTCTACAATCAAAAGAGGGACAATCACACAAACTTCAAACATTGTATGTTTGCATGCTTTCTTTCTCAGATTGAGCCAACTAGTGTTCCTCAAGCACTGGCTGATTCAAGTTGGCTTGAAGCAATGCAAGAATAGATGCTGCAATTTAAGAATCAGCAGGTTTGGATATTGGTTCCTCTCCCTGATGGTAAATATGCCATTGGGACAAAATTGATTTTGAAGAATAAAAGAGATGCAAGGGGGATTGTGGTAAAAAACAAAGCAAGATTAGTGGCTCAAGGGTTTAGACAAGAGGAAGGCATTGGCTATGATGAAGTCTTTGCACCAGTGGCCAGAGTTGAAGCCATTAGGATCTTTTTGGCCTATGCCTCTTATATGGGCTTTATGGTTTATCAGATGGATGTTAAAGGTGCTTTCTTATATGGTGAGATTGAAGAGGAGGTTTATGTGACTCAACCCAAGGGATTTGAAGACCCTGATCATCCTGAGTATGTGTACAAGGTTGTCAAAGCTCTCTATGGACTTCATCAAGCTCCCAGAGCTTGGTATGCTAGACTTTCCACATTTCTGCTGAAGCATGGCTACAGAAGAGGTGCCATTGACAAGACTCTATTCCTCAAGAAAGATTCCAGGGATATTATTCTTGTGCAGGTGTATGTGGATGATATTATCTTTAGTTCAACCAAAGAAGCATGGTGTAGAGAGTTTGAGGATCTGATGAAGGGAGAATTTCAGATGAGTGCCATGGGAGAACTCACTTTCTTTTTGGGTTTACAGGTTCAGCAGAAACCTGATGGTATTTTCATTCATCAGGAGAAATATGTAAAGGATATGTTGTCAAAGTTTGAAATGGAGAATGTCAGGACTGCCACTACTCCCTATGAGGCTCCCAAACCAAAGAACAATATTGATCCTGATCTCCCTGTGAATGTTCATTTATACAGGTCAATGATTGATTCTTTGATGTATTTGACTGCCTCAAGACCTGATATTACATTTGCTGTGAGTGCATGTTCCAAGCACCAAGTCACTCCACTTACCTCTCACTTGAATGCTGTCAAAAAGATTTTTAAGTACCTAAAAGGCCAACCCAAATTAGGTCTTTGGTATCCCAAAGAGTCTCCATTTCAGCTAGCAGCTTATAGTGATAGTGACTATGCTGGTGCCAATATGGATAGAAGATCCACAACTGGAGGTTGCCAATTCCTAGGAAGGAGACTGATTTCTTGGCAATGCAAGAAACAGACCATTGTTGCTACCTCTACTACTGAAGCAGAGTATGTTGCTGCTGCCTATTGTTGTGGACAGGTTCTATGGATTCAGAATCAATTGCTGGATTATGGGTATAATTTTATGAATACTACTATTTTCATTGACAATCAAAGTACCATTTGCATTGTTAAAAATCCAGTTTTTCATAATAGAACCAAACATATTGAAATCAGGCACCACTTTATCAGGGATGCTTATGAGAAACATTTAATTAAAGTGGTAAAAATTCACACAGATGAGAATGTGGCAGATTTGTTAACTAAACATTTGATGGACCAAGGTTTCAATACTTGGTGGTCCATATTGGTATGCTTAACCCTTAAATGCAAAGTTTAAGGGGAGGCATAAGCCTCAGGGGAGGCATATCCCTCAGGGGAGGATTGTGAGTGTAAACTTTGTAGAATTTGTATAATTTGTATACTTTTTGAGGTTTTAACACTAACCCACTAATGTTTCTGCAAGTTTGTTTGGTGTATTTGCATGTTTTATGTCTGTTTTTCAGACGTTCTGATGTTGTAAGTTATATGTTAAAAGTCACCAAGAGCTGTATTCAAGGGAATGTGGTCAAGTATGCTGAACATGGTTTCTTCTGATTAGTTGATTATGCTGAAGGTCATACAAAGCTGATTAATGAATAAGAACTTTTCATTCATTCAAAGAAACAAGTTACAGCTTACATTCAATGTTCCAACTGGATTACAAAGACCATTCCTATATATTTGCCTAATCGAGTTCTACTAGCTTCTATCATCTATTACAAAATACTTGAGGCAAGTACAATGATGAAGCTGGAGATGAAAATGGAAAAAGAAGAGGAGGAAGACTGTGAAGATGCTCAAGTATCAAAGTCAAGAAAATACTCAAGAACTTTGGTCCATGGCAACATTCCTCAATCATCTACTCCATTTTCCCTTTTCCCTTACGTACAATCTCTGCCTTCTTGCTCTGTCCGATGTGTTCTTGATAAGGAAGACCAGGTCCCGGAGTAGGAAGATCCAACACCAAATTTTGTGATGTTGGAAGAGATGGATCTCTCTTACTTGACCTTGGTTGGGATCTCTCTAGTGTGGAAGGAGGAAGAAATGTTGGATCTTCATTTTCCTCCTCTGAAGAGTCTTCATCAGAGGTACAGATGAAGGGAGAGACAAGTTCTCTCTCAACAGGAATGGGTACATGGCTTGATTCACCCCTCTTATGTGCATTCCATCATCTTTCATGTGCTTCCCATCGACTCTCCATTTCTCTTTCATAGTCAGAATCATCAAGCTCCCAAGGATATGGTGGTAAATCTTCTTCTGATGAGGACGAAGAGTGAGAAGAGGAAGTTTGATATAAAGTTTCTGGTTTTGATGACATGATTTTGGTGCTGAATTGAGGTTAATCGGGAAATTAGGGTTGAGAGATGATTTAGGGCTAATTGATTCCTGAGAAGTGAAATTTGGGTTGATTAAATAAGCCAAGTTTAGGCGTTATGATAATTAATGCGAATTGGGTGGCACAGTAAAAATCAAGATATTCACCGAAGATATTTTTACATTTGCTTGGTTTCTGCTGATGTTGACCATTCCTCAGCAGATTTGACTTTTATTTCTGCTGAAGGGTAATTTTGAATTTTGAAGTTTTTAAATTACACGTCAGACTTGGTCAATAATTAGTTCCGATAATTTTGACCACGATTGGGGAACTTCCAAATATAACTCACTTCGCATATCTCTTCCTAAACAAACTTATTCGCTTGTTACTCCATTTAAACTCATAATTCTCTGAGTAATTCATAACCGTCTCACGCAAGTTCATTCAAATGGCACAACTCGAATTGAAAGGAGATCATAACAAGTATGCTATTCTGAAAAAGGCTAAGGGACATGAAGAATTTGATTTAATGGTGGAGTTTCTACAAAGGTCAAAGATTAATTATGCTTTGACACATAGTCCCAATCTGATTTGTGAATCAATGGTAAAGCAATTTTGGGCATCTGCTGCAAAGAGATCTGACACAGAGATTGTAGCTAAAATTGATGGTGTAGAGTATGTGGTGACAGAAGGTTTGATCAGGACAAAGCTTCAGTTGGATGATGAGAATGGTGTATTTCACTCCAACACTGCAGAGATTCTTGCTGGGCTAAGGGAAGCTGGATATCAAAGTACTGATACATCTAAGTGGCACAAGAATCAATTTTGTCCTAAATGGAGGTACTTGGTACATTTGCTGCTCCAATGTATGAGTAACAAGTGTGGAGGATGGAACCAATTCTCTCTACAATTGGGTTGTGGTATTGTTTGTCTTTCTAAGGGTCTAACTTATAATTTTTCTAAATTTATTTTTGAGAATATGCTAGAAAATATTGATAAACAACAACATAAGTTTTTAATGTACCCTAGGTTCTTACAAATTATTCTAGATATAACCACTGAAGATAGAACCCATGTGCCTATTAAAAGTCTTGGTTCTAAGTTGTTTGCCACAATGAAAACAAATTATAATGGGGAACATCGCCCTTTGTTAGCTGCTATGTTGCCACATGGCAATGATAATGTAGTTGAGGGTGATGATGTTGGTAATGTGCCTATTCATAATGCTGCTGATGATGGTAATCCATCATCTTCTGGTGTTGCTGCTGATGGTAATCCTTCAGTGGTAATTGAGGAAGAGCCAGCTGCAACTGCTGAACAATTACCTATTTCTACTGACTTACCACCACCTTCCCCTGCACATATGTCACCTAGTCCTACCATTTCACCATCTCAGGATGCTCCAGTTGAGCAAATTCATGAGTTTGAAGATACATTTCAGCCACTTGAACCTGAGTTCACTAGACTACCTACACCCAGCCTTATGAGAGAGCCAATTGATGAAGGCTTTCCCAATGTTGTACATGAGTCTGTTTCTCCTGCTGGGTTCAATGAAGCTCCTCTTACCACTGAGCAATCAGCTGGTAGAGCAGAGGACCCTATTACTCTTACTTCTGTATATGATTCACTTTGCAGGTACATGAAAAGGACTGATGATCTCCAAAAAGAGCTTGCTGATACCAAGACTACTCTTGGTAATGAAATTGAAAGGCTGAAAAGTAAGGTTCAGGATTTGGAGGCACAGTTGAATCAGCAGAAGCAAAGTAAGGATGGACTGGATACTACTGAAGTGCCTCAGGAGGTAAATTTAGATTCTCTTGAAATTCTAGCTGAAGTTGCTAGACAGTCTAATGTTGCTCCTCCTAAAGCTGCTGAAGTACCTCCATCTAAGCCACCAATTCAATTCAGCAAAAGAAGAAGTAGAAGACAATATTTGGCAAAGAAAGCTGCTGAATCTTCCAAAGTGTCTAGTGGTGATGATGATGTACTCATGGCTGAAGCTACTGATCTTATTCAGGAGAAACAATCACCAAGTATTATTGCTGCTGACAAATCTGCTGAAAAAGGTAATGCATCAGGAGAAGCATTCTTTGTAGCAGGGAAAGAGTATGTGAATTCCCCTGTTCATAATTCATCTGGGAATCAACAAGTTTCTCCTGATGACATCACTGAAATCCTCAAGCCTCAAGGATCTACTGATAAAGATGTTCAAGAATTACATGATGATCCTATGGAAGATTTGGAGGTTCCTCATGATAATTTTGCTGAAGGAACTGAGGTGGCTGAGGATGAGCTTGTTACAGCTGAAGAAAGGGGTGCACAAGAAAAACTCTTCCAAGAGTGGGAAGATTATAAGAAGAGTGCTGATATGGCTGAGGCACAGCAAGCCAAGTTTGATGCAGCATACCAGTCTGCCACTCAAAGATATGTTTCTACTTCGCCTATTGAAAGACAAAGAGAATTGGATGCTGCTGTTCAAGAGTTTGATGAGTCAGATTGGCAGCATATTGGACAACAAGTGATTGCTAATCCTGATTTAGCTGCAGACATTATTGGTAATAGGGTGGAGCAAAAGGACTGGGCTTCTGAAATTGTGAAAGTGCTGAAGTTGAGGAAGAAGGTAGCAGATGAGCTTAAAGCCAAAGCTAAAAGAGACAAACCTATGACTCAAGCACAACAGAGGGATTATATGAGAACTTATGTGAAAAGTCAAAGCAGTTCATTATATAATACTGCTTGGACTAAGAAACAAGTGTGGGCACTTCCATTTGACAAACTGGTTGAGATGTGTAACAAGATCAAGGCTAGAAATGACAAAGATGGAATGGATGCTTCTAAGAATATTCCTATCACTCTTGCTGATGCTGGTTCATCTATTAATGTGAATATTCCTGTTGCTGCTGAAAAGGTACCTTTACCTGATACTTCTGCTGATGTACCACATGTTGCTGCTTCATCTTATGTGGATAAAGGTAAAGCTCAAGTGATAGCAGAAGATCCTCCATCTAGAAAGAGAACCAGGAGACAACTGGAGGAGGAAAGATTGGGTGAAGAGGCTGCTAAAAAGTTAGATGAGGAACAACAAGCTGAACTTGCAAGATTTCATGAGCTTAAGGTAAGAGAAGCTGAACTTCAAGCTGCTAGAGCCAAACTGATGAGGAAGGCTATGGATGAACAATATGCATCTGCTGCACTTGAATCTTCTCAGGATTCTACTGATGAACAATTGGATAATCCATCAGTGGAAACTGATGCTGCAGAAGGTGTATCTGCTGAAGCTGAAGTTCCTGATGCATCTTCTCTACCTCATGCTGCTATTTATGTTCCTGGAAGAAGAGCAAAGAGAATGGCTAGAGTCAGAACTTCACATTCCATACAAAGCCAAATAAATGTGAATGCTTCTGATGCTTCATTTATAAGGGAAGGATCCCCTGATGATTGGCCTGAGGCAACTAGAGATGTTTTGGTTCACTGGGAGTTAACTGAAAATGGCCAGTTTAATACCATTTATAGATTGGATAAAACTTCTATATCCTTTACATTTCTTCAAGAAATTCTACATCTTGTTGATCATCAGGATTTGGTCACTCTAAATGAGTTGGTTCAAAAATATTATGCAAATCATACTCCTACAGGGTCTGGATTGTATTTATTGGGTGATCTTAGAGTGTTGTTTGATTCTTCTACTCCCACTGGTGTTAGCTATGACATATGGAAAAACAATCAGAGATGGAAAGTTCAGAGTTGGAAGTTCTATCCTATGCCTTATGTTCATGTTTTGGAAACTACAACTGGTCTAAGGCTAATTATGGATCTTGGCAAAAGATATCCTCTGAAAGTGTCTCTGATGGAGAAAATGTTGCAACAAAAGTTGGAGATTCCTCCTAATCCAGTTGGGAATGCAAGATTGTTTGCTGAATCTTTGGTGAAAGTCTTCAAACAAAGGATTAAGACTTCCAGAGCAGCTTCTGTTTAATAGTATAATGTTGTATATTTGTTTTTCTTATTTAGTGTTAAAAAAAAAACCAACATTTTTTGTTGTATAGTATTGTGTCTATTGTATGCAGGTTTGGTGTTAATCACATTATTCTTTGGTCATCAACTTACCTAATGTTGACTATTCCATCAAAAAGTTGGCTAGTCCAAAGGGTACAGCTTTGGTAAAGACACATCAAATCTGTTGATAGCTGTAATGGTTTGCTCAAAACCATAGGGTTTTCAACTCACCCATGCTTTGTTGCTGAGTAGTTGAAATGGTTGTCAATTGACCATGGATTTTTCCTTTATGGATTCCAAATAATTGGCAAGCCCACATGTATATGGCTTGTGGTAAAGGTAGTGGAAAACCATATTTGGTAATCAGTTAACCAAGATGATTTTTCACCACAATAATTGGCTAGTCCTGAGCAAACGGCTACAGGTAAAGACATCTCAAATCCGTTTATAGCTGATGATTTGCTAAAAATCATGTGGTTATCAGTGTACCTTAGAACACTTGGCTACTCCAGTAGTGATGGCTATTGGTAAAGAGACATCAAATCCATTATTTTCAATGATTCACCTCTCACAGGAGTTAACACACCTGGAAGTGATGAGAATAGTATGAAACTAATTTGTTTTGATGTACATTTAGTCATTTGTTGCTGCAAAGAATGGGGCTTTCAAGTATTTGCTGATCATAGAGATTCTGCTGATGATGATTCTTTGCTGGTGCTATATTATTTCAATCCTCTTGGTATGTTACTTCAAAGATCTATCAAGAATCTTGAACTTAACCATGTCAAATTCAAGATTAGGGGAGGATTGTTGGGAATTCTGCTAAGTAAGAATTCTGCTGATGGATACTGCTGAAGAGTTGGTTCCTGCTGAAGCAGTGTATATGCTGAAGACTAGTTTCAACATTATTAGTTTCTGCGGATTAGTATTTCCGTATTTTGTGTAATATTGTTTGGATATGCATGAGTTTATTTAGGAAGTGATAATGCGTATCTTTTAGAAGTTTTAGAATATACGTTTCTTGGGAAACGGTTTAGGGTTCCTTGTGTATAAAAGGAACACACGACTATGTATTGAAAAATGTTTTTAGAAAACACTTTTCATTGTTATTAAAAGATCCATAGAGGATCAAGAGTTCTTAGTGTTAAACTTGTGTTTGTTTCCGCTTTAAAATACAAGTTACAGAGATTGTCTATTAGTGTGTTATTGATTACATTAACATATCTAACGATTCTAGAGTGCTCAAGAAGATCTATCAAGGTCTTATCTTCAACAAGTATGTATTCATATATTCATAAGCGTGAAAAGAAACTGGTTGAATAACAAACGGGCAGACAAGTTAGTGTTTGCTCATTCAAACATCTGTCTAGTTTCACGATTTTCTGAGTGTTACAAACAAGGACCCTACAAAAAGTGGAAAATTAACCCAGAGAGATCAAACTTGGAAAGCTCAATTGTACGTTTGGACGATATGCAATGGGAAAATTTGTATGAAGATGTTGCTGATAAAGGGGAAGGAAAGAGACAAAGGCTGGACTAACTTTAAAATCTAGATTTTCATATTTTTATTGTCTTTTGGATCTTCATTATGCTTTTTTAAGTTATGTTGTTGATAAAACTTTTCAAATAAGCTTCTTTGAATGAATTCTGAGAATATGATAAGTATTATATTATCAATGTTTGGATTATATTGATTATTGGCTACATGTACCACATTAGTTGGTACAACGTACCAAAGCAATCCCAAATGAACCTACCCTCATTGAACTGAATTTTACGATCCTGATCCGCGATCCTGTACCAGAGCGATCCCCATTCCATGTGACTATGATCCTAAAACTCTAGCATATTTACAGAACATGCTGGAATCATGGAAACCGTTATTTGCAAATACAAGAGAGAGACTGAGAGGTAGAAATTTCTTAGCCGATTTGGATCATATTTTTATATCTAATGGGTCAAACAGTTAAAGAGGAATAAAATCTTTAAAAAACACTTTATTTAAAGCATTGGATTAATTTTGTTGTGATAAAAGTTTATCATCTCTTCTCTAGAATTAATGATGATAACTTTTAAAAAATAAAAAATTAAATTAAAAGAATTCAGGTTTTTTAAACCTCATTACAGATTAATCATTTTGACCCAACCCATTTTCGCATCATCAAACCTAACTCACCTCACCTTAACGTTTTGCCACCTCGCGAATCCCTTAATATCATTGTGCACCATGATAATTTAACCAGACCAAAGTGATGATTTAAGTTAAATTTCACAATTTCGTCTATCTAAGTCGGTCAATATAAAAAAGTAACAAGTTGACTTCGTATAAGGTCTAAACGTCTAACATTATGGTACTTGGTTTGCAATGGTGTAATATTGTTTTATTAACCTTATACTCTGTAAAAAAATGACATCTCATAAACTGTTAGAGCTGTTTTCCATTTAATTTTATTATGCCAATTTTTTACCCATGCTGTACTTAAGAGGAAGGTTCAGAAAGCTTACCAGATTCTCCAGGTAGTTGCTCAACCTCCAAAAACTTATCAACAGCAACACCAATTTATCGATAAACTAGGAGGCTCACACTGCTTTCTTCCTCTGAAAGTTTATTACATGACACAGAAATTAAAGAAAGGATAGCAAATGAACTGGAACAATTAGACATGGTAAGTATCCCTCATTTACTTATAAAAGGGTCAATTGAGGTCATATTTATCTCTATCGTGTAAAAAAGGGTAAAATAAAGATACAAAAATAACTAAACAGAGAACAGGTTAAATTGGTTGATTGGGTCCAAAGTAGACCAGAAATGCAGTTTAAATGTATACAGCCTCTTATATCGTGCTTATTTGAGAGAATAAATAGATAATTATTCTGATCATATATTTATTGTAATAACAAAAACCATGTTACTTATTTATAATTTAAGAGTGTTTTGTTCAACCTCCTCCCACAATTTCAAATTCTAAATATAATCAAATGTTTTGACCCGTTACCCAATTTTACCACCTCTAGAAACTGTAAGGTCTACATAATTCAGTAAAAAAATGGTAACTGTACATGATGGTAAAGTTATAAACTACATACTCCAGTTGCATTCAATACTGATGCACTATATATCACCTTAAATCCCACCCTCAGTTAGATTAAAGAGCTTTAAAGAGTAGTAAACATACCCACAGAAGTAGTGGATCAATGACATTCATAATGCACTTGAAGCCCTAACTGCTTCATACCCAACTTTCTAGAGTCAAGAATGCATGTACACTTGCATTGTTACCAATAACCTTTGCAGGAGCAGAGTCCATTTTTAAAATGATGGAAGCGGCTTGAATCCCTCAAGATTATCTCATGGTCAATAATCTTAGATATAAATGTGATGGCAATGTGACAGTGACCACAAACATACAAATTTTTTGTGATCCTAATGGGCACACCAGGAGCTGTAGTTAAAATGCCATATGCAAGTGCCAACTTCTCACTATGTTCAACAAGAAGATCACCTTTCTCCTCATCATCTACATCATGGAGAGCAAAACTCGTATCAGGAACATAACTAAGAGCTTTGATTTGATGTATCAAATCACCAAGAAGATTATATATCTCTTGCGAAAGTGGGTGAGTTTTATCCCCGACATAAAATGTTGCAGTGCCCGTTTTTCCCTGAACCCAACTACAGCCAGGCCTTTTCCTGATTCCTGTATGTTTCATTGAATACCGAACCCTATCTGCATCTTTCCAACGCTTAGCATTAGCATATATATTGGAAAGAAGTGTATATGTACCATCATTCTCACACCCTAGTTCTAACAACTTACTGGAAGCATATTCCCCTAGTTCTACATTCGTATGAACCCTACACGAACC
Organism: Artemisia argyi; assembly: GCA_030686995.1. NCBI lineage: Eukaryota > Viridiplantae > Streptophyta > Magnoliopsida > Asterales > Asteraceae > Artemisia > Artemisia argyi. Next base: position 88,304,658 of record CM060687.1, read on the forward strand.
AAGTAAGGCCACCCACATTATCGGGCTAGGTTCCATTGGTATCTCCTCAATGAGCTTCATAGCTTTCTGCAACTGGCCAGCACGACCCAAAAGGTCAACCATGCAAGCATAATGTTCGACCCCAGGAACAATCCCAAATTCCCGTGTCATGGTATCAAAATACTCCAACCCCTCGTTAACCAAACCAGAGTGGCTACAAGCATAGAGCACAACAACAAATGTCACACCATCAATTGGAAGACCAGCCTTTCTCATCCCATTATATACCTCATGAGCCTCTGCACCACGACCATGCATTCCGTACCCGGTTAATAGAGACGTCCAGGAGACAACATTTCTTTGGTTCATGTTATCAAATACAACGCGAGCCACATCAACATCACCAGATTTAACATACATGTCAATGAGATAATTATCAACAAATAACACATCAGATTTTTGATATCTGTTGCGAAGTACATAAGCATGAATTTGTCGACCAACTCTTAAAGCAGCAAGACGAGCACAGGCCATTAGAGCACATGATATTGTAAAAGAATTCGGCTTCGTAGGATTGCTACTTTTAAGCATATGTGAAAATAGTTCTAATGCATCATTATCCTCACCATGCTGAGATTACCCACCGATCATGGCTGTCCAAGTGACTACATTTCTATCTAAAGGGGAAACAGAATCGAAACATTTACGAGCAATATCACCTGCCTTGCACTTGGCATACATGTCGATCAGAGAATTGATTACCATTTGTTCATCTCCAGGGTCATTCTTGTTAATATTCAGAATTTCTTTAATGGCGTAACAATGAATCTCTTTTCCTTGAAGCAATGCCCCTGCACACGCACAGCCGGATAATAGTGATACAAGGGTGACGACATTAGGTTCGGAACCAGAAACTATCATTTGCCTGAAAACATCAAGTGCTTCATTTCCAAGCCCTCTTTGAGCATATCCAACAATGACAGCGCTCCATGTTACAACATTTAATTAAATCTTTTCTCCTCGCATCTTCTCAAACAAACCAAGAGCATCGTCAAATCTACCTATTTGCGAGTACCCCGTTACCATTGCATTCCAAGAAACAACATCCTTAACTTCCATATGATCAAAAACTTTACGAGCATCATCCATCAACCCACATTTAGCATACATATCAACAACCGCATTACCCACAAATAAATCCTCAAGTAAACAGGTTTTCAACGCGTGCCCATGAACCTCCTTCCCTTGCATAGATGCATGAACAGAAGCAAACGCCGGAAGAATGTTTACAAGACTAACAGCATCAGCACAAACCCGACTATCTCCTTCTCCACACCCCGTCATCCTATAAAACATCTCAAGTGCCTTTTTCACCTCACTACTCTGCATATAAGCCGCAACAATGGAATTCCATGAAACAACGTCCCAAAACCCTCCAGCCAACATTTGATCAAACAGTTGAGCCTGCATAGGCCATATTTTTTCTCCTGTGAAGCCAGTCAGTGACGTCGTAGCCGGAATTAACTGACTCTGTATCTCTGGTCGCAGCCTCTTGAAATAGTGTTCATACAGAATGTCTGCGGATGCTCCTCCATCAATATACATGCGACGGATATCGTGTCCCCCAGTATGTATCTCAATGGTTAGCGACTCTACTACTGCGTTGTCCGCAGTTAGAGTGGGGAAGGATATTTCATTCCCAAAAGAGAATTTTTGACTGACCTTTTGCTTCGTCTTGCGCTGCCATGACAGTATCATGTAAATAATGTCAGCCTTATCTTTGGATGGCTCTTTCTTACCTTCATTCTTTTGTTTATCCTTCCCTTCTTTAATATTCTTAACGAGACGATCCATTCTACCCTCCTTTACTAATTTGTCAATTAGTTGTCGTAGTTGGACACACTCGTTAGTAGTATGGCCCTTTTGTCCAAGGTATTCGCAGTATCCATTCCCTACATGCCGATCCTCTGGAGTGCGCATTGGTGGGGGTTTTGGGAAGTTTGCGCCTTCTGTTACAAATATTTCCCTAGGAGTCTTCGTGAGAGGGATATACTTGTCATTATCTCGTACGCTTCCCCGACTGCGATAATTCTTGCTGCGATTACTACTCTGATCGTTGGATTGTCTCCTAGGCTGTTCTTGCTGCCTATAATTTGAGTAGCCTTTTTTACTGTCCACAGCAGCTGCTTCTCCTTGGATGAAGGACCTTGTGCGCTTCATTAGTTCATTGAAGGTTTGGGGAACCTTATCATTTAATTTCCTAATGAGTTCTGGGTTATTAATCCCATTCATGAACCCTGAAATTTTTAGCACTTCAGGACACTCCTTGACGTGTATACATTCATCCTTGAAGTGCTCCACGTAAGCACTGGTTGATTCCCCTTGGCGCTGTTTCACTCTGGCCAGTTCGACAGGGTTCTTAGCGCACTTCCTGTGAAGTTCAAGCGGAATGCTTTCCGCAACTCTTCAAACCCGTCTATGCTCCGTCATGGAAGTTTACTAAACCAAGTTCGCGCATTCCCCACTAATGTGGAGTTAAACATATGACACCACACAGGTTGTGGCCAATTTTTGATAGTAGCAGCGGATTCAAAAAATTTTAGGTGGTTATCAGGATCACCCGTTCCATCATATGTTTTAATATTGGTGGGCATGCGCCTTTTCTTGTGATCAGAGTAATCGCTGATGCGCCATGTGAATGCATCAATTTTTTGGCGACGCCAAGGAAGAGATATGTCTTCGTCTTCTTCCTCGCGACGTCTTCCTCTGGACTTCCAATGTCCTGTCTCTTTATCCTCGTTGTCCGAGGAGTCACTTGAGGAGAAGTCATCCCTTTTGCGGCGCTTGCGCCGTTTTTCCTCAAAGGAAGAGCTTGAGGGGCTTTCACTTGGGGAAGTTCGTCTTCCCAACCTGCCGTGAATTCTTCTGCTTCCAGACCTTGAGGAGCCCTCGCTCGGTGAGTGTTGCCGTCCAAGTCTATCTTGTACCCTGCGACTACCAAGTCCAGAGTGAACATTGGTACGCCTCTCACCGTCTTCGTATTCCTCCGAGTATTGTGAATCAGATGCTGTACCAAGTCTATCATGGACATTGGTACGTATTTCATTATTTTCGCCCCCTCTCTGGTAGCGCGGTGGGGACGTTTCTGGGTTAAAGTTAAGCCGGGCTTGTAGGCTCTGGCTCGACCTTCTCCTTGCCTCCTCTTGTATGAGGCTAGTTAAAGCTTCGTAATTTTGTGACACAAAATTACTTAGTGTTAATTCAGGCCCGTCCTCTTCCAGTGCAACAATATCTGCTTCTGGGTTAGGTCCCCTATCTCGATTAGGCGCGCCTGGTGGCACAGTGTTGTCCACAATGGGTGCCGTTTGTTGAGGAGTATTGAAGAGAGTGCACTGAAGTTCTTCAGTGCTTGGGACCACCGTGGTGGTCTGGGCAGCCCCTGTGAGCAATTCTACCGTTGGGAGAGGTAGGGTTGTTCCCGTTTCTTGGTGACCAGGCGCATTGGTTGTCCCAGAAGCCTGCCTAGAAGTCGAATCTTGATGGTTCTTCCTCTGAGGATCACAACGCGTTTTTTCTAACTGCGGAGTCCGCTGGCTTGAGTTTTTGTGTTTCGTCATTCTAGTTCTTAGTGTAGGGTCCCACGGATGGCGCCACTTGTTGATACAAAAGTTGGGCATTCCTTGTTTGGGTTCCTGCTCTCATACCAATTAGATCTTAATGCTTGAAATATGCGCACTAAGAAAGCAAACAAACACCATTAGGCTTATCGTGGGATTGTCTCCCACGATTGTCCTCCGGCATGAGAGTAAGTAATTGGTTTTAGGGTTATGTAGAAGCGTTAGGGTTGTGATGTGGTACCTTTAACGAGAGTTATGGTTTTGTTTATATAGGCACGTAATCCTTATTAGATACGTGCTCCTTACTCTTCAATATATATCTGGTTTGATATATATCCCTTAAATAGGAGATATCTATATCCAAACCATAAATAACTTTGGTTTGGGCTTTCGTGAGCCCAAACCATTAGCATGCTGGCCCAAATCATTGTTATGATAGCCCACTCGTGGTGGGCTTGGGCGTTAGTAATGTTTATTATTTGGGTGCGTGACCCGAATATAGACTATACGTCATCAATGGACATGTTTATAAGATGGTTTTGTTGTTGGCCTTTGATAGTTAGTTGCTGGTGGTGAAGTTTGAGTTTGATTAGCGAGTTGTTGTTGCTGCATTTTTGGACAAGTGTTGTCGCAGTGATCATTTACCCTTTAACTATCACTCTTGTTTAATCATTTACGGATAATTAAGACAAGATGGACAATTGTTTCCTGCAACTTCTTTACTACTCGTATTACCTGTTCCTACTTGGTTAGCTAGTCTTTAACTATCACTCAAGGAAATCAAGTATGGGCATATCATCAAACACGTCATATGCATCTTTATAAAAACCACATTACCAACATAATTGAATTGTAATACCTTGTTTAAAACACCAATATATTACTGGATGCTCCGTGATTACTGGATGTTGGGGAATGGGGACTCCTTGGTGATTATGGTGCCTATGCAAAACCTTAGCAGACTATTTTTTTTTATGTCACTCTAATTTTAAGATAGAGAGTAAATTGCAAAAGTTGTCCTTTTGGTTTGCTGAGATTGCAGATTCCGTACTCAAACCATGAGGAAGTTCATTTTCGCCACTGGCACAAAGTTAAAAGACTAAAATACCCCGGTCTTCCTCCTCCTCTAATTTACTTGAATTTTTTTTTCATAAATTTGTTCATTCCATTTCCGGTTCATAAGCAAAGATAAAACAGGATAGAACATAAATTTTGCACACTTAAAATGCTCGTCAACAACAATCATAAACCAAATTAACTGTACATAAACCCCAACAAAGAACAAAACCCCAAAACATTCTCTTTTCTAACATCCACATTACCCGAAATGAAAGGACTAATGTATAAAGAACAACATCTTTCACAACTCGTACTCATAGAAATGTCAATGCCTAACGCCGGTGCACAGTAAACGGAACACGTAAGTTGGTAATGAGAAAAAAGTGACAAGATGAAATGGAAATAAAGAGGAAATGAGACGATGAACAATATTCTTATATGGGATAAATATATTTAAGTATAACCACAATCCCTAAAGGCATGTGGTAATTGGCAGGGAATGGGAGTTTGACTACATGTCAAACTTGTATTACTTAATAGATAATTATTAGGGATTTTTAGTGCAATTAGAAAAATCTTTGTATCATTATATAGGGAATGGATCCAGTAAGAAGAGAAAATAAAATAAGAAGAATGAGAAATGTTTGTAGCCACATATTTCAAATGAAGAAGGAGAATTTCATGGGAGATGCATCTTATTTTGTAGATGCATCTGAAATGTGCGGCTATAGTTACTTCTCATTCTTCTCATTTTACTTTTACTTCTCATTTGATCCTTACTCTCATTATATATACAAAAGAACCTAAACTAGAAATTATAACAATCCTCAAAACCCTAAAAATCTCCCTCACTGCTTATCTTATTTGTTCGATAGTCGACCAAGCAAACCAAAGGGTCGAAACCCTTTGGTCGACTAATCGACTTCACAAAGTCGACTGGTTACCCATTTTTTGTACTCTCCAACTTGCATAGGTTCATAGCTCTAGGTCTACCTATGCAGTACCAGTGGATACCTGGCGCAACTCATATGGTGATTCTCCCCAAGAAACCCTAATCGATCAGATCAAGCATCATCAACAAGAGAAGAAGAAGAAGAAGAAAAAGAAGAATTAGGCGATTCCGTGCAAGACAAGAAGGTCTATCAGCTTATGTTGCTGCAGGATTAAGTAAGTAATTCATAAACACCCTTTAAACGTGTTAGATTAGGTTATATCTTGCTAAGGACTTAGGAGATCTGTCTATCAAAGGATTGGTCTGCATGGCCTTATTTGTTTATTTTTCATTGTACATGTTTTATAGGTCATGCGGGTGACCACCAATACCCTACACAATATACAACATTTTCATCCATTTTACATAGAACCTTAAAAACCTAATTCACCATAATTCACCGAAAACACCAAGGAGATATGTTAATACAAATAATGTCAAAAACGTTATTTGCATTATTCGAACTCTATACGTTTTGATAATCACAACATATAAAAACACGATACGTAAAACTACATTTGATAAGGTTTTTAACCGAGGAAAATCATTTCGACAGCGTATCAACTACAACATCACTTCAGTTATGAACAAACATAATACAGACATTAGTAAAGTGATTAAAGATTTTATTTTCCCAAAACTTCACATTTTTATGTAACAAAACATTTTTACAAAAGTATTTTGTAATTAAAAAGAAATATTTTATTAAGAAAATAAATTTGAATTTCAAATCTCCCAACAGCTAGTTTTCCAGCCTAAAATCGGATAGTTTTTCACCAGATAATATTTCACCACATCAGGACAAAAATAGGAGCGTATATTAGATGGTCCCGTAAATATGGAGACGGTCCCTTATATATATGGGAACGTCCAGTATTTAAGGAATGTCCCCCGCTCCTCGTGGTGCCTATAAATATTGCACTGTTTTCTCAAAAAAAACCAACCCTCTTTGCACAAAAAACATTTTGTTCTTTTTTCCTCCTTTCTTTGATCACTATAATGTGTTGCTATGTGTTTATAAGTGATCTCGTTACCCTCTATATCATAGTGCAAGAGAAGAACGCTCTTATTCGTCAAGAAATGAAGTATTATAGTCATCACACACAAACAAACTTGTGCGTAACACCCCCATTTTTAACACAGATCACAGCGGAATTTGATCTGGGGCATTACTTCATGGATACAAAGACATGATATAGAAAACGACTCGAAAAGAGACGTTTTTGAAAAAGGAGTTATCATTCATTTATTTATCAGAGTTTTTACAGTAAAAGATATACTTTTACCAAAAGAGAGGTCCATAAGATATGTTTTTAAAGCAAAAGTGGGTGAATGATAACTAGTCTGTGTTAGTTTTATAGACGATAAAATAATAGTTGTGTGTTAGGATCGAACTCGAGATCGCGGGATTGCACACTTTACGTTTGAAGAGTAAAAGAATAATTATTTATAAATGTTATATGTAATTATTAATAAACACAAAACGAGTAACGACCGTTAGTATTTAACAGATAATGACTAACAACCGTTAGACGAAGATTAGGAAAGTAATACTTGTGATTAATAAGTCAAGAAGGTTCTGGAATCCCTTGGGGATGTCCCAACCGATCGGACAAGGGGGTATTCCACGTCCTTTGTGCCTTGAACTCCAAGTAAACTCAAGTATATATACAAACCCAAGATTCATTGTTCCATACACTTGTACACACAATTCTTGGTGTTTTCTTTCACTCCTCTTGTCCTCAAAATCGATCCATCTTTAATCCCTTTAAGGGATTCGATTTTCATAAGCTAAAAAAAGTTTTGTGTTTTATTTACTTGCATAAACTTACTTGAATTAGTACGTGTGTACAAGAGCGTGATTCAAACACACTATTGTTTGATTATTGGATTGAATTATGATGAGGCGAAAAATGATCCGTTTTTAGGGGGTCATTTAAGCCCGAATTCGAATTTATTTGATCAAATATTGCCCTAAATCGTTCCTTTTGTGATTTTAGGTACTTTGGGAGAGAAATCTGGAAAAGGAAGCAATTCGGACGTTTTTGGAGCATAAAAGTGAAGAAAACGCCAAAGTCTTAATTTTCCATGCTGGGAACAGTAGGTGACGGCGTCAAGAGTAACTCCCTGACGGCGTCAAGAGCAAAATTCCATGACGATCCAGTAAAGATTTTACGGCGTCACGAAGGTAGGGCGTCAAGAGTAAAAGTCATGACGGCCTGGAAATGATTAAGTCTTGACGGCGTCAAATGTAGATCAAGGCAGTCCGAGAATAGTTTTGGCGGCGAGGTGACGGCGTCACAATGTTTGTCTTGACGCCGTCAGACCTCTTTTCCTATATATAGTTTTCTAATTTTCACATTAAAAAGAGAGAAGTTTTGGAGAAACCCTAAGTACGAACTTGGTGCGAATCTTACAGGTTTTTCAAGGGTTCCAAGCCCTTGATACCTTTCATGTGTAAATGAGATAAGTGTTCTTTTAATTCAATCAATATGTCTATGTGTTGGTTGTCTATATCTTGTTCTTGTCTTAATTCCATCATGGTAGGCTAGATCTATCTTGTGTTTTCTTGGATCTAATGAAACCTAGATGTTAATTATGTGTTGATTACTTGCTTATACTTGTCTTGGATGAATGATTTATATGTTAGGCTTAAGAAAACTGGCAGATCTCCAATTGGTAACATGCTTGAACGTCTTAAGAAACATGAACCAACGCGCAATAGGTCTTTATTGGTTGTATTTAATGCATGAGCCACTGTTTACAATCCCTATAGTTGTGCTGGGCATGGTGTAGGAGGAGATAAGAGCTCATAGAATTGGGGAGTTAAGTGTGCCACCCCATGAATGGTATTAAGGAATACGATCCGTCATCCATGCAATTATAACAAGTAATTAACGTGTAAAAGATGTCTAGGGAGTAGTGAAATCTAAGTAAACACATTTTCTCCACTTATTGCTCACAACTTTAGTATAATTTAGTTTATTTTCATTTTTAGTATTTTATTTTGATTGCATCTTTAGTACTGGGTTAGTTGATTAGCAACTAATTCCGCCCAAATCCTTCAAACCCGAGATTTTTAATTGCTTTCTATAAAATATAAAAACACAAAAATAATCATCCCTCACCTTTAGAACTAGTATTTAGGTTTTCTAATCCTAGCGACACTATTCCTAAGCTGAACGATCAATCCCCCGGTACTTGTCACTATACTATACTACAACGATCAGGTACACTGCCTGGTGGGGGTTGTAAGCTTCTTGAGATCCCTCGAGAGGTAAAGCCTATTGCGATTCCCACGCATCAAGTTTTTGGTGCCGCAGCTCGGGGAATAGTTATTGTCTAGGTTAGAATTTCTTTTTATTAGGTCTACTTGCTAGATTCCTTTCTAGTAAGATTTTATTTTTATTTTTAGGTTCTTTTTAGTCTATCTTATTTCTTTGTGCCTTTGTTCGTAACCACCCGACATCATGGACAACGGGAACATCTTTGAACCCGTCATCCCACCACAACAAAACCCACCATTAGAACCCCTTAGGCCCCGAACCTTAGGAGAGTATTCCTGACCCAGCCACCAAGGCTACCGAAACACCATTCAGCTCACCGGAGCCAATGTGACCCCCTTGCGATCCGACACCATCCGGTTGGTGCAAAGCGGATGTGCATTCCATGGACTTCGTTCCGAAGATCCAAACCAACATCTTAAGGACTTCCTCAAAATCGTAGATTCCATAGACCTAGATGTTGCAACTAGAGAGACAACCCGATTGCGCCTATTCCAATTCTCTCTACGGGATCAAGCTAGTCAATGGCTTGAGCGTTTACCCGCGGGATCCATCACCACATGGGATGATCTCACCACTCGTTTCCTTGCTCAATTTTTCCCACCGGGGAGAACTACTAAGCTTAGAAATGACATCTTAATGTTCCAACAACGTCAAAATGAATCTCTTTATGAAGCATGGACTCGTTTCAAGGACTTACTCCAAAAAGTCCCTCATCATAGCATAGATCTTTGGCTCCAAGTCCAAATCTTCTATGACCATATCGATCTCTCCACGAGGCGAGCTGATGAGTGTGTAAATACTCATCATTTTGAGTCAAATCTAAGCTGCAAAACGATAAAAAAATACTCAAAAATGCACCAAAATGCGAACAAAATCCCAAAGATCGTATTTTATATGTTTCTTATGAAAAACAAGTGAAAACAAATGAAAAACAAACAAAAGTTACATATTTGGCAGTTTTAGTCCCCCGACTTTCAAAATTTTACAAAACTAGTCCTTGGTCAATCATTTTTCAAAGAAAAGTCAACTCTTGTCAAAATAAATCAAAAATGATCTTTGGGTGAAAAAGTTTTCATAAGTGTGCAAGTTTGATCCCTGGAGTTTCATCTTTGGCAAAATTAGTCCCCGACGTTCAAAGTTATCAAAAATAGTTCCCGGGGATCATTTTTAGAAAAATAATGATGAAGTTAACTTTTGGAATTGGCAAGTTGGGTCCTTATTGAAGTATGGAAAAATGGCAGAAGTGGTCCACGAAGTTTCAACTTATTGCAAAAATAGTCCTTGTGAAACCATAAGTACAATGCCAAATGGACCAAAAAGAATCATTAAATCCAAAGAACTTTCAAACCCACGAATCTGGTACTCACCCCACCCTTGGCCCAAGTTATTATCCAAACCAAAGCCCAACAAGCCCACACCATCCCCCCTTTTCACGTTTAATACAAACACACCACAAACCCTAACCCTAAAAATAATAATACGAGCTCCCTCTCCCCCACTACACGCTTTATCAATAAAAAAACCAAAGGGGAATGAATCAGTGGTCAATGAACTCATCTTTGTTATCGTCTTCCCCAAAACAAACCTTCCACCCTCGTGACTACAAACAGCCAACACAACCATCACCATCCCCCCATCACCATCCATATCTTCTCCCAATCCCACTCACCACTACTCCCCTCACAGCTCATACCTAACTCCTTCAAACCAATCACAGAAGGACAAGCTGGAGATCCATCTCTCATTTTTGGGCGCCAACATGGAGTCAAGGGCTAGGATGAGTTCAAGATAAATCAAGGGTTTGATCAAGAAGAGCACAAGCTGATGAAGACAAAGAAGAGGCGAAGGCATACCTACCATTTTTCCAAGTTTTAGTATAAATAGGTGACCTCTTGTAAGCTATAAAAGCAATTCGAGTTCTGTTTTTTTTATCTAATCTAGTTTTGTAATCGTTGTCTATTTTAAACTTTAGTTAAAAAGTGTAATCCGAATTTTTAGAGTTTAATGAAAGTGAAATTTTAAAGTTACTCAGTTGTTTCAGTTTCAATAGTATTATTTTTACTTTGTTGTTGGGGTATTGTTTAAATTCAAGTGAAAAAGAAAAAAAAAAAAAGAGAGAAAAGTTCGAGAAAAAAAAAGGGAAAGATATGGAGGGTTATAGAAGAAGTAATTGCGGCATGGATGGGATTTGGTTTAGAGTCTCATGGGAGATGTATAAGTTGTTCGTGTGGTTCTAAGTTTTCAGATTATTCACACCCTTTTGAGGCCAAGTAAGCTGTTAAGTTCTAAATTATTGATTCACTTTGATAGTTGTTAATTGTTATTTGTTGTTATCACTCAGTCTCAACTAGGCATTAGAATAGCTATAACAAGGGTACTGCTGATTCAATACACTTCTTTGGGATTCTTGAAAAGTGGTAGACGTTAAGGGGTGTTTGGGTTAAGACTATTTTATGGTCTTGATCACTTTTAGTTGGTTAAACTTATTGGGGTTACTTAACTGTTGTGGTGGTTGTATTCCCTAACTCAAATATGTGAACATTAAAAAAAAAAAAAAAAAAAAAAAAAAAAAAAAAAAAAAAAAAAAAAGTTGAAAAATAAAACTAGTAGCCATATTAGCCACTACTGCTGCTGTATGGTTCTGCATGAGCCGAGCTTGTTGATTAGTTGATTTTAGTTGCTATTACTTGTTGTTTGAAAGTATTGTTGTTATAGTTTGTTTGTCCGTTTGCACTTATTAAGGAATCTGTGGCCATTTGGCTTATTTGGCGAGCTGCTTATTACTAGCCTAGTCTCTCTTGTTGATTCTTCCTGCCATTGTTCAATCTTGTTGTTGTTATTGACTGTTTTCAAAAAGAAAGGAAATAAGTAGAGTTTGTTTGAGGTGTATGTTGTGTTTGTAAAACATACAACGAAGTGAGAAACAAAAAGAAAAAAAAAATGCAAAAGAAAACTGACGTGAGTGGGACTCGAACCCAACCCACTCAGCTCACAACTTTAACTCAACACCACAATACCAACTGTGCCCTTGGGTCTTTTGTCAATTGTTATTAGCAACTAAATCTTTTGTACTAGTTTATCTCTAATACCACTTTTAGCTTATTCAAACTGTTCGGGCTTATAATAGCTTATTGATAAAAGATTTTTCTGATTTTGCATTTTTATTAGGTTAATATTAGTACAAACCAATTTCTAAAAAAGGTTTCAAATTTTTAGTCTTTGTAAATTAGTCGTCACAAATTAATTAGTTTTAGTTAGTATTAAATTCATAATAAATAGAGTTTTTGTCGAAAGATTAATTTTCTTTTTCCTAAAATTTTATTTTGTCTAGTAGTACGTAAGAAAATTGTTTGGGGACCCGTAGGACCTTTGTAGCTAAAAACTCGCGTTTTATTTTGCGCACTCCCGTAACTTTTTAATAAACGTCGCGTTTTTAATTTAGTTTACGTTTTTAGGATTCCCAATAACTAATTATGATTTCCCGTAGTGTTTTAGGTTTTTCCTAGTTTGTTAGTTGCCTTAGGATAATTTACTTTTACTTTCGTTCGTTAATTTTCTAATTCGTTAATTTAACGTACCATAAATCCAAATAACCTTTCCAATCATACAAGATTTTAATCCAAATCTCATTCGAAGCTTTCCATTCACACCTCGTTGGGGTACGACCCGGGAAATCACTTCCCGGTCTCACAATTTGAATATCACTTTCACAAGTTTTGCGAGGTAATCGTTTTCCTAAACGGTTTACTCGTATTACTTCATGTTTGTTTGTCTCACGACGAATTAAACTTCACGTTTGTTGATATTTTGATAAATTGTTGTTTTCACACCAAAACACAACGAATCACGAGCCATTGACCAATCGGCCGGTGGTAAGCTACGTGATCTAAGTACGGAACAATCATGGGAACTCATAGAAGATCTTGCTCTCTATGACAACGAAAGTTGGAATGATCCCCGTGACTTGAACAAAACGGTCAAGGCAATATCTTTGTCTTCGAACAATTCTAGCACTCCCGACCGTAGGATCATGGAACTTGAGGACCAAGTCAAGTTTCTCATGAAATCTTACGAAGCTCCTAAGCCTTCAAGCCAAGTGAACAAAATCACTTCTTCATGCGAATTATGTAGTGGTCCCCACGACACTCGTGATTGTGTGGAACTCCCCGGAACAGCTTTTGCAGACTACGCATCCACGCGTGCCGACGAAGCGGGAGATAAGTGGTACACTTTCAAGCCCGAGCCAAACACTTACGATGATTCATACAACCTCTCATGGAAAAATCACCCAAACCTTAGGTGGAAACAAAATCAACCCAATTCTTCCAACCCGCCTAATCGTTACCAACCCACCGGTCCACCCTCCAACCGTACTTTCAACAACAATCCTTCTAACAACTTTGGTAGTACCAACAACCTTGAAGGATTGATGTCTAAGTTCAAGGCATCTCAAGAGGCTCGCATAGCTAGGTTTGAAACCGAATTCAACCAACAACAAACAGAGATAACCAACAAGATTGACAACTTGTTGAAGGCCCTCAACAACCAAGCACTAGTCACACCTAGGAAGGACACTAGGGGCACCAATAACGGAAGCCAAATTAAGGACCCCTCATCATCCAAACATGTCCACTTTGTCAATGTTGTCACCATTAAGCCAATAGATAAGGAGATTGAGGAGAGTGATAAGGATGAAGTTAGAATAGAAGCCGAGACTAAGGATGAGAGTAGGGAAGTTGAGGTAGAGCCTATAGAAGAATACTTTGATAAGTTGCCCACCAAGGAAGAACGGGAATACCATAAGGATTTATTCGATAGTCCCGAGAGACCATATATCCTTGGCACCCCCCTTATCAAAATGGGAGACCCCTCTAACATTAACATCCCATGCAATATTGGGCACATGCATATATGGAAAGCTTACATCGACCCTAGATCCCCCGTGAACATCATGACTAGGACTTATTACAATTGGGTGATGAAGAAGCAACTTGATTTTAGGATGATGCCCGATAAGAATCTAATAAGTAATTTTGCAGGAAGAGTGAAGGGACTGCATGTGATTATAGGGAATCTCACCTATGAGATCGATTTTATGATAGTTGAGGACACTCGTCCGGTGATAGATGCTTGCCTAAGCCAAATAATATTTGGAAAACCATTTGTTGAGGCCACTAGGATGAGTTATGATCCGACTTTAGGGATAGTTAGATTCAAGGAAGAAAATGATGAGGTTTTTTTTTTTTGGGTAAAGGGGAATAATCCTGTACCCCGGTAAATTGCATAAACCAAAAATCATTTAAGTACAATGGATATGGGTGAAGTCCCATATCTAAGCCCGTTACATAGGCATAAACATTTCTTTGTCACAAGAAAAAGACCACTACCACAGAAACAAAACAAGACTACAATAAAACCAACTACTACCTATTCCGACCTTGGAGCTTGAAATCTTCATAGTATGCAGCCAAGTGTCTTGGTATTTCGTGTAGCTGATCCGTAAAGTCATCATAATCATAATAATCTTCCTGGTCCTGACCACCACCCGTTGATGATAATGTACCCATAGGCAAATCAAATAAATTCCCAGACTCATCAAACGAATTAAGAACCTCATCCACCTCACTGTCAGAATCAATTACATCGCCAACCTTAGAGAAAGGGTTACTTCTTTTAGTAGCAGCATTAACAAGGGATAAGGAAGAACTAGACGGACCAGCCTCCTTACCCTTATCCTTAAGTAAACTTCCAGGCGGCTCTACAAAATTGAGCAATACCGCCTTCTCTCTAATTTCGAAAAGGAACACAAGCAAGCGGCTTATTATAGGAATGAGGAGGATAGACGTAGAGGAGTAGAGTATATAAAGAATAGAATTCTTGGTTTCTACAAAGAATGTTTGCAACTAGGTCCGGAATACAAAACTGGTTTAGAAGACGACCTAGAGAGTGGAACCAATGATGAGGTCACGTAGTAACCCATGACCTTGAGTCTAGCTACAAGACTCGTAAATAAAGAAAAGCGCTTCTTGGGAGGCAACCCATGTTTTGTGTGATTTTATTTGTTTGTTTGTTATTTGCTTCCGTATGCATGCTTTATTTTTATTGTTGGTAGATCGTGTTTCTAAACTAAATAGTGGAAATACTTTACTTTGTTGTTTTGGCCTAGTCTTAACTCCACCTAAAGGTATTTTTGCAAAAGATAAGTGTAAGGGGAAACCCCAAATATGTTTTCAAGAAACAAACCGATCATGATTCTCCACAATATTAAATGAACTTGTATATTCGTATTTGTTAGAGTCAAATGTTTGTATTGAGTCATAATGAAGTTTTGCAGGATTTTCCAGGAAGTAGGACCAAGTTTTTCAAGAAATTTTCCGGAAACTTAACATAAGAATTTCTGCAGGTCACTTCTGACGGCGTCAAGAGTTTACTCTTGACGGCGTCAAGTGTAAAAATCTAGAAATTTTACCAGTTTTTTTTTTCTAACGGAGTCTTATGGTTTTTGTGAATTATCAAGTTTTATAATCTCCAGGAGATCTGCAAACTTCATTCCACAAGCATTATATCTTATCTTGTTTTCTAGGATTTAGTAACTTATATAGGATGCTGCCGATTTTACGCGAGGTTGTCTTGTCTATTTTATCAGGTTTTACAGGTTATGTATGACAAGAAGATGATTTATATTCTGGAAGGGAAGCTTTGATTGTTCATTTTCTTGGAGGAAGATTTAACCTGGCCACCTTATTATCCATACCGAGCGAATCAGGGGAGTATTTGATTTCATTCTCTTTACTTTTTCACTTTTACATTCTTTACTTGAACATTGGGGACAATGTTCATCTTAAGTGTAAGGGGAGGGTAAAAAGATGATACCTTACATATGCACTTTTGCTTGAGTTTGTTTTGTTTGATGGTAGATGTGTAATAAAACTATGAGAAATACTTGTTAGTGCAATTTTAGCGCCAAATTTAAATTTTTTTACAACATTTAGGAGTGAAACTTTAGCCATAGCAAGCATCTCATGGATAGGAGATTGTATGACTAGCACATAACCGTATATTCAGAAAAATTTTCCACCCAAATATGTGAGGTTCGCCTTTAGATTTGATAGGAAAAGCATTTACTATTAGTGCTTATGAGTGTACCGGTAGTATTTAGATTCTAGAACTTGCGTTAGTGATGCATCCCGAGACCGCTAGTGAGACTACATTCGTGTAGTAGGATTTACTACATGATAAGAGGCATTAGGATCACCCTTGTGTTAAACCCGTATCATAATTACTTGACCATTTAAGTCATATTACTTGGCTAGTTAAGTCAACTAATTTTTCCCACACCCTTAGCGTTGTACTCATTTTTAGTACACGAAACCCCTAGTACACCCCTCCGAGCCTATCTTTTCGTTTCTAACTTTAAGCATTTTACTTAAAGGAAGAATTTGTTACACCCCACTTAAATATACAACCAAATCGCCTTAGCCTTCCGTGTATGCGCTCATTTTTAGTGCATTATTGTTATTTGTTAAACCCTAAGTTAACTATCTAATTGATTACATGGTTGCTAAGTCGAGTCATATCCTTGTACATATTGTTTTGGGACGATTGGGACTCATGGGTAAGTACTTATTTTATGGAGTAATGGGGAAGAACATTATATATTACCCCCATATGTACGTTAATCTTAAAAGTACTCCAAGTGTTTTGATTTTCTTGATTCGAGTCATTAGATTAGTTAATTGTAAAGTATGTAAAGATTCAAGTGTAAGGGGAATGTTCATCCCCTATGATGTATTATTTTGGATGGTAGGGTAAGAGTGTATGAAAAAAAAAATCAAAAGAAAAAGAAAAAAAAAAATAGAAAAAAGAAAAGAGAAAAACATACGGACTACCATCCCTTTTTATTCTATGTTCATTTTTATGTTTTTGTTATTTTTCATTTATTAGCTTAAGTCAAGTCTAGTCTTGGCTTAGCAACGCCACATTGTACATGTAATTAACCAAGATTGTTAACTCGCCACCAGTAAAACTTCCTTTATCCAACAAAACCGTGTATTTCATATCCTTACACCAAACGTTACAACCCTTTAAAAGACCTCTTTGATAGTTTATCCTAGGTGCTTACGCCATGTGGTGGAGGTTTGATCCTTTCCCAAGCCTATGGTAATCTATTTTGCTATGACAGGTAGTCAGAGATATCTTCCGTTTCCATATTGTAATTTATACTTTATTACACCCGAGAGATGTGAGTATCTAAACACTATTTGTAAGGTGCTTGTGTATGACCTCCGTGCTTGTCTATTGGTCTTTAGTGGAACGATTATTTGTTGTAATTACTTTTATATTAGTGTTAAATGACCCCTAACTTGTCTTTTGAGTAGAATAAAAGCGCATTTGCTTGAGGACAAGCAAATCTCAAGTGTAAGGGTATATGATGAGGCGAAAAATGATCCATTTTTAGGGGGTCATTTAAGCCCGAATTCAAATTTATTTGATCAAATATTGCCCTAAATCGTTCCTTTTGTGATTTTAGGTACTTTGGGAGAGAAATCTGGAAAAGGAAGCAATTCAGACGTTTTTGGAGCATAAAAGTGAAGAAAACGCCAAAGTCTTAATTTTCCATGCTGGGAACAGTAGGTGACGACGTCAAGAGTAACTCCCTGACGGCGTCAAGAGCAAAATTCCATGACGATCCAGTAAAGATTTGACGGCGTCACGAAGGTAGGGCGTCAAGAGTAAAAGTCATGACGGCCTGGAAATGATTAAGTCTTGACGGCGTCAAATGTAGATCAAGGCAGTCCGAGAATAGTTTTGGCGGCGAGGTGACAGCGTCACAATGTTTGTCTTGACGCCATCAGCCTCTTTTCCTATATATAGTTTTCTAATTTTCACATTAAAAAGAGAGAAGTTTTGGAGAAACCCTAAGTACGAACTTGGTTCGAATTTTACAGGTTTTTCAAGGGTTCCAAGCCCTTGATACCTTTCATGTGTAATTGAGATAAGTGTTCTTTTAATTCAATCAATATGTCTATGTGTTGGTTGTCTATATCTTGTTCTTGTCTTAATTCCATCATGCTAGGCTAGATCTATCTTGTGTTTGCTTGGATCTAATGAAACCTAGATGTTAATTATGTGTTGATTACTTGCTTATACTTGTCTTGGATGAATGATTTATATGTTAGGCTTAAGAAAACTGGCAGATCTCCAATTGGTAACATGCTTGAACGTCTTAAGAAACATGAACCGACGCACACTAGGTCTTTATTAGTTATATTTAATGCATGAGCCACTGTTTACAATCCCTATAGTTGTGATGGGCATGGTGTAGGAGGAGATAAGAGCTCATAGAATTGGGGAGTTAAGTGTGCCACC
The DNA here is from genome assembly GCA_030686995.1 of Artemisia argyi. Taxonomy (NCBI): domain Eukaryota; kingdom Viridiplantae; phylum Streptophyta; class Magnoliopsida; order Asterales; family Asteraceae; genus Artemisia; species Artemisia argyi. The sequence continues at coordinate 88,322,960 of CM060687.1, forward strand.
CCATGAATGGTATTAAGGAATACGATCCGTCATCCATGTAATTATAACAAGTAATTAACGTGTAAAAGATGTCTAGGGAGTAGTGAATCTAAGTAAACACATTTTCTCCACTTATTGCTCACAACTTTAGTATAATTTAGTTTATTTTCATTTTTAGTATTTTATTTTGATTGCATCTTTAGTACTGGGTTAGTTGATTAGCAACTAATTCCGCCCAAATCCTTCAAACCCGAGATTTTTAATTGCTTTCTATAAAATATAAAAACATAAAAATAATCATCCCTCACCTTTAGAACTAGTATTTAGGTTTTCTAATCCTAGCGACACTATTCCTAAGCTGAACGATCAATCCCCCGATACTTGTCACTATACTATACTACAACGATCAGGTACACTACCTGGTGGGGGTTGTAAGCTTCTCGAGATCCCTCGAGAGGTAAAGCCTGTTGCGATTCCCACGCATCAAATTACAAAAGAGCTAAGGGGTAATTCTTATAATCCACATAAACCCTAATTAGGGTTCTTGATTTGAAGATTGCATTTGATTCTTGTTCGGGCTAGAATCACAAAGGTATGTTTACTTTTATGTTTGATTAATTAATTACATATTATATGATCTTGTAATTGCTTCCGCTATGCTTGCTTGATGTTATTGTTTTATTTATATGCATGTCATGATATTATAATTCCAACAGTGGCATCTAGAGCCGTTATAGTGTGTAATTAATTATCGAAACGCATAAAAATTTAATCTTGATTCGTTTAATTACATGTTTTTAGGGTTTTTCGATTCCTAACCTAATTTTTTTTATTGGGTCGATTGACCTATTAGGGTTTTAGGGTTTTGGTTTTGATTTTTTAAATATGATTAGAAACCCTAGGATGTCATGTAATTGGTTATGCGTTTTAGTAAACGATCTTGGTGCAATATGTTAATTGTTAAGCATAATCCATGAAAAGTGCATATTTGCATGGATTTTATTGTGTGATAATTTAAATGGTTTAAATTGGATATATGAATTAATTGTTAAGTTATATCGAAACATGTAAATATATTAATAGATGTCGAATTGGGGAAGACTCCAATATTAAGTAATCAATTACGTGCTATGTGGTATTTGTTTAGTTTTGGCTTACGCAATCGATTTATCGATGTATGTGGTTCTTTTTCATTTGAAGAAGAAAGCCCTAATTGAATAAATGTGTTATACACCTAGTTTGATTATTAATAGGATTTTTGAATATATTTTGCATGTGGCTACATGTTTAAATATATTTAATTGTTATGTTATGTATATGTTTATTTGGTTGTTTTATTTTTTATTATGTATTACTTGTTTTTGTTTATTATTATGTAAGACATGTTTATAAACAGAAAAGGGTAATTTTTGAATAGAAAAATAATATGGACTAAATAAATGGCGAAATTGTTTTGGTTTTAAGAGTTTAAATTTTAAAGGATTGGTTGATTGATGTTTTTGTACGTAATGGTTAACTAGGCTCGACCGAAGTTTACACACTAAAAGATGGGTATAAGGTTGGTTTCACATTAAATTGTGGCCTTAGAGAGACAACATTTTGTCTTAATGCTCGTTGTGTGTAAATTAGACTTATCGAACAACCATTACATGTACATTGTCATCTTAAGGGTGAATTCACCACAATTCCACAATGATTATCCGAAACACTAAGCCTTAGGGCTTATGCAAAAGTACGATATAGTGGACGATAATTGTTGGTAATCCTTTAATTGGTGAACCCGATACCTCAATCAAAACTTTGCTATTTTACTCTTAGTAAATTGGTAATAAAAATGTTTTATAAAACCAATGTTATGAAGTTGTATGCATGCTTCTTCATACATTATTTTGATCACACGTCAAAATTAATACCCTTATAAAATTAAGTTAAATTCCATCTAATTAAGAACACTTGAAGTTGTAGTTTACGTCATGTGAGAGCTTGGCTAGATTGCAATGGAGAGGTAAATTTCATAATTTCATTACTAGCAGATCAACTGATGTAATGGATTTATGAGTTTGCAGTTTTTAAGTTAGACGACTTAAATTGAGTAGGAAGTGAGATCTTGGACTCAAGGCATTAAGATGGGGATCAAACATGCTTACAATACAAATGTTTTGTGATTGTAAATCCCATAAATCTAGGAATTGGACAAATGTTATGCCAATTATTGTACGACAAGTTACCTCATATTATACTTTCATTACTAGCAGATCAACTGATGTGATGAAACTATGTTTATGGAGGATCCTAGTTTTCAAGATTATTCTATGGATATGATTTTCTTGGGTATTTTATTTTCTTGAAAAATTGTATTATCAAAAATACTAATGTTTTGAACTTTCTTTATCTGTAGAAATGGCTCAAACTGATAACACCAACTTACGTTCTGCGTTCAAGGCTTACTTTGAACGAGAAATATTGACTCGCTCAAAGAATTTCAATGATTGGTATCGTTCACTCAGGATTGTCTTGCGAGTGACTGATCAACTTGAAATCTTGAAGACGCCTTGTCCTGCTGAACCAACCGGTCCAACTGCTACTGATGCATCTAAGGCCGAATGGAAAATAGTTTATAAGGAACATATTGATGTGGCCGCATTGATGCTAGGGGCGATGTCACCTGCCTTACAAAGGCAGTTTGAAGAATTCTTCCCCATGAACATGATTGATGAACTAAAGAAACTATATGAGAAACCATCAAATGTAGAGATTTACGATTTGATGGAGGCTCTACATGGTTGTAAGCAGGGTGATGGTGAACCTGTGAGTGCTCATGTGTTGAAAATGAAGAGTTTCATGGATCAACTACAAACACTTGGTAAACCCTATGACAATGATATGGCTGTGAACTTAATCAATAAATCCCTTAACAAGGAATTTAATGGCTTTGTGAGGAACTTCAATATGCATTGCATGGGGAAGACAGTAAGTGACACGCACTGCTCATTGATTATGAGAAAGGTTTACCACAAAAGGCTCCTACACCCCAAGTACTTGCTATTCAAGGGGGTAGAATTAACAAGCCAAATGCGAACAAGAAGAAGGGTAAGGGTAAGGGCAAGGCTGATAAGAATAAGCAAGTTATGGCTTATCAACCTCCTCAACCTAAGAAGAACCCTCCTAAGAAGGATAATCCGAAGAAGGATCAATGATGTCATTACCACAAGGTGATGGGTCATTGGAAGAGGAATTTTCCTCTTTATCTCAATGACTTGCGAAATAATAAGGTTAAGAAGACTGGGCACATGGGCGCCAGTACTTAAGGTAACTTCTTTGTCATTGAATTATTTACTTTATCTCATAAATTAAATTCCTGGGTATATGATAATGGATGTGGTATTAACATTTGTAATACACTACAGGGGTTTAAAGAGGAAAGGAGACTATCTTATAGGGAGCAATTTCTACAAGTGGGCAATGGATCACAAGCAGTAGTTGAAGCCATAGGAGTGTTTAATTTAGTTTTACCTTCTGGTTTAGTACTAATTTTAAACAATTGTCATTATACACCTTCTATTGTTAGAGGTGTTGTTTACTTTTCATGTTTGTTGGATCTTGGTTTTACTCATACTATTGATGGCAATAAATTTCTGTTTCTTTAAATGGTGTATTTTATTTTAATGTTGTTGCTGTGAATGTTGTGTTTGAAATTGATATGAATGATTGTATGTCCAATAATAATTCAATGTACAACATTAGTAAGAGAATGAAGTATGACTTGAATTCTTCTTACCTTTGGCACTGTAGACTTTCCCATATAGGCAAGGCTCGCATGCAAAAGCTGCAATAAGATGGGCTTTTGAAAAATATCAATGATGAGTCATTTGATAAGTGTGAGTCTTGTATTTTTGGGAAGATGACTAAGAAACCTTTTCATAGCAATATGGAAAGAGCTTCAGATCTACTTGGTTTAATACATACTGATGTGTGTGGACCACTTAGACATGTGTCAAGAAGAGGTGTTGTTTACTTCTTAACTTTTACAGATGATTTCAGCCGTTATGGTTATGTTTATTTACTTAAACATAAACATGAGGTGTTTGAAACATTTAAAGTTTTTAAAATAGAAGTAGAGTTACAATTAGGAAAGAAGATTAAAGCTCTTCATTCTGATCGAGGTGGTGAATACCTTAGTCAAGATTTTAAATATTTCTTAACTAAGAATGGAATTGTCCAGAATCTCACATCTCCATATACTCCACAACAAAATGGTGTATCTGAGAGAAGGAATCGTACATTGTTGGACATGGCTCGATCAATGTATAATCTTACTAATCATCCTTTGTCTTTTTGGGATTATGCTCTTGAATCAGCTGTTCGTATTTTAAATAGGGTTTCCACAAAGAAGGTTGATAAGACACCATATGAGATATGGACTGGAAAAGCTCCGAACTTGTCTTATTTAAAGGTCTGGGGTTGTGAGGCGTATGTTAAGCGTGACTCACAAGATAAACTCCAACAAAGATCTGTAAAGTGCATTTTTGTATGATACCCAAAGGAAACAATGGGTTACTACTTTTACTACCCACCTGAGAACAAAGTGTTTGTTGCTAGGTATGGAGACTTTCTTGAAAGTGATCTTGTATCTCAAGAAGTCAGTGGGAGAATCTATGATCTAGAATATGATCAAGAAAATGCATTACCTTCAGAAAACACTAGCACACTTCCTGCAGAACCTGAAAATCTAGGTCCTCTACCGGAAGTTGAAGTAGTTCCCATTCGCAAGTCTTCTAGACATGTGAAAGCTCCTGACCATCTATGTCTTAACGTAGAAGTTGAGGAAACTATACTAGGGGATCTTAATGAACCTACTAGTTATAGAGCTGCGAGCTGCAGCTGCCATTAATAGTCCTGAAAGGGAAAAATGGGAAGCTGCTATGAATGGGGAAATACAATCCATGAATGATAATGAAGTCTGGATTGAAGTAGACCTTCCTCCTGGTGCCAAGGTAGTTGGGAGTAAGTGGCTCTACAAGATTAAGACTGACATGGATGGAAATGCACACACCTATAAGGCGCGTCTGGTTGCTAAAGGTTTTACTCAAACTTTTGGAATTGATTACGAGGAGACTTTTTCTCCTGTAGCAGACATAAGAGCTATTAGGATTCTCATAGCTATAGCAGCGTACTATGATTATGAGATATGGCAAATGGATGTGATAACCGCTTTCTTAAATGGTCATCTAGATGAAGACATCTATATGGCACAACCAGAAGGGTTTGAAAATCCAAAGTTTCCAAATCGTGTATGAAAACTTCAAAGATCCATTTATGGATTGAAACAAGCATCACGACAATGGAACAAGATATTTGATGCTGAGATCAAAAAGTTTGGATTTACTCAGAATCTTGATGAGCCATGTGTGTATCACAAATCTAGTGGGAGTGATAATGTAATTTTCCTAATTTTATATGTTGATGACATATTGATCTTGGGAAAAGACATTACAAGTTTGCAAAAAGTTAAGGCATATCTTGGAAAATGCTTTTCTATGAAAGATTTAGGAGAAGCTGCATACATTCTGGGAATCAAAATCTATAGAGATAGATCAAGGCGGTTAATTGGATTAAGTCAAAGTGCTTACATTGACAAAATATTGAAAAGATTCAATATGCAAAATTCCAAGAAAGGATATTTGCCGGTGGAAGTGAAACATGGCTTATGTGATGAGTTTTGTGCTTCAAAACCTGCTGAGGTGGCTCACATGAGTAAAGTTCCTTATGCTTCGGCTGTAGGATCTATTATATATGTGGTAAAATGCACAAGACCAGATGTGGCGTTTGCTCAAAATATCACCAGTCAATTTCAACAGAATCCAGGTGAAAAACATTGGATTGCTGTTAAGCATATTCTTAAGTATTTGAGAAATACAAGAGATATGTTTTGGTATATGGTGGAGAACCAGCTGCAGAACTTGATGTTACAGGTTTCTGTGATGCGTCCTTTCAAAGTAATAAAGATGATTCGAAGTCTCAGACGGGTTATGTCTTTGTTATAAATGGAGGAGCAATAGACTGGAAGAGCAAGAAGCAGAGTACAATTGCAATGTCTGCAACAGAAGCTGAATACATTGCTGCTTCAGAAGCTGCTATGGAGGCTGTTTGGATTAGGAAATTCATTTCAGGGCTTGGTGTTATGCCTTCAATTGAATTACCTATTAATATGTATTGTGACAATTCTGCTGCAATCATATTCGCCAATGAACCTGGAGTCATGAGAGGCACCAGACATTTTCTACGGAAGTATCACTTTGTTCGACAAAAGGTTAACGAAGGTGAAATAAATCTGCTGAAAGTTCACACAAATGATAACTTAGTTGATCTATTCACTAAGGCTTTGGCAAAAGAAAAGCTTAATGAATTAGCCAAATGAATTGGGCTTAAATTAGTTAGTAGTTTCATGCATAACTGTGATTAGTATTTGGATAAAGGATATTGTAAACAATTATTATTTTAATGAAATAAAGTTTGTTGGTATGTTTATTTCTATTATTAACTATTGTTGTCCTATTTTTGCATGTTTAAATCCATGAATAAAAGTTATTCTAAATTGTCTGTTGTCAGTTAATAATATGAGAATATTATTAAATTAAGACAAATCTGAAGGTGGTATAATATACTTAAAGTATATTGATGCGTAGACATGCCATTTCAGATGATATTCGATGATACTGAATATAGGACTTATCCCGACTATATGATGTTACTTTATGGATCTTGTCATTAAGTAAATCATAAGAAGTTATCCTCAGACTTGAGATACAAGATAACGGTCATAAATGTAGTACATTTTTGTGGAACAACTTAACGCTATACGTAACTGGTAGTCATAAGGGTTGTTTTCGTAAGTGTTACAAAGTTTGTGTGTTTTGCTTGTAGTCAATATAGAATTTGTTCCTTCAAATTAATTTTTGGAGTTTAATACTGCTGGGCCCCTCGTAAGGTTGTCAAGGTGTTTGCGTGGCCACGCCCAAGGTCTTTCCTGAAATGTTCAGAAGATTTGGTAATCTTGTCAATCACTAACAACGAGAAACAGAATGGTTAAATAAGGAATGACCTAGATCCATATCCTTATTAACGTGGTATTAGAATCAAAGGGATAATAATAATTAGAAATCATTAAAAGGGTTCCCAGGAGCCTTACTCGAGTTGTACTAGAGGCATCGACGTATTGCAAGACACTAACTGATGTGATCACACTATTATGATATGTCTAAGTGGGAGCTGTTAGTTTTATAGAAAATAAAATAATAGTTGTGTGTTAGGATCGAACTCGAGATCGCGGGATTGCACACTTTACGTATGAAGAGTAAAAGAATAATTATTTATAAATGTTATATGTAATTATTAATAAACACAAAACGAGTAACGACCGTTAGTATCTAACGGATAATGACTAACGACCGTTAGAAGAAGATTAGGAAAGTAATACTTGTGATTAATTGGAAAGTCAAGAAGGTTCCAAAATCCCTTGGGATGTCCCAACCGATCGGACAAGGGGGTATTCCACGTCCTTTGTGCCTTGAACTCCAAGTAAACTCAAGTATATATACAAACCCAAGATTCATTGTTCCATACACTTGTACACACTATTCTTGGTGTTTTCTTTCTCTCCTCTTGTCCTCAAAATCGATCCATCTTTAATCCCTTTAAGGGATTCGATTTTCATAAGCTAAAAAAAGTTTTGTGTTTTATTTACTTGAATAAACTTTTACTTGAATTAGTACGTGTGTACAAGAGCGCGATTCAAACACACTATTGTTTGATTCTTGGATTGAATTACAAAAGAGGTAAGGTGTAACACCCCAACCCGAAAAGGGCTAAAGTGTAACATTTTGGAGTCAAATCAGAACACAAGTAAACAGAAATACATTACTAATACAAGGGTTACAATGCAGTTCTAATGAAAAGATAAAGGAAAAATTCTAAACATTACAACTTCCAAATCTTGATAACAAGCTAAGAACCAAAAGGAAAACTCTAAGTCAAAACTCTAATCCATGGAAGGGTGTCAACAATGTAGTCCACTAAGAGCTCCTAAGTACTCTTCACTCAACCCAGCTTCCTTCTAAAACCTGCCGCAGGAAAAGAGATGCGGCTGAGCTTAAAAAGCCCAGTGAACAGATATAAACAAACAAAAACTAATAACAAAAGGAAACGAATGTGAATATGACATAAATCCAAGCGAACCTGCTGAGGTAGAAATCAAGAATATGGAAACATCGAATATGATCAAAGGAAATACGGATAATGGATATCGAACACTCAAGGAAAAGAAATGAGTCATAAGTGTAAGCAAAAGAAACAAAACAAGTATAAGTTAATCACATTAAAGATGACTAGATAATAAGAATCATAGAGAAGTAGAACAATTAGGAATGCCCAACAATATATATATATACTAATTGTACATAGGAGTCATGACCTCCATTGTACCAAATGTGAAAGGGGTGTATTGCACACACATCAAAACATTCACCAAATAATACAAAACTGAGTACCTAGGATGCATCCATACGCTCCCTGCAAAACAGATATATATGCACAAAGCTCTAGGCTAAGTAAACATATACAATAATAAATATAGGCCTGAATAGCTAGCTTAAAGGGAACGCTGTGGACTAAAACCCACCTCCACAGATAGTGTCAATACCACTGGTGCATCAGTGGCAAGGCTATGGACTCCCCATGACTGGCTACAAATTAATCAAATAATGGGCAACAAATAGGGCATAGGAATGCTATAAGAATAAGAACTATAGCATGCAAACGGATATCAAATCATATCAAATCACAAGGATAAAAAAATATAGGAATCATACAAAGGGATCATATCAATGGTTCAAGTCAAAGGTGCAAATCAAAAATTCATATCATGAGGTTCAAATCAAAGATTCATAATAGCAAAAGGGTTCATAGCAAATGTTCAAAATTTAAAGTTAACTAATCAAAAGATGTTAAAGAAAGTCATGAGAAATCTTAGACAATAAAACAGATTAAGGACTTTAGAAAATTATTTAAATCCTTTTTATCGTAAAAGTATTCCTTTAAAAACACATTTCATAAAAGTCATAAAACCTTAATATAAAACTGGCATCGTATTGCAGTCACATAAATCATTTCAAAAATAGTTTTTCTCGAAAGTCATCGGGTTATTTTTTTTAAAAGGGTCTTCATATGAAATTATACTAACAAATGAACCAATGATATCAGGCGTATAAAGATTAGAAATCTTAATAATGGCAATGGAACGGATCATGAGTCATAAGAAACCTTACTGAAAGGTTAGAATATCTGTACCTTAAACCATCAACGAAACCACATCATAACATAAGAATATGAAGTCACTCCTTCTTCAGCGAATCTACACGAATGATAATCGTCTAATTATTAATAACTTGTTTAAGTCAGGTTTTAGTCGGTTTTCCATTTTTAGTGACTTTCCAATAATAGTAACTTTCCCTTTTAGTAAGTTTCCCGAAATATCAATTTTATACATTTAGAGTTATAAACGTCAAATAGATAAACTTAAAGGTTTAATATGATCAAGTTATAGTTTAGGCTTTAATATGTCATTTTAGCAAAGTTTAGGGTCATGATGTAAATTATCAAAATTAAATATTAAGAATGTCAAATAAAATTATTTTAAACTTCATTTTAAATAAATTAATATTAAGATAAAAATTTTGGACCCCGTCATTATGATTTTATGTAATTTATTAACGTACCCACGATCTTAATATTTATGCCACGACGACCCAAGGTTTTTATTGAAACAAGTCCAAGACACCCTCTCGCTAAAAATGTGCTGAGATAACCACTTCTCTTGTTGTTTAAAATAAGCCGCGACACACACCCTTTTTATTTATTATTTGTGATTCAAAAATCAAACCGAAACATGCATGCATGAAAACCAAATGAATTTGATAACAACCGGACCGAAAGACGAAACGGAGAAGCAAATATTAGGACCCTTATTCATGTAAACAACCATTTGTCTTTACGTTAAAAGGCTTAAAATGGTTATGAAATTGTATCAAGAATCGTCTACGGTTTTTCCTGTTGTATGAATATGTAACGCTGAGGTTTTTAATATGTATCAAGGTAGTAATGTAATGTAAAAGATAATAGCTTCATGGTCAGACTCATTTCTGTATAAAGAAGAAGAGATTATTTTCTTAAACGATCAATTTTATTAGAGATTGTATGGTCCATGCATGTTTTCTCTCTTTTTAGCTCGTAGGTATAGTTTCCAAAACCTGTTCAAGTCGTGGGTTCCTATTGTTGTTTTAAAACCATTCGACACAAGAAAACTAACATGTTCTAAAGATCTTTACCAATTCGATTTGTATCAAGTTTTTACCCAGCGAGCCACCATCTGAATACACTATACACACACACGCATACGTTTGGTCATTGGCTAACATGTTTTAGTTTCATTATTTTATGTGTCGGTTATGTGTTTATGATATTTCGATTGAAACATGTGATAATGAAAACACAAAGATGCGATCGAACTAGAAAATAATAAGAGAGGATTATTGAACAAGGTTGTGATGTTATACCCTCGTAGTCGTGTCGAAGCAAAGAAAGATAACCATGATCGAACACCACATCAAATACCAGTAGCAACAACTTCGATCATAGCATTGAACACCCCTCGAATAGCAAACAAAAACCCACATTCGTAGTCCCCTTTTCGAACAGAATCACCACGTACATCCAACCCTAGTCGAACCAGCATCAGCCACGATCATAAGCTCACAAAAATGGTCACAACGAGTCTCCTTGGTACCTCCTCGAACGACGGAAAATGAAAAAGAATTAGGGTAGCCGCTGGTTGTGTTTACATGTAGGTTTAGAGTTTTAGGTTTAGAATGTTTTGTGACGTGGTATTCGGTTATAATAATATCCGTGTGAAGGGTTTGGAACAAAAAGGAAAGCACCGAATATGGTATGTCGTGTATAGGTTTATGGCAATTGTTGATCATACATATCTTTTAAAAAAAAAAGGATATACACATGAATATTTGGTCTTATCTACGTAAAATATGCAAGTCAAAATGTATATATGGAAATGGGCATGCAGAATTTTTTTGATTTCATAGACAAAATGTATGTGTGGGGTTTACAACAAAAGGTTGTGTCGTGTATATTAAGGCTAGGATAAGAAAAAAAATGTATAGGTTAAATTAGTTAAATCTAGTTTAGGTTAAAGTTTAATAACTTGTTTTATTTCATAACATAAGGCTTTAATATTACTTATTATTTAAACTTAGGGTAAAATCAAAATGAATAATTAAAATGTAACCCAGATTTTAGGGTGTTATAATTCTTCCCATCTAAAAAGAAAATTTTCGTCCTCGAAAATTGAAGTCTCGATAGTTAGACGGAGACGTAGCAAATCACAAATGAACGTCACAATTAACCTCACGCTCAGAGAGGTTCTTTCAAAAGAATTTCAACGAACGGAAGTGTTTGTTTCTCATGACCCGATCCAAGCAAATAGGAGAGCCTCGAGTTCTCCACAGAAAACAAATCATCACAAATCCGATCCAATGAGTACGAATTGAACATGAAACAGATGATAGTCGAAATCTCATAGAGAGATACATGAACATTAGATGAATATAGAATAAATACGAGAGTGATGCTAGATGGCAGAAATTTCACAAGTCCAATCAAGTTTTGGACGTACTAAGAACCTTGCTAACAACCAGAGAAGCACATATCGAATTATCAGACATAGCGAGAGTTTTCTAAATAGGTTGGTAACCTATTCATACTGATGATTAACTAAGCATACATCGGAGTATTGAATCGTATCGGAAGGTAAAATGGGATAGATAGGATAACCTCACGGATAAGAATGAATCTAAGGATTAACGTATCACGAACCAAATCTTAAATATATGCCAAAATGTCATAACTCTTCTATACGGAACATCATACCAGACACACAGATTCCTGGTTTAAAGTTTCTGAATTTCTCTTATACAATGATAACTAATCCATTAGTCATTGTAATCGACTCCGAACATTCAATAAGCAGCTTCCCGACTTAATGCAACCAGAAGGTGTTCTACATCTCCGCTCATACAAAATCTGAAGGGAAAACCCTTGTCACTTGCATGATATAAATCTTAATGAGCAAACACAACCAGACCAACCACTGGTCAAACTTCCTGCTCAACCCTTCTTCCAAGTTCGAATAGTTGTTCTGCTTATCCATTAGTCTGTAGGTGAATAGAATTACTATACTTGAGTTTGGTCCCTCAAGCCTTCAGTAGTCCTTCCTAGGAGTGTGAAGTAAAACGTGAATCTCTGACACGATCACTGCAGGTGCGCCATGTAATTGAATAATCTTCTGTCGAAGGATTTATGCCCACTTGCTAACCGAATACACATTCTAAGAGGCAAAATGAGTTGACTTAATCAAACAATCCCTCACCACTCAAATTATATCATTCTTCTCAAACGTGCGAGGAGGTTTTGTTACAAGGTTCATGAAGAGTCTAATCCTACTTCTAAGTCGGAAAGTCCATAAGTTAAAGGAACTCCCCTGCATGCTGAAGTTCAATATTGACTTACAACATACTAAGCACGTCGTCACTAATGTGATCACAACCAGTTTCATGCCATTCCCTCTAAAAATTCTGCTTAGATCCCTTATACATCTTAGTACAACTAAGAGGGATAGAGAAAGTAAAAATGTGCCTCAATCATAACAGCTTCTCTCAAGTCTTCTAACACAGATCATAGTTCGCCATCTTGTTCCTGAGCTTCTAAAATTTTTAATTGGATTCAACCTTCATGTTCACCACGACTCAACTTCCCTGAGTTCTAAGTCTTGATTTTCATAAACTCAATCTCCAAGACAAACCGAACTTCAAATTTCTTCCTAATTGCATCTGACACCCATTTTACCTTGTAAGATATGTTTTTCAAATCTTAAGAGCAACCACGCTGCCGCTAATTCCAAGTCATGCATTGAATAATTTTCCTCAAACGGTTCTAATTGTCTTGATGCGTAAGCAATAACCTTCCCGTGTTGCATAATGGCATAACCACGTCTCTTCTTGAAACGTCCCAAAATTGGTACTACCTGAAAGTATGGAAGTTAAAGCTAATTTCTATTTCAGCTTTTTCAAAACTCTGTTCTCATGAAAACTAAGCTTCTCTTCTTTACTCATAAAATTCCTCATTGGTAACGCAAGTCGTGAACATCTTCCAACCAATATCATGCTTCCAGAATATACAAATGATCCTCATGTTTCCAACATAATACGAAAATGATTCTCATGTTTCTTCTTCATCTCTGAATGTACTAATATGTCATACTATGACCAATTTGTGTAAGTACTCACGAAAGACACGATTCATCAAATTCAATAAACAGTCAAAGAATTAGCTAATACTATTAGCATCATTAACAGTCATAGTGGCCGATATGAATACGAAATGAAATTTTTGGAGTAACTTCAAACCATAAATCCATCTAAAGGAAAACTCCACGTCCTAAAGTTGATCAAATAGATCGTCGATTCAAGGTAGGGAATAATGGGTTCAAATAGTTATATGGTTCAGCTTCCAGAAGTCAATACATAATCTCCTGCTACCATCTTTCTTCATCGCGAAAAAAAAACTGAAGCACTCCAAGGGGATACACTAAGACAACAAACCATTTCATAGCTTTTTTGTTGCCACTCCTCCAGTTCTCTCAATTCGGCTAGTGCTGTTCAATATGGAGTTTCAAAATCAGGCAAAATGTCGTCCTGTACGGATAGGGTTCTGTCTCATCAACATTAACTGTTCTCAGGCACTCCTCAAAGATATCCTATGATCCCCATAAGTTCAAGTTATATGATGTAATTATTATCACGTTGGCCAGGCGTCATAATACTTGCATCATATAAACATGCCTTTATTGAAATCATATTCTACCTCGAGTCGTGACTAAACAATTTCTCAGTACTAAGTCAAATCAAATTAATAATCGGTGGAAAATCTGGGTGGTTCATTTAGGGATTCATTGGAAGAATTAGATTGTAAAATGACTCTCAAAGTGAGATTCATCCCACGGGAGACAAGAATAGATGCTAGTAAAACTCCACAACCGCGAAAGTGACATACGAGTTTCTAGGGTAGTAAGGATAACAAAAGTTTAACAATCAGAAGTCATGACAAAAATAAATCAGAGTGGTTCAAAATGTCAAAGGAGAGACGTAGTATGACAGTAGTTAACATCTTGATGCTCAGTCCACCAGTCAATATCAGAATGACAATCGAATCTAAACTTTCCAAGGAAAGACAGATCAACATAGCGAATCTTATCATTCAGAAGTGAGGAATAATATTCCCATTCTCGTGGTAGATCACCACAAGATTTCTCATAGGAAGACAACTGGATAAGGCAAAATCTAATGGTGTAGGGAAACTTAAATATGCTTATCAAAAGCAAGAGATTTCACAGAACGGGTCAAACATGTCATGATCATAGAAATTTTCAGAGTGCCTGTAGAGGCATCTAAAGGGTTAACAAATGAATCAGAGGTTGAAATCAAAGAAGATAAAGTTTATGTAATGTCAAACATTACCGCAAAATTCTCAACGCATTCTAAACTTACTTGGTCACTAAACTTATGTTATGAAAAAATAATAAGATTCAAATCTCCAAAAGGAGAAATCTTAAAAGGATCAACTAGAAGTAAGGCACGAATCATAGTGATGTGGAAGCAACGATACCTAAACAAATTCCCTATAGTCTACCTAATCCTCACCGGTCATAACTTAAGTTTCAAAGTGGAAATCCTAACGCAAGTTATTAAAGATTGTTTCATAACTCCTATGGTGCCAACTTAGCGGGCCTAATACTCACAGGTCATAGCCTAAGCTCTACGGGTTTTGAATCCGCCAATCAAACCTGTCTCTGATACCAAAATTGTAACACCCCAACTCGAAAAGGGCTAAAGTGTAACATTTTGGAGTCAAATCAGAACACAAGTAAACAGAAATACATTACTAATACAAGGGTTACAATGCAGTTCTAATGAAAAGATAAAGGAAAAATTCTAAACATTACAACTTCCAAATCTTGATAACAAGCTAAGAACCAAAAGGAAAACTCTAAGTCAAAACTCTAATCCATGGAAGGGTGTCAACAATGTAGTCCACTAAGAGCTCCTAAGCACTCTTCACTCAACCCAGCTTCCTTCTAAAACCTGCCGCAGGAAAAGAGATGCGGCTGAGCTTAAAAAGCCCAGTGAACAGATATAAACAAACAAAAACTAATAACAAAAGGAAACGAATGTGAATATGACATAAATCCAAGCGAACCTGCTGAGGTAGAAATCAAGAATATGGAAACATCGAATATGATCAAAGGAAATACGGATAATGGATATCAAACACTCAAGGAAAAGAAATGAGTCATAAGTGTAAGCAAAAGAAACAAAACAAGTATAAGTTAATCACATTAAAGATGACTAGATAATAAGAATCATAGAGAAGTAGAACAATTAGGAATGCCCAACAATATATATATATACTAATTGTACATAGGAGTCATGACCTCCATTGTACCAAATGTGAAAGGGGTGTATTGCACACACATCAAAACATTCACCAAATAATACAAAACTGAGTACCTAGGATGCATCCATACGCTCCCTGCAAAACAGATATATATGCACAAAGCTCTAGGCTAAGTAAACATATACAATAATAAATATAGGCCTGAATAGCTAGCTTAAAGGGAACGCTGTGGACTAAAACCCACCTCCACAGATAGTGTCAATACCACTGGTGCATCAGTGGCAAGGCCATGGACTCCCCATGACTGGCTACAAATTAATCAAATAATGGGCAACAAATAGGGCATAGGAATGCTATAAGAATAAGAACTATAGCATGCAAACGGATATCAAATCATATCAAATCACAAGGATAAAAAAATATAGGAATCATACAAAGGGATCATATCAATGGTTCAAGTCAAAGGTGCAAATCAAAAATTCATATCATGAGGTTCAAATCAAAGATTCATAATAGCAAAAGGGTTCATAGCAAATGTTCAAAATTTAAAGTTAACTAATCAAAAGATGTTAAAGAAAGTCATGAGAAATCTTAGAGAATAAAACAGATTAAGGACTTTAGAAAATTATTTAAATCCTTTTTATCGTAAAAGTATTCCTTTAAAAACACATTTCATAAAAGTCATAAAACCTTCATATAAAACTGGCATCGTATTGCAGTCACATAAATCATTTCAAAAATAGTTTTTCTCGAAAGTCATCGGGTTATTTTTTTTAAAAGGGTCTTCATATGAAATTATACTAACAAATGAACCAATGATATCAGGCGTATAAAGATTAGAAATCTTAATAATGGCAATGGAACGGATCATGAGTCATAAGAAACCTTACTGAAAGGTTAGAATATCTGTACCTTAAACCGTCAACGAAACCACATCATAACATAAGAATATGAAGTCACTCCTTCTTCAGCGAATCTACACGAATGATAATCGTCTAATTATTAATAACTTGTTTAAGTCAGGTTTTAGTCGGTTTTCCATTTTTAGTGACTTTCCAATAATAGTAACTTTCCCTTTTAGTAAGTTTCCCGAAATATCAATTTTATACATTTAGAGTTATAAACGTCAAATAGATAAACTTAAAGGTTTAATATGATCAAGTTATAGTTTAGGCTTTAATATGTCATTTTAGCAAAGTTTAGGGTCATGATGTAAATTATCAAAATTAAATATTAAGAATGTCAAATAAAATTATTTTAAACTTCATTTTAAATAAATTAATATTAAGATAAAAATTTTGGACCCCGTCATTATGATTTTATGTAATTTATTAACGTACCCACGATCTTAATATTTATGCCACGACGACCCAAGGTTTTTATTGAAACAAGTCCAAGACACCCTCTCGCTAAAAATGTGCTGAGATAACCACTTCTCTTGTTGTTTAAAATAAGCCGCGACACACACCCTTTTTATTTATTATTTGTGATTCAAAAATCAAACCGAAACATGCATGCATGAAAACCAAATGAATTTGATAACAACCGGACCGAAAGACGAAACGGAGAAGCAAATATTAGGACCCTTATTCATGTAAACAACCATTTGTCTTTACGTTAAAAGGCTTAAAATGGTTATGAAATTGTATCAAGAATCGTCTACGGTTTTTCCTGTTGTATGAATATGTAACGCTGAGGTTTTTAATATGTATCAAGGTAGTAATGTAATGTAAAAGATAATAGCTTCATGGTCAGACTCATTTCTGTATAAAGAAGAAGAGATTATTTTCTTAAACGATCAATTTTATTAGAGATTGTATGGTCCATGCATGCTTTCTCTCTTTTTAGCTCGTAGGTATAGTTTCCAAAACCTGTTCAAGTCGTGGGTTCCTATTGTTGTTTTAAAACCATTCGACACAAGAAAACTAACATGTTCTAAAGATCTTTACCAATTCGATTTGTATCAAGTTTTTACCCAGCGAGCCACCATCTGAATACACTATACACACACACGCATACGTTTGGTCATTGGCTAACATGTTTTAGTTTCATTATTTTATGTGTCGGTTATGTGTTTATGATATTTCGATTGAAACATGTGATAATGAAAACACAAAGATGCGATCGAACTAGAAAATAATAAGAGAGGATTATTGAACAAGGTTGTGATGTTATACCCTCGTAGTCGTGTCGAAGCAAAGAAAGATAACCATGATCGAACACCACATCAAATACCAGTAGCAACAACTTCGATCATAGCATTGAACACCCCTCGAATAGCAAACAAAAACCCACATTCGTAGTCCCCTTTTCGAACAGAATCACCACGTACATCCAACCCTAGTCGAACCAGCATCAGCCACGATCATAAGCTCACAAAAATGGTCACAACGAGTCTCCTTGGTACCTCCTCGAACGACGGAAAATGAAAAAGAATTAGGGTAGCCGCTGGTTGTGTTTACGTGTAGGTTTAGAGTTTTAGGTTTAGAATGTTTTGTGACGTGGTATTCGGTTATAATAATATCCGTGTGAAGGGTTTGGAACAAAAAGGAAAGCACCGAATATGGTATGTCGTGTATAGGTTTATGGCAATTGTTGATCATACATATCTTTAAAAAAAAAAGGATATACACATGAATATTTGGTCTTATCTACGTAAAATATGCAAGTCAAAATGTATATATGGAAATGGGCATGCAGAATTTTTTTGATTTCATAGACAAAATGTATGTGTGGGGTTTACAACAAAAGGTTGTGTCGTGTATATTAAGGCTAGGATAAGAAAAAAAATGTATAGGTTAAATTAGTTAAATCTAGTTTAGGTTAAAGTTTAATAACTTGTTTTATTTCATAACATAAGGCTTTAATATTACTTATTATTTAAGCTTAGGGTAAAATCAAAATGAATAATTAAAATGTAACCCAGATTTTAGGGTGTTATATAAGGGATAATTCTTATAATCCACATGAACCCTAATTAGGGTTCTTGATTTGACGATTGCATTTGATTCTTGTTCGGGCTAGAATCACAAAGGTATGTTTACTTTTATGTTTGATTAATTAGTTACATATTATATGATCTTGTAATTGCTTCCGCTATGCTTACTTGATGTTATTGGTTTATTTATATGCATGTCATGATATTATAATTCCAACAGTCTGGACGTCCTCATGTCCAGTGCCAGATCGTGCCAGGGTTCCTAAAGGGCTCAATTACCTAGGATAACATGCTTAAAGGTCAACACTAAGGTTGAGTGAGAGTCATAGGTTTAAGTAGATATAGGGTGAATACAAGTACCACAGGGTTCAGCTTAAACTCGAGTTGTGGAAAAAGTTAAGAAAGAGAATTATTGCACTAAGCTCATGAGACCGCACGTTAACATGTCCAGGTCATGGGGCACTGCAGACCCTTACATGAAGGCACGGAGATAAGGTTAACTTGCCAAAGTTAAACCTAAAGGTGTGTTTTCAAATATAGTACTTATTGGTACCCGGACGGGGCAAACCAACATGAGTTGTCAAACTCCAATAGATCTATCAACTATATTCGTGTTCACTCGCAAGTGATTATGGTTCATGAATTTTAGTTATGTAATGGTGGCAGAAAGTAACACTAGTGCAATAACCAAAGAAAAAGACTTGTATTCGCCGCTTGATCTATTTACTTAAACAGGTTAAACGGGTCACAAACGGGTTACACGTGTTATGCAGATTTGGGTTAGGGTTAAGTTTCTTGACACGATTAATAAATGGGTCATGTTTGGGTAGATGTTATAATAACCTATCAACCCGCGAACCCAAATAGGTCAACCCGAACACGACTCGATTGACACCTTTATTCACTACCCAAGTTTGGTTATCACATATCTTTATCTTTTTCCTAGTCATTCTGACTAACTCAGCTTCCTAACAACGCTTCATGCCGACTTTTTAGAGGTGTGGTGACGCCAACCACCTGGCTTCCTAGTGTGCGCGCGCACACACATCATTTGTGTGCTTCATATCAAATGTAATATTATTACATTATTTTTCATTGATAATATATGATTAGTAATTTAGTATATTGCTAAACCCATTCATCTATTTGGATAATGTTATAATCTTAGGTAGGGTTGTAAACGAACTGAACGTTCAGTGAACATTTTATTAACCATTCGGTAAAAAGTTCGTTTATTTATTGAATGAACGAACATGAACAGTATTTTACGTTCGTTTAGTTAAATGAACGAACATGAACAAAAGTCGCGTATGTTCATTTATGTTCATGAACGTCCGATTGTGCGTTCTTTAACATTCGTTTATGTTCATTTATTTATTTATGTTTGTAGATCATTTCTTTTAATTGTATAATTATAAAATTGGGTTGTTTAAAAATAACAACACTTATAAAACATATATTATGCATCATTTAATAAAGTTTATGTTTTTTTGTTTATTTTCATTTATGTTCAATTGCTTATGTTCGTTTAACGTTCATTTAGTGTTTTAATGAACGAACACAAATGAACATGAACAACTCATTTTCTTAATAAACGAACATGAATAAGAAAATTCGTCCGTTTAAACATCCGCATTCGTTTATTTGTCCGCTTAAAATTAAATGAACGAACATGAACAAGCATCCGTTCGTGTTCGTCTGATTCATTTACAGCCCTAATCTTATGTGTACAAGTGGGTTTATACAAAGTTATAAACTTTTATCTTCACTCTTATTATACACTTTTTGCCTCAAATTATTTATTCACGTTTTTGTAGGATGATGACATGAAAAATGTACAATGTTTTTAATGCGTGTTTAAGTATATATGAAATTTCCAACTAAAAAGAGAGGAGATATAAAATTGCCCCTTGTTTTAAACTAATTGTTACCTACTAAAAATATATGGATATTTGCATGAGTTAGCATGTTACCTTTATTGTAAGTTATTATTACAAATAATAATAATAATAATAATAATAATAATAATAATAATAATAATAATAATAATAAATACTGTAAATAAATAGTTAAAGGAGTACTTCGTATTATGCAAATATGTAAGAAAAAACCCAGTAATTATTATGACATTTTGTCTACTGGTATGAGTAACCTATTAACCAACAGGTTTTTGGAGACATTTGTATTATATTATAGGGTAAGGATCCAGTGAGAAGAAAACTTAAAATAAGAAGGATGAGAAATAATTATAACTACACATTTGAGATGCATCGACTTGATTTAGATGTATCTCTATTCATTTAGATGCATCCCAATTAGTTTCGAAAGTGATTTTGACGTAAAAACGATGCAAAGTAGTACTAAAAACATATTTGACCCGCAGAAGACGAAAAATGTATATGATTCGTCTACCTTGATGAAATGCATCTAATATATGCATATACATCTAATTTTTTTCTAGAAAATATATTATGGTGCATCTAAAAGACTAGGGATGCATCTAATTCAAGTCGATGCATCTCAAATGTGTAGTTATAATTATTTCTCATCCTTCTCATTTTAAGTTTTCTTCTCATTTGATCCTTGGTCATTATATTATATGTGAGATCAGTATAAAAGTAATAACCAAGGGTGTAAACGGGATGAGACAAGTTGCGAGCTATTCAAGATCGACGTAACTTACTTGAAATCGACTTAATTAAAACGAGTCGAGCTTGAGCTATTCGAGTACACATTTGAGTCGAGTTCGAGCTCCAAAATACTCGGTTCGTGAAGCTTGCGAGCCTTATCGAGTTTCAATGAAATTGCAATTTTGTCCTTTTATACACATGTAAATCTGCAATTACTTGATTATCAAAAAAGTTGAGTCCCATTGACCTTGATATGCCCATGGGAGCAAGAAAACCAAAAATCTCTTTTTCATCGAGCTTGAGCTTGGTAGCACTGGCTTGACTCGGCTCGTTTACATTCCTAAAACTATAATTTTTCTTAAATTGTATTTTTTTTTAATTGGGTAATAATTATTTTTCTAGAAAATTATTAACACTATTTAATAAGTGTATTCATCATAAATACTTAAATCGTTTTCAAGAACAAATAAATGTTGAGAATTATATTTTATAAAAAACGGAACCGAACCGGTTAGAGAGTTGGTCAGTTCGGTTGGACAAGTTTGGTTTCGGCTTTACATAATTATAATTGTTTGTTGTGGTTCGGTTCGGGCCAAAATCGAAAAAACACACCTAGACCGTTAAAAACGGGTCGTTTGCTTTGTTGCTAGGAATCATAATTGGTATCAGATTTGGTAGGATGTAGAATGACAATGGATATGAAAAAGTGTATCATTATGAATTTATGATTGTTTACGTTTGAATGATAAAATATAATATGAAAAAATGTATAGATATTTGAGTTTTGTAATGAAGAAAAGAGGGGCCACATAAATGTATTTCATACACCAAATTAGTGGGTCACCAATTTCAAGCCCACCTTTAATGACTTTCAAAGTTAGTCTCATACTCTCATTCCCATACACCCAACCAAAAATAGAACCGATCCAACAAAATTGGGTTTCGGGTCGGGTCAGATTTGATTGGGTTTGACCTGATGCAAATCGAGTGGGGGGATAAAACCCTGTTGGTTTTCCCGCTAATGTTATCTTTTTGGGTGAAAGTGAAAGAAAATGATAACCAGACAAGTAGGAGGAGGAGCACTCCTTCGCTCTTTACTTCCCCAAAAACTTCCCTCTAAATCTTTTTATTATTCAGGTATTAGCTAGTCTCTTGTTATTTTATTTGCTTAACTAGTTGTAATATTGATGATTTATTATTATGATGTTAAGATGTTTATAGTGACAGTTGCCAAACTGAAAGAAGAAGATGATGAAGTTGTTGATCTAAAGCAGAAAGTTGAGAAAATAACTGGGAGTAAAAAATGGTGGTGTACGCCTGGACAATACACCAACTTCATTTGTCCATCGGTACGTATTATTAATTCATTTCTTATCCACTTTACTTCCCCCCAAATCTACACACCTACCACTGTTATTTGCAAGGAAATTCACGTGTTTTTATTAATTAGGCCAAATCGCTTAAAAAGGTACTCTAAATTTTAGCTATCCAACGGGGACAAAATTAATCCTCTTGTAGCCAAGGGGTGACCCAATAGTAAGAATACAAACATTCCAAAGAGGAGGTCAAGGGTTCGAATCCAACGGGGAGAAAATTAATCATCTTGTGGCCACGGAGGTTTAGCTGCGCCGACTTCGGGTTATCCAAAAGGGTAGTCGCCCTTGGATTAGTCAGCTCGCAATGTCGAGCCGGAAACCAGGTAACAAAAAAAAAAAAAAAAAAAGAATAACAAAAAAATTTAGGTATCTAACTTTTTTTTTTTTTTTTTTCTCTTAATTTAAGGTACCGACGTTAATTTTTTGTGGAATGTAACGTTTTTTAGGTTTTTTCGACTTCGAAAAATGTTACCGGTCATTTTTTTAGCTGAAATGGTTAAATGTGATGTACCATTATAATTGAGCATTTAAAAGTCAACGTGGCTAAAATTATGGCGTATAACCTCTTTTGAATAGTCAAAAACCATTGTATTGCGCAAAAATGTAACTGTGGTACTTTAAATTGAGAAGAAAAACGATAAGTACTTAAAAATTAAGTTGGCTGAAACTAGTATGGGTGGCAATTCGGGTCGGGTTCGGGTTGGCGGGTTCGGGTTGTCAGGTTGGCGGGTCAGAAAACCCCAACCTGAACCTGACCCATTTAAATCATCAGGTCAGGTCAGCTATGTCAACCCTAACCTGTTTACACGTAACCCGAACCTGACCCATTTAACCCGTATATATACTTAGGTTGACAGGTTAAATAGGTTACATGGGTTAAATATGTTAAACGGGTTTCGAGTTGACCCATTTAATCCGTTTTATATATAAAAGTTAGCACATTACACGAGTTAAATGGGTTAAACGGGTTAGTGGGTCGACCCGTTTAACCCATTTAACCCGTATAATTAAATATAAATAATTTTTAATTAAGAAAAATAACTTAAATGGGTTGGCGGGTCGACCCGTTTATTTTATTCCCAACCCGAACCTGACCCGTTTAATCCTGACCCACAATCTATTTAGCTCAACCCGAACCTGTTAACTTTCGTGTCGGTTTGAGGTCGGGTTTCGTGTCGGGTCAGAAATTGTCACCCCTAGGCTGAAAGCCCTAAAGTATGATATCTTTTTGTGTGATTTGCCCTTTTATTAATATAAAACCAGATTATATATTGGTTTAAAATAAACAGAAACATATAAATGGACAAACCCAATTTGCAGTAATTAAACAAGGTTGTTAGATGACTCAAACAACTAAAAATTTATTGTTTAAGTTGGTATTCATCCAAATTAGTAGAAGATAACGTGTTGTTACAGATTACGTACGAGTTAATTAGGAATTTTACATCGAGTCAAGTTACAAGGTATTATGTAAGGTGTTTATAATCATAGAGCCATAGAGGAGAGAAAACTTGTGAGAGAGATTTGTGAAGGTGTTCAATATTGTTGAGAGTTTAAGTGTCTCTTGTAATTGCAATTTTTTATCGAGTTTTTCATTTGTGGATTAGGCTTGACTAGTCGAACCATGTAACTCGTTGTGTTTGGTGTTTGTTTTTCGTTTTCCTTATAATTGGCTCATCGCTGTGTAATATCTTGTATTTACAAGTACTGTCTAGCACGCTAGCATTATGAATGTATATCAAAGCTAGAAAAGGTTTATAAATTCTGTAAACAAAATGAAAGGTTTATTTTTTGTGGCATGAGATAGTAGATGCACTAAGTCGTCGAATTTGTAAATGCCCTTTGGAAATTTCCATCACTTTCAGTGACGTGCACAAACAAATAAGTGGAGATTACAAGTGTAGGACACCTTTACAAGCTCAATAACTTAGGGTGTACAAAGAAAACTATTTTTCATAAAACGATACACGCTTGTTAAAGTACATTCCCTTTTGAATGCCATTATCCCTGTTAATTTTGGTTTAGAAATTTTCAGCTAATTTGCTTCAAAGGTTCAGTTGTTAATGGATTTACTTTCTGTTGAGACAGTGCAAAGGCGGGCAGTCCAAGGAGAGGAGTTTATCATTCCATATAAGCCAAAACGAGTAAGCCGTATTGTTTTACCACTTCTGTTCCAAAAATAGAAAGAAGAAAGAAGCTAAACTTTTTACTATTGGTGCCAAACGACTTACTTTTGTATTTAAAACCTCAAATCAATGTTATATTTGATTTACTCTTCAGTAAGCACTTCAAATAGAATAATCTTCTATAGGATTTTTTGAGTCTAAAAGGTTTATCGTATTTAACTTTCTTATGGGAAGCAAGAGTGTTTGATCTCATGCTTATCTACAGTCTTGGACATTTTAGAGAACTTCTTGTTTCCACCTTATTCAGGAAAGTTGCAATATGGAGATGCTTTAATTTTGAATGTGGATGGGCTGGTCATGTATGTACACTTTAAATTTTATTTCTTCACTTTATTTACTATACATTGCAGATTGAATATACATTATTTACTGGTGATTCAGGTCTTGGAAGATGTAGATCCCACAAAAGTTAAAGTCAACAGAAATAATCTTTCTAGAAAACCGACAGAAGAGACCTTGCGGTTGGAGCCACTAGGTGATGAGGTATTTCTCTATACTTTATGCTCTTCAATTGCAGATAGAGAATTCTGTAATATAAGCTCTTCACGATGTCTTGGTTACAGTTTATTCAATGTCACTTGTTTCATTTCATTGGTGAAATAAGGAGGGTATGAGAGTCGAGATTGTGTTAGCAAACAGATAAGAGAGGACTTTACCATTAGGCTAGGGATAAATTGTGTGCCGCAGCAATCAAGTATAAGACCTGTAGGATTGGTTTGCATGTATTTCCCCAGCAACAGTTTCGAGGTCTTTATCGTATGGTATGCCGTAGATGATAAGGTATAAATTTGTATATTACCATGAATTCACTGATTAAAAAATACAGATGGCACATCATCAGTTCACCTTAATCATATAAGTTAATAGCCAAACATCAAAAACATGTCATATTTAATCATGTTAAGTTCATAGTGTACTAATATGCAACAAGATGATACTGAGGACAATATACTACAAAACTAATTATAATCTTTGTAGGTTGCCTTAAAACTGCTATGGCCTTTGATATTAGGGCTTTCTTGGTTATAAAGTGTAGTTGTTAAGGGTACACATTGATGCATATCAGTGAGGGGTAATCCCTGAATGAACAACGGGTACATGGTAGGCTTTTGGGCTGAGAATAAGATCCAAATGTACGGATTAGGAAACCCTAATGTAGCTAAACACTTGTGTTGTCATAGCTGTTATAGGAGAGGCATAGAGTCTAGCTAACAACTTGCATAAGCACAAACTGTTTTAGTTTCTCTGTGAAACTATGTTTGTATATAAAACTTTATATTACTCTAAAACTTTTGTTATTCATTTATCATGATATAACTGTCTAAGTAACAACTGTAAGAATGCTGCTCCATGTTAACATTATTTATACACACACACACAAAGAATGATTGGCAATGATATTATCTATGACATGCTACAGCTGATCGAGTACTTCGCTGGGCGTATGATATCGGCAGAAATTTTGCAGAAAAATGCTGTTATGCAGATGATAGATGATAAGGTATATATTCTTGTATTCCCGTTTAACTGATGCTTCAGGTGTTTGACAAAATTTATGATTTTTGCTACATTGGTTTATGATTATATCAAGTTTTAATCCAACTTGTTAAAATCACTTTTTTCTTAATTATATCTGGTTTTTTCCAAATCTTGTTATTGCCTATATCACTTATTTCATGTAAGTCATATAAATCTGTTACATTCCCCTGATTTGTCTGAGAACATTTTTCTTTTGCATGAACAGAATGTGATAGCATTTACATATAGAAGGAATGGGGAGCTTGTCAATTGCAAGTTTCGCAGCATAACAAGCCGAAAGTTTTGGCAGGTTGTTACATTTATAATTGGTGTTTACATCTAAATTCTGATATTATCCAATGTCCTCATGATTTCATTTGATGTGTCCTCATGATTTATACCTTTACATCTAAATTCTGATATGATTCTCTGTGGCAATTAATTAAAGAGTTTCTCATTTTCGGCTATGAACTTCAGGCAAAGCATGGAGAGAGGATATTATATGGACTTGATGGCATCAAGGAAGGAAATGACATTGTTATAGTAATAGCTCTGACCAAATTGATCTCCTACGTTATAGCTAATTCTATGTCTATTTGTGTATGTAATGGCTCTACCTCAATGCTGATAGTAGGTCGAAGGGGAAATTGATAAGCTATCAATGGAGCAAGCTGGAATATCGAACTGTGTTAGTGTGCCTGATGGTGCGCCACATCAAGTGTCAACAAAAGTACTAACATCTAAAGAACAGGTTATTATTCACCCAGATTTATACCTTTACTCTTCTGCAATAATAAAATGCATATTTCCAAGAATAATAGTCCACTTTAGATAAAACTTGAAAATGTTATTATCATTTAATTTTTTAATTTTTTTATTGAACGACAAGTGATTATCTCGCAATATCTACACCACAGACTAACTCACACATCCTAAGTAGGACTTGAACCCACAACTATTTGATTGGGGAGCTTCTCACACAACAAGGGTTATCATAATAATACATTCTTTCGCTTGAACCAGATCATTCTTCAAACTTAATGATTAATACAGTAACTCATTTTCCGGCTTGAACCAGATCAATTTTCAATGTCTCTATTCCAAACAAGGTCCGTCTTTCATCTGTGATCGAACACAAAAATTTTGAACATCGGATTTTAAGATGTTGCTAATGGCCTAAAGTTTGTAAAGTGTTGAGTTTGAAGGTTGTTTTCCCTCAAGCACTTAAGTATCGGATATGAACTGTAGGTATTCTTGGACTAGTAAGATTAAGCACTTTTTAAGATGGTTTACAGAATTTTTTTTATTGGTTGGTATACGAAAAAAGATGAGAAACAAGATTCTCAGTATTATTGTTTGGATCTATCCCTATTACAACAACAACAACAACAAACCCAACCCTGCCGGAGCGGGGTAGGATGTATCCCTAGTGGTTTATAATTTACTTCTACCAGAGAACACTATGTTTTCTCGTAAGAGTAAAAGGGCCACTTTTTCGGTTTTTCCTGACATTACTTTTTATTTACCAGGTATAAACCCTTTACCCAAAAAGAGTAAAAGAGCCACTAACTTCCTAAATTAATGACAAATCTGGAAGTGGGAATTCTGACCCATCTTCTTATGAATGGGTCAGTCAGTGGGTTGTCCGTCAACAGATCAAAATGGGTCAAATATAGAGATCTGTTAAAAGGGCAATGGGTTAAACGGATTCAGAGTTACCCAAGGCCTTTATTTAATGCACACAACCTCCTAAATTGTCTTTGTAATGATTAATGAAAATCAAATATGTATTTGATATGTTACAAATTTATTAAATGGTATTTGATATATTACAAATTTATTAAATGGACAAAAAAGTTTATGTAACCCCAACCCAGACCGGCCTGTTTTCATATGTAATAAAATAAAATAAAAAAAAATTAAAAAAAAAAAAAAAAAAAAAAAAAAAAAAAAAAAAAAAAAAAAACCCTCTTTCAGTCCACACATGTTATCCATACAATCTTGGTCTTCATCTTACGTCTTGAGAGTTATATGACATGTTTCCTTAATGCATCGAAAAGCTTTCTCAATCATATATCATGCTGCTGATCTATATAAAGTTTGTTGTTATCTGTATGATCAGGACTCCAGATATAAGTATATATCAGACTGCAACGGATATCTTGATAAGGTATGTAAGTTTATTCTTTTTATTTCTTATTAGTTATGCTCCCAAAATGACTTTTGTTTCTCTGTTTTTTCTTGTAGGCATCTCGAATCATATTGGCAACAGATAGTGACGGACCTGGTCAAGCCTTAGCTGAAGAACTTTCATGCCTCCTTGGAAAAGAAAGGTTATATAAACTTGTCATTTTTTCTTCATTTTGTTCTGTCTCTATTATGCTTTCCATGTATTTTGAGAGTTCATAGGAAAAAATAGTAAAATACTGGTAATTCTTTTCAACAGTTTGTAAAAAGATGTGATAACTAAAGATGCTTAAGAAAGACATAGACGAGTCATCTGGATAAGTGGTTACACATAAGGAATGCATATCACAGAACTTAACAAGTCGTGTGCATTAAAGGTGGTCTTTAATACAGGTGGCAAATATGACCCATTTGCTTATGAATGGGTTGTTCAAACGCTTCAATGGGTGGGACTAAAACTTTTACCACATCATTTATTTATATATATATAAAAAAAATAGTAATACAAAATGACGTGTTTTAACCCCATCATATATTGAGTATTTGACTTGTTACCCGACCGACCCATCATGACACCTCTAAAAAGTGCACAGAAAGTTATTGAGTGGGGCCTCATGTAGTATTTTGTTGCTTGCAAGAACTTATTTTCTTGGGTTCTTTGGGATTCTTCCATCATTCATGTTTTTCCGTTTCAATATTTCATTTAATTTCTTTAAAAGTCCATAGGGAACAACAATGACTTGATGATTACATATTATCTTATCATCTTCTACAATTCTATCCAGATGTTGGCGTGTAACCTGGCCAAAGAAAGACGAGTCTAGCTGTTACAAGGATGCAAATGAGGTTACATGCCATCCTTTTCATTAATTCATTTTTTTTATTTCTGTTACAACAAAAGTTGAAATTCCATACTCATTTGTTGTTACATAGGTTCTTGTGCATTTAGGAGCAGAAGCATTGAGGCACATTGTTGAAACTGCCGAGTTATACGAGGCGAAGAACTCAGTCTGAATTGTATGCAGCACTTTTTTTGTCTGCAATTATTAGGAAATGTGGCTTAGGAAATTGTTTGAGGGTAGCTATAAAACTTTAATCATTTCAAATTTAGTCTAAAAACAATTCTGCTTCTGCAAAGTGAAATTTACGGAATGCAAGTGAAATTTTAGTCATCAGTTTACTTCCACATGCTGAACTATGAATTTTATGAATTATGGTGGGTGATAAGGAGTGCATGAAGTATTCATTTAACAAGGGAATTGATTTGGTAACTTGTGATCATACACTTCTTTCACTTGTACATTTAGGAATATAATTATAATGCATAATGGTTAGTAGACCAGTTATCCAAACTTTTTATTTGTTGCTAAGCATCTTGTATAGTTTGTCTATCTTTGTCTTAAAGATTGCTTGGTGGCGAATATAAATTCATATTGCTGTTCAAAAAATAAATTGTGCTGTTAAAACCATGCAAGCATTGTCATTCTTTCTGTAGGACTGCAGTTTGATTTTGAGTTCTTTTGTTTATTAGGAGTATTTTATTATATCATTTCTGGGTTTTTGTATTGGTTGATCTTGAAATTTTCTTTTATCGTGTCTTATCTTTTTACTCTTTTTCTTTCTTTTAGTTTCTATTTTTGTTTGTTATAGGGTGATGGATTTTGGCTCATATTATTGTTAAACCATACAGATATCTGCAATAGTATTCTTGACTAATCAAAAGTTGAAATTTGGAATTTTTATAAAGGAAGACGCGTCTAAATGGCACATTTGATCCGTCGTTGAGGGCTTATTACCACCAGCCTGATCTACCATCTCAACCTTGTTTTTTTCTTCTTGTTTTAACACGTACTACATCAAAATGTGAGATAGTTGATAAATCTACCAACTTCTATCATGCTACCACAGACCCGTTATCAAATGGAACGACATAGGTAGACTCAAAACGCCTTTGATTCTGATAGGCTAGACAACATCCATGCTATATCGATATCCATAGGGTATGAAATCCATTGAATGTGTGTGGAAATGGAGGCAAATTGATGTGAACATGTTAGAGTCTTGAATTATGTTGGGACCATATAGGTTCGTAAACATTCCAAGTTTTTTCCTTTTTCTAAAAATTGGAGATAACTTTTTTCTTATTTGCAATTTATGTCGATGCAAATCAATTATAACCACTTTACCACTTACACTTTTGTATATATTGAATATATTAAAAGGAAGTTGTCAACAAGTATTACTTACAAATATGCTTGATTAACAAGGCTATTAAAGCGGAGGTCAAAATCCTTCCAAAGAGGAGGTCAAGGGTTAATACAATTCTTTAACCACAAGGGGTGACCCAGCGGTAAGAATATCAGTCTTCCAAAAAGGAGGTCAAGGGTTCGAATCCAACGGGGAGAAAATTTTTACCCAAAAAAACAAGGCTATTAAAGCAAGGTTTTAAGAAAATATGTAAATAATGATGTGTATATAGGGATGTATATAAATGCCCTAAAAACATTACCATTTGTCATACACTCATTTATTTACTTTTACTATTTTTTTCTAATTACAATTTTATCCGTGGTCCTCATTGAAATATATCCCTCGATTTGAATTTGTTGACAATCAATCCAGGTATGTAATTTTGCGTTTATATTAATCATGATTTAGACTCGATCTTCCAAAACCCTTAACTCATTTAGATTTCTTCATTGCTTGTCCAGTGTGTTTTTATTTTGTTACTATGAGAGAGAGAGGGAAAATTTTCTACATTATTAAAAAAATACCATGTGAAAGCTATCAAGTCTTTATTAGTTGTTCATTAGGGGGCAAGGTTTGGCTACTGATATTTACCTGTCAAAAACGTGGCTTTGCATACAAACTATCGCAGGTTATACATTCAAATCTGGTATTGAATGTTGAATGCTCGTCAATCTGTCTATTGTTAGAGATAAAGGAGTCATAAAGCTTTAGAATGTTGCATTTTAGTTGGGGGCAACTTGAGTTTTTGGGTGGGGGGGGGGGGGGGGGGGGGCACTTTAGAAAAAAGCTCAAACTTACATTAAAATCTCATCTTATCGGCTAACCATGGAGGGCACCGCCCCCGTGCCTTGTGCATAAACACATAACCATTTAAAATAACATGGAAAACAGGCCAAGTGAATCAAAATTTATCCTAATAAAACATTTTTTTTTCTGACCCATTACACAAAACCAATTGTTTAACAAGCAAAATGATTTATCAAGAAGACCCAAATAAAACATGTGACCATCTTATTTCCTGTAGTTTTAAATTTTCGTCTCTCTCCTTTGGAGATTTCCGGCCGCCACCCTTCCCTTAATTCCGGCCACTAAAACTGCCCATTCGTCCTCTCTATCTCTATTAAGGGATATGCAATACGAATCTGGGTAGTTTCATTCATTGGAGGGTGGTTGGTATCATATTATCTCTTATCTTTCTCGGATCTCTCTTGCTTGTGGTGATTTTTTCCCTAAATCGTTTTTTGTAAATCGTTTTAGGGTTTTAAACCGCCATTAATTTTCTGATCGATCCCTTTATATCCTTTAATTCTAAGTCGGTTTCTCTGATTTATATATATTATAGGGTCGATTTTTAACTTGCTGCATATATTTATCTTCATTCAACGATTCTCTTTTTAAGGGATTCGTTTTTCTTTATGCGCAAGTCTTATTCTGGTCCCATCATGCGTATTTTCTAATTCCTGGGGGTTTGATTGTTTAACAATCATTCTTTGGTTTTGGTCGATCAGTTATCTTGCCCTAATTGCATATATTTTTTATATCCATCTCTTGGATTTAATTGATTGGTCATTAGGTTTTTACATGCACGAATTCCTTTTTTAGGGTTTCGTTTAGTATGGATCTGATCGAATGGGTTGCTGCTACGCGTTCATGTTTATGAAATCTGTTAAGGGTTTCGACATTCTATGGGGTTTGTGATTTGGTTTGTGATGCGTATTTGCACGTTATGCTTCATGGTAGCCTTTTTAGGGCTTGATTGTTGGTTGTGCGTTCTGATAGATGGATGTAGTGGTACGTGGGTTAAGGGAGAGATCTAAAGTGATGGTATCTGTAGGTTAGGGTTATTTAGACCCTATTTTCTGCTCGTGCATGGTAATGCTATGGTACGAGTTTTGGTTGTTCAATGGTTTGTTTGCTATTCGTGTTTCTAGTGGATTGAGTTTTTCATCTATGTTAATGTTAACTTCTTATCGAATCTGCTGCTGCTCGAATAAGTGATGTAAGTTAAGTTTAAGGGTCTTATTCAAAACCTTGTTTATCATCGTTCATGGACATGGCATTAATTATTTGATCATGTGTTCGATGGTTCGCTGGTGCTTTAACGTGGATAATCTTTTGGTCTTATGATTGATGGTGCTCTATGGGCTGTATGTTAGGGTTTGTCAACCCTATTTTCGTCTACAACTGATCAAGATACATTGCTTTTCATTCTTAGCTTGAGTTTCCTGCTTTTTTGAAACTTATAGTAGTTGCGGTATTGGATCGAGGTGTAGTGTTGGTTTGATTCTGATTGAATCAATGAAGATTGGTGTAGTTGTTGGATCAATTGTGTGGATTGACTTGTTTCTATCCTACCATGGTTTCGGCTGCATCGTTGAAGGTTGCTGCTTGGTATTGCAACGGATGCATGGCTTGGCTTCCTTCTTGCATGGTAGTTGGTGTACTTACCCCATCGTATTTTAAGACGTAGTGTCTTTGATGTTATTGTCTTTAATACGTTGGGAAGTGTGGATTGTTGTTTGTGGTGTTCTTTGCTACTACAAACAGATGATATGTTGAAGATCGTTTGGATGTTTATTCGGGGATTCTTCATGGTAGTTAAGATGGACAACCAAAGTGACTAGAAGGCTCAAGGACCTTTCTTGAGTAGTATTGTAATTTTTATGTACTTTTGTCATTATTGGTAGTTCATTTTATTGTAAGTTATAAGAATGGTGTGTCATTCTTATATTCGTAGTTGCTTTTGTTTAGCATGTTTGTTTGGTAAGTTGCACATGTTGTGCATGTTAGTTCTAAGAATGGTATGTCATTCTTAGATAGGTGTCTTGTTAGTGTCCTAAGGGACTGGGGGCGAGGGAAATCACCCTCGTCATTTTGTACTTCAACGTTTTTGGATAATGTAATTTACCAGGGTGCATGATTACTCCCCTTTACCCAAAAAACATGTGCATAAAGTCACCTGTACTGATGTATACAAAGCTACTTGTTTTCGATGGCCAAATTTTAAAACTTAAACATCAGTTATCTTTACAAAACGGCAAGCAGGGGTGTTGGAAACTAGTCCAAAATTGCAAATTAAGGTCCAACAAGAAAACCATAAAAGCATGTTGTATTATAAAAAAAATGATATTGATGGCAAATGAATTCGCTTTCTTTTATTCCCTAGACCAGTTCCTTTCTTTAAGACTAAACAATTATTCTGAAACTGAATCTCTTAGTATTAGTCATGTTGGGGTCAGTAACCACGATTCCTTATTGGTCCAAAATATCAGTATATCTCTTGTGTTTAAGTTGTTAAGCATATATTGCTACACACAAAATACAAGTTACAAGTTATCGTTTTTAGAAAGTGGATGTCAAATTTCAGTCTCTAGTCTTTAGGTTGTTAAATTGTTACCAAGTCGTGTCCAGCGTTGTTTGTAGATAAACGGTTTTAGTTTCTTTCTTATGCTGTCTAATAACCATAAATATGAATAAACCAGTGACTTAATGGAAAAAGCAACACCCTTGTGACTTTTTGTGTTAAGTCATGTCTCTCAAATAAGTTTAAAATAAACAAACCTTTATCCAAATATCAAATTAATTAAGTATCTTTTTCAATTAAGACAATTAAGTCGAAATCAAACATTACCTAAGGGTCTCAGTTTCTCTTGTTAATAGATTTATCTGTTGTGGCTTTCGACATAATTCCTAATTACAAACAAAATCTTTCTAGGAGTGGTTCTTGGTTTTGGTCTCAGACTGTTTGTTCATTAGATTTTGAATTGTTTGCACTAACTTCCAAATGATGACTTGATAGATGAAGAACGTGCACCCAATTCTCTTATTCCGGGAAATGGTATGGGAGTCGCAAAATATGAGACCATCTCGATTGCTTGGTCTGCAGATTGGGGCTACGCATGTTGGTGTGGCAATTTCAAATGTAAAGGGCCCTGTTGACCTTCATTGGTATGAAATGCGCAATTATCTTATTAATAATAGCAATAAATGATATTATTTGACCTTTTCCTTCTCATTAATCATCTAACAGTAAATTGACGACCAGGAACTCAAAACACTTTACTCGTATACTTGTGTTAAAAACTAAATATAATTGCTGCTAATTTTTTCTCTTCATAATATATATGTTTGTTAGCGGATTGCTTTGAGATACAAGTGCACAAGTATTTTTTATATGTGGATTATTAGCCTTTTTTTCTTTCTATATGTCACAGTGTCACTTTACCTTTTGATTTATATTTCATACTTGATTGCATTATGCATGAGATTATCGCCAGTTTTCATATGCTGCAGTATTTTGGAGAGGAAGAAAAGCAACATCATGGCTTTTAGAAAGCTGGTTAGTTTTACAATTTATATACTAATTCTATGTTAATTTTACAATTTATGTCCTTATTTGTGATGCAGCTACTCATATTCCCTCATTTAATTGTAATTATATGAATTATAAACCATGATTTACACCTTTTTTGATTATCTGGAAGCATGTGCTTTTGAACTGAAAGTTCACTCTTTTTCTTTGTGCAGATACGAGAACTATCTGTGGGAGGCATTGTTGTTGGAGTCCCATTTGATATACGAGAGAAAAACCCGGGAAAGAACCTATATGTAAATTTTTTATTTAAATACGCAACTTAAAGTCTTCAATATATTTTATTCACGCAGGAATTACAAATTTTTTTCTTTCTATTTTTTAGGATGTGTTTATTGATGAACTTAATAAGTCAAAAAAACTTGAAGAGCTTGCGTATGTCATTTGGGATGATTCCTGGAGTGGGTCACAGGTTTGTACTTTTTTGTCTATGTATATTTTCTCTTTTATGGACTTATGATTGTATTAGAAATTGAATATCAAAATTTACAAGCCCTAAATGTTCGTTCTTGCTTAATTCAATATAACTCCAGTAATACTTAATTTGTTATCAGACAGTGAACTGTTTGTTGGATCCATTCCCTTTGAACCCAGAAGTGAAAAAGGTTTTAAGAGATGAAGAGATTCATAGATGCGCTACTGGAATACTCCAGGTATTAACATCTGTGTGCCTTCGAAGTTTTACTTACAATTTACAACTTATAGAAACAAAATATATCTCTAGATTAAAACAAAATGGGTTTATGGGATTTGCGTGATTAGCTGATGTGGATTTTGTCAGATTTGATCTTAAATTTAAATGTATCTTTCATTTGTTGGTCTTTGGCAGAGTTTTCTAGATCATGGAAAACTGTATGTGTCTGCGGATGCTTTAGAAAAATGTGACCGCGATACCCGTACTTTGGCACTAAAATGATGCTAGATGATTATGAAATGTAATGTTACTAGGCCATTTATAGCCGAGAGGTCACTAGTAACAAAGAGTGGTAAACGTCTATGTAATGTCATTAAAATCTTTATGGTTGTGGTTTTACAAGTTTGTAATGACGGAATAATAGATATTCTAGAGCATATGTAACTTGTAAGGTGGTGTTTATCTTGGCTACTATCAAGCCTGTGACAAAAAAGAAAATTGACGTATTGCATGAATGGTGTGCTTATATTTCACACGGAAGGTTGCAAAAATTTGATAGTTGCTAGTAGGGCTGTAAACGAACCGGATGAACACGAACGGAGCTCTGTTCATGTTCGTTCATTTAATTTTAACCAGACAAATAAACGGACACGGACGCTTAAATGGACGAATTTTCTTGTTCATGTTCGTTTATTAAGAAAATGAAGTGTTCATGTTCGTTTATGTTCATTCATTAAGGCACTAAACGAACGCTAAACGAACATAAACGATCTAACATAAATGAAAATAGACAAACAAACACAAAATTTATTGAATTCTTCACAATATATTGTTTTATAAGTGTTGCTTTGTTTAAACAAACCAATTTTTAAAATTATAAAATTAAAAGATATGATATATGAACATAAATAGATAAATATACATAAACGAACGCCTAATCGGACGTTCACGAACATAAATGAACAAACGAGACTTTTGTTCATGTTCGTTCATTTAACTAAACGAACATAAAATATTGTTCGTGTTCGTTCATTTAATAAATGAACGAACATAAACGGATTTTTTACCGAACGGTTCATGAAATGTTCACTGAACGTTCAGTTCGTTTACAGCCCTAGTTGCTAGTTGGGGTGGGTTCACTAATTTAATAGTTGCTAGTTGGGGTGAGTCTATATGCAAAGGCAAAATAACTCAAGGTCTCCCCATATATGAGTAGGCTCCACTACTCTTCCCCATCTAGTAAAAAAGAAACACCCCTTAACCCTGTTATGACATTCTACATATAAATTTCCAAGTTATTTGTATGGCATAAACATATTACAATATTTTCTACAGATAAACTTCAAAGTTATTTGTATGGCATAAACATATTACAATATAACGTTGTTCAAATACTTCATATACTTTAAATACTATATTTGAATTTTCACATAGTTGGAAGTTCATGTTGTTCAAAATCTTTTATATACATATTCATTAACAAAAAATGGCAAAAGATGAAATCGATTTTTATACGGTAAGTTTATCTTATTTTCTATTTTTAATTCACCTGGCCCACCTTTCTATAATATGACATATTGTTTTGGATGTATATCGTGTTTTGGGTCTTTAATCTCTTGTCCCGTTTGGTAAATGGTATAGCCCGGCCACTACTTATAATACCCGCGCCCGCGTGAGGTGTTTTCTAATTATTTGAATAATATATTTTTATTTGTTAAAAAATTTAAATTTTGTTTTCTTTTATTACTTTTTATTTTGTATTATACGAAGAAAATAGCTTAACTATGTGTAGTTATATTTTGTGTTTGATTTGCACTTCAAGATTGTCTTACATTCGCATCCTATGTTATAAGAAATAACAAATTTTGAGCTTTCATGAAATCTTACTACTGTTTTGGCATAGTTAAAAAATAAATGGATGAAATATGAAGGTAAACAAAAAATGACAACATATTAGATTATGAAAACAATGCACATCTTTCTTTTAGGGTTGCCCTAAACTAACGGGGTCTACCCCTCTCTGCCAAACCCGGTCTACCCCCTAGGGTACTGTTCATGGTACCTTTTTTTTTTTTTTTTTTTTTTTTTTTTTTTTTTTTTTTTTTTTTTTTTTTTTTTTTTTGTTTTCTGTTTGCTGTTTTTATTTTGATATCACATGGTGTATTTTTTTGTTAAATTTTGTCCAAGTGCATAAGCACACAAGCAGTTTTGGTCCAAGTGCATAAGCACACAAGCAGTTTTTGTCCAAATGCATAAGCACACAAGCAGATTGCACACTTGCATTTAGCACACAAGCAGATTGCACACAGGCTCAGATTAACAATCATCATCGACGAAATTAGTACACAAGCAGTATTCTACACAAGCAGTTTTGGTCCAAGTGCATAAGCACACAAGCAGTTTTTGTCCAAGTGCATAAGCACACAAGTTATAAGCAACAAGCAGATTGCACACTTGCAGTTAGCACACAAGCAGATTGCACAAAGGCTCAGATTAACACGTAATCATCATCGCCGATTTAGAAAACCATTTGCACAAGTTATAAAAAAGTTTTAGGCTCAGATAATGAAGGTTGCAAAGTGATAAAAATATCACTTTGCCATGCCATTCGGTTTTAAAAACCATTCGTCATCGCCTTTTTTGTCCAAGTGCAGATTGCACACAAGCAGAATGCACAATACCAGATTGCAACCAAGTGCACAGAATGCACAACACATGTTTCACAATTCTCACAATGTTCACAAGCCAAGTACCAAAAGCAATAGTAAGATTCCTAAACTGCAGAAAGTCACAAGGGGAGGTAGGTAGTGAAACCTTGTGCACAGATTGCACAATACCAAACTGCAGGAAGTGCACAGATTCCTCACAATGTTCACAAGCCAAGTAACAAAAGCAAAAGTAAGATTCCCAAACTGCAGGAAGTCACAAGGGGAGGTAGGTAGTGAAACAACCAAATGATATATTGAGCCTCACCACAAGGCAGATTCACAAAGTAACCATCACCACCACAAGGCAGATTCACAAAGTAACCATCACCACAAACAAAGCAAAAGTACTACCCCCAAGTTACCACAAGCAGATTCACAAAGTAACTCTCACCACAAACTAAGCAAAACAAGTACCCCGAAGTTACCACAAGCAGATTCAGCAAGTTACAACAAGTGAAGATTCCACAAGTTACAACAAGTTATAGATAGGGTTGGGTTATAACACAAGCCAAGTGAAACACAAGCTGCAAGTGAAAGCCGCAAGTAACAAACCACAAAGAAACGAGTGCAGATATGTCTCAATCACCATTTTACACACAACATGTAATCACCATTTTACACATTAATAAGAGATAACATTAGGCTCAGATTATAAGCTGTTTCACATAAGCAAGTTAACTCATATATGGCTGCAACTTTGAAAGTTGCAAAATTAAGTTTTATTTTGCCGTCCAGTCGGAAATGCCACGCCAAAATCATGTTTTATTTAAATCATCATTGCCTTATCTCAGGTTTTTTTTTTTTTTTTTTTTTTTTTTTTTTTTTTTTTTTTTTAATAACAAACTGCTTATCAAGCATATAAGCAGTTTGTTATTTTCAGATTCATAAGCACTTTTATCACCCCGTTAAACTAAAAACTAGCCACAGTCAATATAACCCAACCCGTAAAGTAAATAATAACGGGGTCTAATCTGAGCCTGTGTGCAAATGGTTTGCTTGTGTGCAATAAGCACATAAGCACTTTTTTTTTTTTTTTTTTTTTTTTTTTTTTTTTTTTTTTTTTTATCATAAGCACATAAGCAGTTTGCCAAGAAACCACACATAGTCTGTGGACTGGGGTAGGCCAGAGCAGGTTTTCATACCACTCAAAGGTGACAGATCAAGGTGTTAACCTACCCGTTTGCACCCACACAACTCAGGCAATTTCACATAATCACAACTGCTAAAGCAGTTTCACATAATCACCCACCACCACACTCATAGATCTGATAAATTAAACATCAAATCATACTAATAATCACATAATCACACACTACAGAACCCAAAATCACCCAAAACCTCCAAAACTTTTACAAACCCTAAATTTTTAAAATTAGGCGAACCATAAAATAATCATAGATCTGATAAATTAAACACCAAATAATACTAATAATCACACAATCACACACCACAGAACCCAAAATCACCCAAACCCCCAAATTTTTTACAAACCCTAAATTTTTAAAATTAGGCGAACCATAAAATATTCATAGATCTGATAAATTAAACACCAAATCATACTAATAATCACATAATCACACACCAAAGAACCCAAAATCACCCAAACCCCAAATTTTTTACAAACCCTAAATTTTTAAAATTAGGCGAACCATAAAATATTCATAGATCTGATAAATTAAACACCAAATCATACTAATAATCACATAATCACACACCACAGAACCCAAAATCACCCAAACCCCCAAATTTTTTACAAACCCTAAATTTTTAAAATTAGGCAAACCATAAAATAATCATAGATCTGATAAATTAAACACCAAATAATACTAATAATCACATAATCACACACCATAGAACCCAAAATCACCCAAACCCCCAAATTTTTTACAAACCCTAAATTTTTAAAATTAGGCAAACCATAAAATAATCATAGATCTGATAAATTAAACACCAAATAATACTAATAATCACATAATCACACACCACATAACCCAAAATCACCCAAACCCCCAAATTTTTTACAAACCCTAAATTTTTAAAATTAGGCGAACCATAAAATATTCATAGATCTGATAAATTAAACACCAAATCATACTAATAATCACATAATCACACACCACAGAACCCAAAATCACCCAAAACCCCCTAATTTTTTACAAACCCTAAATTTTTAACATATAATCACAAAAAAATCACAGATTATAAGTTTAATTAAACAAAAATCATCTTAGATTATAAGTTTGTTACCCAGAAATGAGTGAGAGAAAAGTGAGATAAAAGAGAGAGAGAGAGATAGAGAGAATTACACACACACATGTGAGTATGTGTGGGTGTGTGTGGGTGGTAGTACGTAAAACGCGTGCGTGGGTCCCCCCACAAACGCGTTTTTACGTTTATATATATATTTTTTTAAGTTTAAAAAAAGTAATATGTAAAGTGTAAAAAATGTAAAAAGTGTAAAAATGTTTTAAAAAAAATGTAAAGTGTAAACTTGTATAAAAATGTTTTAAAAAAAATGTAAAGTGTGATGTTTTTAAAAAAGTAAAAATGTAAGTTTTAAAAAAGTATTAGTTCAAATGTAAAAATGTAAAAATATAAAAGTTGTAAAAAAAAGTAAAAATGTAAAAATATAAAAGTTGTAAAAAGTTGTAAAATGTAAAAATGTAAAAAAGTAAAAATGTAAGTTATAAAAATGTAAAAATGTAAAAGTTGTAAAAATGTAGTTATAAAAATGTAAAAATGTAAAAGTTGTAATAAAAACTAAAACAAAGGTATTAGTAAAAAATGTTATGTATTTTCAGGTTTTCGGTTCTCACGAGGAAGTAACTGAGTGGGCGCAAAATATAGCTCGTGAGCTCGGTTTTGTTATTGTTAAAGATAGAACCAAATCAGAAGATGGTCATATGAACGAAATCAATTACAGGTGTACAAAGGGTGGGACGTATGTACCTCAAGGTAGTGGCAGACGAAAAACCAAAACATGTAAAACTGGTTGTCCATTCAGATTAAATGCGAAATATCATCGAACAAAAAATTATTGGGTATTGAGGGTGAAGGATGATACGCATAATCATGATATGCTAGAGTCGTTGCATGGTGTGCCATATGCAATGCGATTAAAGGATGATGAGTTGGGTTTGGTCAAAGAATTGACAGATTATAACGTACGACCACTTAATATACTTTCGACAATAAAGGGTCGTAATCCGGATAACGTGTCTAGCGTTAGAACTATATATAACGCACAAGATAACTTTCGGAGAGTCAGAGTAGGTGATAGAACTCCAATTCAAGTCTTTTACTCGCATTTGCAAGAATCAGGGTATACATGGTACCCGAGGGTAAATGAGCATACCAACGAGCTTGAGGAGCTATTTTTTGTGCACCCCACGTCGTATGCTATATGGTGTACATTCCCTGAAGTCATGCTGATGGACTCCACGTACAATACCACGGTGTTTAAATTGCCGTTGTTGGAAATTGTTGGACTAACTTCAACAACCAAAACATCTTCAATGGCGTATAGCTTTTTATCCAGTGAACAAGGGCATAATTTTAGATGGGTATTGCAACGTGTAAAGCAAGTGATTGGCGAAAGATATTACCCACGTGTTATCGTCACTGACAGAGATTTAGCGTTAGTTGGGGCAATAAGAGCAGAATTTCCTGACGCTCACCAATTACTCTGTCGATGGCATATACAGCAAAACATACTTAAGTTTTGCAAAAATAAATTAACAGATGGGGGTACTGACTATGAGTCCATTAAAAACCGATGGGATTGGATGGTTAAAGCTCCGACCTTCGAATCGTTCGAGCGACGTTATCAACGCCTACAAGAGCTATTGGTCAACCATCAGGGTACTTAATTATTAGTTGATTGTTTTTGATTATTTAATAAATATGCACCTGAATTACCTATTATTAATTCATTGTTTTTTTCAGATGTTGCTTTGTATCTGCATAACTGGGTGCAAGATTACGCACCCATGTTTGTCTCGTATATTACCGACCAATATAAATCCTACGGCCAGACAACAACGTGCAGAGTTGAGGCTCACCACGCGTTGTTGAAATTATATTTGGACGGCACACAGTCCAAATTAGACAGGTTGTTGAGGTCGGTCGATAAGATTCTCATTACGCAAGAAGATGCGATAAAAGAGGCTTTCAATAGAAGCATGAACGAGAAACTAATTAAGTGTGATGTACCACTATTTCACGAATTAACGTATAAAGTTTCTAAACATGCTTTGAACCTCATGCACAAAGAACTCCACCTGTCGATAACCCCAGAAGAATGTAGCCATAAGAATCGGGCAATATACGGACTACCATGCTTTCACGAGATGCAAATCTATGTTATTCATGGTAAGTATATTAAATTTATAACTATCAAGTTGTTTTCCACATTAATATCAGTAATTTATACAAGTTACTTTAATTGAATTCAGGATGCCCCATTCCACTGGAACGAGTTGATATTTTTTGGAGAACCCTATCTGTTCCGTGGCCTGTTATCAATAGGCCCCCGAATAAAGATGGCTCTTCCAGCGAACATGGTGGTGATGATGATGACGATGATGATGACAATACTTCGTTTAACGATGGTATGCGACAATTCAAGAATATTTTTAGCAAATCAACATCGTTTGTCAAGAAGAATATGTTAACGAAGTTAAGAGATATATTCCAACCTGAATCTGCTGACACACGTGAACCAGCTATTCAAAAAAATACCCGTGGATGTCCGAGTGCAAAGGACAAAAAGGGCAAGGCTACACAAGTCCCGGACTTGAATGAAGTTCCGGACTTGAATGAAGTCCCGGACTTGAATGACTTGAATGATGTGCCAACCATGAATCACCGAAGAAGCACAAATTCAAGATCCACGAAAGTCCCGAAACGCGCCAAAGAGCCTGCAAGACATAGTTCGTACACGGGTGAAAAAATAAGACACAGATTTTACGTTGGAGATAAGGATAGCGAGGATTTTATTGATCGCATTCCAGAGATTTTCCGTCCACAGGTAATAAGTATAAATAATGTGCTAGGTGACGGAAATTGTGGGTTTCGGTGCATTGCCCATTGGATTGTGCAAGACCAAAATAGGTGGGCCGATGCTAGATACATGTTAATGCAAGAGTTACAAAGACATAGTGTAACTTACGTGAGTATGTGGGGGGAAGAAGACT
Organism: Artemisia argyi; assembly: GCA_030686995.1. Lineage (NCBI taxonomy): Eukaryota > Viridiplantae > Streptophyta > Magnoliopsida > Asterales > Asteraceae > Artemisia > Artemisia argyi. The sequence continues at coordinate 88,366,512 of CM060687.1, forward strand.
TTTACCACCTTCGTAATACATTAAACTGGTTTAATGGACCAGCGCCTGAAGATTACTGGATGACGATGCCACATAACGGTCTGGTCATCGCTTCAGCTATTCGCCGACCTCTTGTATATATAGACCGTCATGGTTGGTTCACATGTTTACCCCTATTTTCTGCTCCAAACTTATCACATGGAATTGACCCCATTGTGATTGCGCGTGTGGGGGAGAACAGTGGTGCTCATTACATTTGTCTCAATATAGACAGAGATTCTCCACTACCACATTACCACCCACAATGGAGGTGGTTCAAACAGCCAGTTGCAAACGAATGGGATGCAATATATAACCATCGATGTATTTTGTAAATGTTGTAAATGATTATTCATTTATTTAAATGTAAATTGTTTGAAAATGTTGTAAATGATTATTCATTTATTTAAATGTAAATTGTTTGAAAATGTTGTAAATAATTATTCAACATCGTTTAAATGTTAATTGTTTGAAACTTAGAAGTCTGCTTTTTTGAAGAGTGTTAGTTCTGCACCAGTTATTATGACTTTGTTTAAATTAGAAATAACATTATTGATTGCTGATGTAAATTATTATGCAAATTCTTTGGCCAGATGAGCCAAAGAAATCCTTTCTGGTGCCGATGTAATAGAGGATTTATTGTAGAACAGAAATCCTGGCAAGATGGTAGTCGTGGGCGACTGTTTTATGCATGTCCTCTTTCAGTGGTAAATAATCATACGTTTGCTTAGTTATGTAAATAATTTGTTTGTTGAAAATACATTTCTTATTGTTTTCTTAACATGTAACAGCCAGGTACAAAAGACTATGGGTGTCGATACTTCGCGTGGAAAGATGAATTTGAAGCAGAGCACTTTAATCAACCCTCTTCTTCAACGCATTGCTCAAACTGCGTTGCTACAAAAAATGAGAACAAGTTGTTGAAGGCAAGAATAAAGGCGCTGGAAATGGAGTTAGAAATGGCAAGGAATCCTGAGGATCACGCTTGTCAGTCAAGTGCCCGGCTCCATGATCTTTTAAATGAGATGAATAATCTTCATATGTCGTAGATGTTGTTGTTTTTAAATAATATGTATAACGTTGTCGTTTAATTTAATAATAACAGTTGTTGTTGCAGTTATTTAACGTGGTAATATTTAACGTGCTATTATACAAACAAAATAATTATACGAAACATTATACATATACAAAACATTATTAAACGCAAATATACAAAATATTATACATATACAATACATTTTTTTAAACATAACACACAACACAAAAAAAAAAAAAAAAAAAAAAAAAAAAAAAAAAAAAATACTACTTGGTATGTGTTAATTCACATACCATTTTATGGCCAAATAACCGACCCAAAATGACTAAATGAGCTAACAAATGCCAAGAAAACACGTGTTTTTATGTTGTGAACATGCAGGTACGGATTTATCACAAAATGACGAAAAATCAAACAAAAACCAGAAAAATGGGCACGAGAGTGGAAGATGGTCCAAAAGTCAAAACCGGGATCTACAAGTCAACTTCAGTCCTTCATCTATTCAGAATTGGCAAAAATGGTCCTTGGATTACACTTTTGAAGAAAGTCAAATTCAGCCCTTGAAGTTTCAGAATATTACACATTGGGTCCTTAAAGTTTCATTAATTACAAAATTGGTCCTTGCAATTTCAAATTACCACATATAAAATTAAACAAGCCTGGTTCAAAATATTCATAAGCCCAAATACACAATTTAAAAACCCAAGCCCAACATCACCATTATCTTACCCGAGCCCATTCTCTATACCCGGTCAAACAAAAGTCAAAACCGGGTCAAAATTTTATTAATAAAACAAACGAACCCCTTTTTCCCCAAAATTCCGAGAACTCCTCACACCCACATGAACCCTAACTCACCTCAAGGTTAAATTGACCACACCACTTCAATTAACCATTAATTGGTAGTCATTTGGGGCTTCTAGAAGACATCACGTGACAGAGCATGTGTTAGAAGAGATGCATTAGATATGATTAACACATGGCGGCCAATGATTGGTTACACCACGTCATTCCAATCATTGGATTCTATTTCTAGAAGCTTGTCAGCACGTGTCAGAGAGATTGCACGAATGGGACAGATGGAGGCATTTCATTGGATGAGCCACGTCTCAAATTCTCATCTAAGGGCTGATAATAGATTGAAGAAACACAAAATGGGTCCAAGGGCTATGATCAGAAGGGAGAAAGCACAGAGTTGCAAGGATTGCCAACCTGGCATCAGACCCCAACCCTCTTCACCTCAGCTATAAATAGGTCTTATTTTAGAGCTTATTGGTGTGTAATTTTTAGCTTAGGAAAATGCTGTCGAAATTTTATTGTATTTAGTTTAGCTTATGTAATGTTGAATTGAGTTTTCTTTTAATAAAAGTTTTTCTTTCAATAAATTCTCAGCTTATTTTTCATATTATATCAGCTTATTTTGTTTCATTATCTTTATATTCTGCTTATTTTAGTTGAAAGTTAGCTTAATCTATTACTCTTATACATTTTTTATTATTCATTTACATAAAAATAAAAAAATAAATAAAAAAATCAGAAAAATATAAAAAAAAAAAATATTATCATAAATATTAGTACAGCTTATCATAGAGCTTATTTTCATTTTTCAATACTCCATTCTAGCTGATTAGCTTATAGTGGAGTATTTTTAAGTCTATAATTTCTCATAATCAAAAGTAAGAAGGATTTCTATTGCTGCTGAGGTGGTTTGGATAAGCTAAGACAGACAAGGAAGGTCTTGGCCTATCATAAAGATAGGCTTGCATAGTGAGCCCCCTCTGTTCTAGCTGAGGGGGATTTCTTTGTTAATATATGTTTTAATCTTTAGTTTTAGTTTAGATTTATGATAATATTAGAGTAGAAGTGAAATTTGAGTTTGATTGATTTCTATTTTATCATCTTTGCTAGATCTGTTAATTTGTAGATCTGAGTTTAGTTTTGATTTATGTTGAAGTTACTGTTTCATTGATTAATCTTAGATCTGTGTAAGCTGTTTGTTTGTTTCATTTAAGTGTTGTTGAGCATCTGTCATAATACTTGAGTTGAGTTATATGTGGTATTGATGCATCTCAGATCTGTGGTACTGGATTCACTATTAGAATCATTGATCATTGTTGGTACTGTTATTGGGATTTGGGATTGAGTTGGAATATCTGAGTGTGTATTTCTGTTGTGAAGTGATCATCTGTCATAATTGTTGGTTTAGTATTGGTTTTTAGGAGCAGCTTGCATCATTGTAGTATAACTTGTTAGAATTAGGAGTGTTTGGATTTGTAGAGTTCAAGGTTTAGAAGTTATTGTTTTGTTGTTACATCATCACTAGTAGGATACATTATAGTAATTTTAGGTTTGTAGTTCATAAAAATAGTAGTAAGATAACAAAATAGTCAAAGTCATAGTATAATTCATATACAGATAGTTATAGTTAAAATCTGATAGTGGAATTAGGTGTGTAGTTGCATTATAATTAGAGTTAGCTTATACTAGATTAATTGTAGCTTAATACAAAATTTTAGAAGTAGATTTGAGCTGCTAAAATTCATTTTAGTCAAAATAGATTTGTAATCAAAAAGTCAAAAGGTTTTTAAGTTCCTGGTTTTGTCTGATTTTCAAAAGAACACAGTGCTCAATATTGATTCAAAATAAGTTTTGAAAGTTGAATTGTGGATTTTGTCAGGTGTTTTTCAAGTTGCAAAAAGAATTTCTCAATTTGAAAGTCGAATAAGCACTTTAAATTGCTTTTGAAAGTGTATGTTTGCTGAAAACTTGTTCTGTCTCACAGCTAATAGGGATACTTGACAAGCTCTTATTTTGAAATCTAGTTTCATAAGTGGCAATTATTTTTGGGGTAAAAGGTTCCTGAGCTTGTAAGCTTTTCAAAACAACTTCTGGTTTCAAATATAATTGAGTAATAAGCTCTTTACAAGCTTTTGAATAGTAGTGTTTCAGCTTGCTGGTTTTCTTATAAGCTGTTTGGGTCATTTTAGCTTAATCTGCTTATTGAATTCTGTTTTTTCTTATTCGTTATTGGTTAGTTGTTGCTTAGAAGTGATTCCTGATAGTTTGGTAGTCTGTGCTTAATCTGATTTTCAGTTAGCTTTTTCATTTGAGCTTATTGATTCATAAATGTTGCATCTGTTGATTTCTATGTTTGCATTTGTACATACCTTTCATTATTGAGTTCATTGCATCATTTTGAGCTTATATTAAAAGTTTCAAACAGATTAGATCACAAGTGCTTATAAATAAGCACTTGTGATAAGTAGTTTCTTCTAAATAAGCAGTTCCACTGTTCAATTTTACTTCAAAATTTTTATTCAAGTTCATTTTAATATTTTAGATTTTCTGGAATTTTTTCAGATTTTTCCAAGCCTTTTTACTATTTTTCTTATTTTCTTTTGATTTTATTCAATTTTTAAATAGTTATTAATTACCAAAAATCGATAAAAATTCAGAAAATGTTGTGAAAAATACAAAAATGTTTTTAGAAATTCTTTTATAATATTTTAGAATTTTTAGAATTTAATTTTCATCTTTCCACTTTATTTTTCTATTTTTCCTTATGTTTAATTCATTTTTAATTCCAAAAATCAATTTTAATTCATAGAAAATAAATAAAAAGTCAAAAAAATATTTTTCTTTTTCTTAAAATTCTTTTTAATACTTTAAGATTTTTAGAAAATTGTTTTACATTCGTAGGATCATTTTTCAATAAAAGTCGCGTTTTAAATTTCACGGTTGCATTTCCATTTTTACGTTTTTAACTTTGGTGCATAATTAGCTTGTACTCTTTGCATATTTCATAATTGTTTGTGATTACTTGAATTTCTTGATTGTTATTTTCACTTTCTCACTTTTCAATTCACGGTTTCACGAATCGATATTCTCGATTTCATTCGCCTTCACTTGGAAACGACTCGGGTGATCCGCATTTTACGCAGATCACCTCTTTACTATACTATATATTATATAATTGGTTTTCACACGAATCAATTTTTGGCGCCGCTGCCGGGGAAGGCCGAAGTGAATTTTTGAATAACGTTTTGAAAAATCGTGTTTTGTTAAGCCTTCCTCTACTTTGTATATATATCTCTATAAAAATTAAAAAATTCAAAACACTTTTCCTAAAGTGTTTACAAAATACCAAAAAAAATAATAAAATTTACAGCCTCAACTCGACCGAAAGGAAGGGCGTTGTAAACCAAAAAAGTCTCACAATATAACGAAAACGTAAATTAGTTGTTTATCGGATTATTTCAATTACTACAACCGAATAAGCGGAAATACGGAAGCTAAGACATTAAATTGCTAGCTGAAGAGAGATCCATTCTTCTCTCCCGTCTCGTCGCGAGTGGTTTTTGAAAAAAAAACGGTTTTCAATTAACATTACGTTTTAAGAAAAGAAAAACAAAGGAAATAAAAAGTTTTTGAGATAAAAATATAAAAAACAAAAAGATTTTCTTTTCTCTTTTATTTTTTTTTATTTTCTTTTTGATTTTGCTCGTGGTGTATGCACACCCGTTCTTCTTTTGAGAGTCTTACGTCTCCGTTCTCTAACCCCGAGCGGGTTTTACGACATACGAGTCGGGTTCATTTCCTTGACGACGAGGAGATGAACCAAAACGAACACAACGAACCCCCGCTGATGGGTGGTCCGCAGAACAATGTTATCCCGCCGATGGGACAACAACCGGCATTTGATCCACGTCTGATGGAAGAACAACTCCGATCACCATTCAATGGTGTGAGGAGAGCTATTGTGATTCCGGACATCAATGCCAAGTTTGAGATCAATCACGGATTACTCAATTTGATCACGGGTATATCCTTTCACGGGTTCGATCACGAAGACCCCTATGCTCACATCAGAAATTTCACCGACATCGCTGAGACCATAAAAATGAACCAAGTTCCTCACGATGTGGTGAAATTGAAGTTATTTCCTTTCTCCTTAAAAGGAGCAGCCCGGACTTGGCTGGAAAAGGAACCGCCCAACTCGATTCACACTTGGAATGATCTCGCTTCCAAGTTTGTGAATTACTTCTATCCTCCCTCTAAAACTTCTAACTTACGTTCTCAAATCTTTCGGTTCCAACAAGATTTTGATGAATCGTTTAGTGAAGCTTGGGACCGATTCAAAGATTTGAAGGAAAAATGTCCGAACCATGGGTTTACCGACCTTCAGCAGATTGATACTTTTTATAATGGTTTATGTCATGCTGACCAAGATTCGCTTAACTCTGCTGCGGGTGGTAACTTGTTGGCTAGGAACACGAATGATGCCTTCACGATAATTGAAAATAAGGCTCGTGTTAGAATGTCAAGAAATAAACCACCAGTGTCTAACAATGGTAAAAATAATGATGAGTTGGTAAATATGATTGTGGCTTTAACAAAGAAAGTTGATGCAATGTCTATGGAAAAATCAAGTCAACAAGTCAATGTCGTTAATCAAGGTTGTATTACTTGTGGTGGTCCACATCCGTATTATGAGTGTCCGACGACCGGCTCTTTTGCTCAAGAGAACGTGTATGCTGCGAACATGGGTGGCAACGGTTACCCACCTCTTCAAGGAGATCGTAGTCTTCTCAATTACCGTTCGAGCCATTACCTTGGACCACCCGGGTTTAATCAACCTAATCAAGTGAATCCGAATAACAATGTGCAAAACCATAATCATCAATTCAATAACAATCAAAATCACGACCGCGGAAATAATGGTTTTCAAGGACAAAATCAGAATTTTCAACAAAATCAAAACCGGGGAAATTACCACCAAGGCCCGCCTCAAGGGAACAATTTTCAAAATAATGGGAATTTTCAGAATAATAATCATGGAAATCAGAACAATGGCAATTTTCAAAACCGTAGGCAAAATTTCCATAATCAAAATCAAGCTGTTATTCCAAATCCGACTCCCACGGAAGAGTTGATTAAACAATTGATTCAAAGTTAACAAGCTTTAACTGCTAAACAAGATGAAACAACGAGATTGTTTGCGACTCAAATCAATGATATTAACAAGCGTTTAAATGATCGACCCTCGGGCTCTGGAACGTTGCCAAGCAACACGATCGCTAACCCGAGGGGCGATGCAAAAGCGATCATAACAAGGAGTGGTGGTACTTATGATGGACCGACGGCTCCGACTACCTCTTCTTCTCTACCTCCCAAGGTAGTCACCCGTGAACCCGAGGTGACAACGGATATGGAAATTCCTATAAATAATGGAAGGACCGAAGACATCCAACCTCCGGTGGTCCCGACGTCTAAAGGAAAGGAAAAGGTTGTTAATGATATTGAAAATGAAACACCGGTTTAAACAAAGTTGCCATATCCGACACGCTTAAACGAACAAAAGCACCGCGAGAAGGATAAAAACCAAATGGAGAAATTTTATCAGATTTTTCTAAAGTTACACTTTGATATAAGTCTCGCGGATGCTATACTTTTGATGCCCAAATTTGCTTCGATGCTAAAAGGTCTTTTGAATAATAAAGAAAAGCTTTTTGAAATGTCAAGGACTCAAATGAACGAGAATTGCTCAGCAGTTCTTCTTAAAAAGCTACCCGAAAAGCTTGAAGACCCTGGCAAGTTTCTTATACCGTGCAATTTTTCAGGTATGGTTCAATGCTTCGCCTTGGCCGATCTTGGTGCTAGCATTAACGTTATGCCAATGTCGATATGGAAAAAGTTGTCTCTTCCTAACTTGACACCGACGCTTATGACCCTCGAGCTTGCCGACCGATCTACGTCTCGTCCAGATGGCATAGCTGAAGATATTTTTGTCAATGTTGGGAAATTTCATTTCCCTGCGGATTTTGTGGTTGTTGATTTCGATGCCGATCCACGGGTTCCTCTCATTCTTGGGAGAGGATTCCTAAGGACCGGTCGTGCTTTAATTGATGTTTACGACGAGGAGATTACGTTACGTGTTGGAAATGAAGCCGTCACTTTTAACCTTGATCAAACCGCGAGATACTCCTCCGATTACGATGTTTCTTCCGTCAACCGTATTGATGTTATTGATGAAACTACGGAAGAGTATTCTCAATAACTTCTTGGTTTTACCAAAAATGCTTCGAGTGGCAATCCCACTCCTTCTTTTGAACCAATCGTCTCCGATTCTTCCCCTTCCCTCACTCCGTTTGAGGGAAGTGATCTCGCTTGGGAAGAAATTAATGCTTGTCTTTCAAATGAATCATTTTCACCGGAAATTGATAATAATAACTTTGATCCGGAGGTGGACATTTTATTAATTGAAAAATTGTTAAATGAAAACCCAATTGTTTCTTCCCCTCCGATGGACTTAAAAATGGCAGACGTAAAAGAAGTTAAGCCATCAATAGAGAATCCTCCGGAGCTCGAGCTCAAGGATTTGCCTCCTCATCTCGAATATGCATACATGGAAAAAAAATGATAAATTACCGGTTATAATATCAAAAGGCCTTAAAGATGAGGAGAAGACACGACTCTTAGATGTGCTTCGGAAGCATAAAAGTGCAATTGCTTGACAAATATCTGACATTAAGGGAATCGACCCTCGATTTTGTACTCATAAGATTCTACTTGAAGAAAATCACAAAGCTTCCGTCCAACAACAACGACAGGTTAATCCACAAATCCATGAAGTGATCAAAAAGGAAGTTATTAAACTCCTTGACGCTGGAATGATTTATCCGATCTCGGATAGTTCATGGGTTAGCCCGGTTCATTGTGTGCCAAAGAAGGGCGGAATCACTGTTGTGAAAAATGACGATAATGAGCTTATCCCGACTCGACTTGTGACTGGATGGGGAGTTTGTATCGACTACCGCATGTTGAATGATGCGACACGTAAAGACCATTTCACGCTCCCTTTTATGGACCAAATGCTTGAACGTTTAGCGGGAAATGAGTTCTATTGTTTTATGGATGGCTTTTCTGGGTACTTTCAAATTCCCATTGATCCCCAGGATCAAGAAAAGACCACTTTTACTTGCCCGTATGGAACGTTTGCCTATCGTAGAATGCCCTTTGGCTTATGTAACGCTCCAGGCACGTTTCAACGGTGTATGATGGCCATTTTCTCCGATATGATTGAAAAAACCATGGAAGTGTTCATGGACGACTTCTCTGTCTATAGAAATTCTTTCGACTCTTGCCTCTCCCATTTGGAAAGTATGCTAATTCGGTGTGAAAACACTAATTTAGTTCTAAATTGGGAGAAATGCCACTTCATGGTTAAAGAGGGTATAGTATTCGGCCATAAAATATCCAAATATGGGATTGAGGTGGATCGTGCAAAAGTCGATGTTATTGCTAAGTTACCTCACCCGACTACCGTTAAAGGAATTAGAAGTTTCCTTGGTCATGCTGGCTTTTACCGACGTTTTATTCAAGACTTCTCCAAAATAGCCTGGCCTCTGACCCACCTTTTAGAGAAAGATGCTCCGTTTAACTTCACGAATGAATGCGTCGATGCATTTAATGTTTTAAAGAAGAAGTTAACGGAGGCACCAATCTTAGTTGCCCCCGATTGGAACTTACCATTTGAGCTAATGTGTGATGCAAGTGATTATGCTATTGGTGCAGTTCTGGGGCAACGTAAGAATAAGTATTTTCAACCGATACACTATGCAAGCAAGACCATGAATGACACCCAACATCACTACACAACTACCGAAAAAGAGATGTTAGCGGTTGTCTATGCTTTTGAAAAATTTAGACCTTATTTGCTTTTGAAAAAGTGCATAGTGTATACGGACCACTCAGCCCTAAAGTACTTAATGGCAAAGCAAGACGCTAAGCCACGTTTAATGCGGTGGGTTCTTTTTCTCCAAGAATTTGATGTCGAAATACGAGACAAGAAAGGAGCTGAGAATCTTGCTGCTGATCACCTTTCACGACTTGAGAACCCCAATCAAAGTGTTCTCGAGAATAAGGAAATCACCGAAACTTTTCCTCTCGAGACACTTGGGAGTGTGACTAAACTCGACCAAAGTACCCCATGGTTCACCGATTTTGCGAATTACCATGAGGGGAAATTCATTAGGAAAGGGATGTCGTCCCAGCAAAAGGAGAAATTCTTTAAAGATGTCCAACATTATTTTTGGGACGACCCCTATTTGTTCAAAGTCTATGCGGATCAAGTGATCCGGCGGTGTGTTCACGGTACGAAAGCCGTTGAAATTCTTAAGGCATGCCATAGTGGACCCACGGGGGGACATCATGGTGCCAACTTCACCACAAAGAAAGTGTTCGATTCCGGCTTTTATTGGCCGACAATATATCAGGATGCCCATGAATTGGTGAAAACATGTGATTCTTGCCAACGTCAAGGGAAAATTTCTCAAAAAGATGAAATGCCGCAAAATGCGATTCAAGTTTGTGAAATTTTTGACGTTTGGGGCATCGATTTCATGGGGCCATTCCCGTCATCTAGAGGAAACAAGTACATTCTCGTGGCTGACGATTACTTATCTAAATAGGTTGAAGCAAAGGCGCTCCTTGATTCGTGTGAAAACCAATTATATAATATATATAGTATAGTATCGAAGTGATCCGCGTAAAATACGGATCACCCGAGTCGTTTCCCAACGAAGGCGAATGGAATCGAGAATATCGATTCGTGAAATCGTGAATTGAAAAGTGAGAAAGTGAAAATAGCAATCAAATAGTTCACGTATTCACAAACAAGTATGAAATATGCAGAAAGTACAAGCTAATTATGCACCAAAGTGAAAAACGCAAAAACGAGAATGCAACCGCAAAATTTAAAACGTAACGTATATCGAAAAATGATCCTACGAACTTGAAAATATTTTCTAAAAATCTTAAACTAATAAAAAGAATTTTGAGAAAAATAAAAATATTTTTTTTTACTTTTTATTTATTTTCTATGAATTAATAATGATTTTTGGAATTTTTAAATGAATTAAAAATAAGGAAAATAGAAAAATTAATTGGAAAAATGAAAATTTAATTCTAAAAATTCTAAAATATTATAAAAGAATTTCTAAAAATATTTTTGTATTTTTCTCAACCTTTTTCTGATTTTTTTTATTTATTTTTGGAATTTAAAAACTATTAAAAATTGAATAAAATCTAAAAGAAATTAAGAAAAATGGTAAGAATACTTAGAAAAATCTGGAAAAATTCCAGAAAATCTAAAATAATAAAAGTAACTTGAGGAAAATTTTTGAAATGAAAATCAGCTTATATAGTGCTTTTTACTGTTCAACTGCTTATCACAAGTGCTTATTATTAAGCACTTGTGGTCCAAACTGAATGAGACTATAAACACACACTTATAATGCTAATATATGCTCAGATGGTGCCACAAATGATCAGGTTAAGGCACAAAAATCCACAAAAATTCAGAATTATAGCAATAAGCTATGAGAATAAACACTAGGTGTATGCAGAATAAGCAAAAGCAGTCACAGAGGCAAAATGATCAAACACAATACTAAAACTACTCAAATGAAGCTCAAATCACTACACTAAACTCAGGTAACAAGCTCAAACACAAAGTTGCAGGCCTCTAATTACAAATAGAACCATGTCTCAACCTTGTAACTTCAAAGGCTCAATAAGCTAATGAGATAAGCTCCAAATGAAAAGGTAATGAGGGCAAAAGCTACCCTACTATTCTGAGACTACAATTTAGCTAAAAGAATGGATCTCTAATCTCCTAATCCTATCTAAATGATGCGTTGAAAGTAGGCTTAAACCTGTGGTGCAGGGGAATTAGGTATCCAAACAGGCAACTTCCAATCAATTTTCCAATAAGCTAATAAGTTTCAAATTCAAATTTTCTTTTTGAATTTTATTCTTTAACTACCAATCTTTTAAAAACAACCTCCCAAATATATTTCCAATTAATTTCTAATCCTATAAGTAATTTCAAAGTTTAGACAAAAACTGAGTACCAAATTCTATTTTGACTTTTTGATTACAAACCTATTTTGACTAAAGTGAATTTAAGCAGCTAATTTTTTCATCTAAATTGATGTAATAAGCTATGATAAAACTAGTTTATACTATATCTAAGTATTATGCAACTATAGGCTCTATTTTTCTCAGAGATTTTACACTAAATTTAACTGTAAATGCAATTAACTAAAACTTTGACTTATTTCAAACTACTAACTGATTTTATGTATTATTTAGACTACAACTAACCTAAATGAACAAAAGATGTAACAATTTCTAGTCTACTTACTCTTAACCTCAGCTAAATAGTATCATCCAAACACTCCTTAAAACTACTATTATACTAAGAATCCAAGATTAACACTACAAGTCTCTAAACCACTGATCTAATGAGCTATCAAATCTCTAAAAGAAGCGATATCAATCAACCAATCACACTAGATCCAAGAGAAACTCAGTATCTCAGATCCACAAATAGACAAATGATCAACTAACTACTCAGAAGATGTATTAAGCTACTCAGAACAAAGCTTATCTAAACACCAAGCAATAATCAACACAGATCCACACAATGATAGTAACTCAGATACACTTAGCCTTATGCAGAACTATGAACAGATGATCAAACTGAATTTACACTACTCAGAAGCTAAAATCTACAATAAGACAATTCCACAATCTAAATCTCAAACAACTATGCTACTCAAAATTATTCAAACTAATCAGATCTACAAATAAGCTACACAGATCAATTCAAACAAAATTCAGACAAGCAACTTTTCAACACTTGAATTAAATGAAACAGAGATTACCACGACCTCTCCCTCAACAAGAACAAAGGGAGTTCACAGAAGCCTATCTCTAAGATAGGCTGAGTTCGTATCTGTCTGTCTCAACATATCCACACCACAGCAACTAATTATCAGATCCTTTGTCCTTGACTAATGACTCAAAACATTCTACTAAAAGCTATTGAGCTCAAATAGAATGTGTAAAAAATAAAAAATAAGCTCTGTTGAAATCTTTACTAATCAATATGTAAACATTTTTTTATTTTTTATTTTATTTTATGTAATATGAATTTAAAAACTGAAATAACAGTAATATATTGAAATGAGATTTAACTAAATGTAACAGATAATAAACTGAATGAAACAGTAAATAAGCTGAAATATGAAACAGAAAATAAGCAGAAATTAAGCTGAGATTTATTTAAAATAACTAGAAATTTTATTAAAATTCTTATGAATATTACAATTGCTAAACTAAATACAATCTAAAATAAAACTGACAGCATAACAATACACTAAAAAATTACACACAAATGAACTCTAATTTAGACCTATTTATAGCAGAAGTGAGGAGGGTTGGGGTCTGATTCCACGCTGGCAATCCACAACCTTTTGTGCTTCTTTACCTTATTTCTCAGCCCTCTGATTGAAATTGTGTTTCTTCAAATCAACAATAGCCTTTAGATCAAATCAGTGAGGTGGCTTGGCCAATCATTTGCTTCCATCTGTCCCCATTCGTGTGCTCATTCTCTGACATGTGACTCAGCAGAATCCAAGGAGTATTGGTGACGCGCCTCACCCAATAACTAGCAGCCAAGTGTACTTGTAGCATCTGAATACTCTCTCTGACATGTGTCTGAGCACGTGACAGGCTTCTAGAAACTCTAATTATTAGCTGATGATGGCTAATTATAAAGGGTGTGAGCCAATTGAGACATGGTCATGAACTAGGGTTCATGTTTGGGGGTTTCTGGGAATATTGGGGAAAATGGGAATGGTACGTTTGGTTTATAATTTGACCGGCTAAAGACTTTTGACCAAATGGGAATGGGCTTGGGTAATATTGTTGATGGTGTGGGCTTGTTTTAAACTTGTGAATTTTGGGCTTAGTAATAATTTTGGACTAGGCCAAAATTTCAGCATTTGATATAATAACAATCACAAGGACCTCAAATGTAATAAATTGAAACTTCAAGGGTTGAATTTGTTTTTCTTCAAAAGTTAAATCCAAGGATCATTTTTGCCAATTCTGAATAAATGAAGGTCTGAAGTTGACTTTTGAATTCCAGCATTAACCTTTTTGACCGTCTTCCACTCTCGTGCCCGTTTTTCCGGTTTTCATGTGATTTTTTCGTCATTTTTGTGATTAATCCGTACCTGCATATTCACAACATAAAAACACATGTTTTCTTGGCATTTGTTAGCTCAAATAGTCATTTTGGGTCGGTATTTGGCCATAAAATGGTGAGTGAATAAGCACTCACCACTCCCCACCAATGACGCCCGAGTTGTTGTTAAGTTTTTGAAAAGTCTCTTTGCCCAATTTGGTGCACCTCGAGCCATCATAAGCGATCGTGGGACCCATTTTTGTAATGATCAATTTGCTAAAGTTATGCTTAAATATGGTGTCACATATCGTCTTTCCACGGCTTATCATCCACAAACTAGTGGTCAAGTTGAGGTCTCCAATCGTGGTTTAAAACGTATACTAGAAAGGACAGTAGGAGAGCACCGTGCCTCTTGGGCCGACAAATTAGACGATGCACTTTGGGCTTTCTGGACCGCTTACAAAACTCCCATTGGGTGTACACCTTATAAGCTGGTTTACGGGAAAGCTTGTCACTTGCCCATTGAACTAGAGCACAAGGCCTACTGGGCCTTAAAACATGCCAACTTTGACTTGAAAACCGCGGGTGATCACCGAAAAGTTCAATTGAATGAGTTAGTCGAACTCCGTGATCAAGCTTACGAGAATTCTTTGATTTATAAAGAGAAAACAAAAAGAATCCATGATGCCAAGATCAAAGACCGCGTTTTTAACGTTGGTGATCAAGTGCTACTTTTTAACTCTCGTTTAAAGATATTCTTGGGTAAGCTTAAAACCGTTGGTCCGGACCATTCACAATAACCCAAGTTTTCCCTTACGGTACCATTGAGTTAGCTCAACAAGATGGTCCCAATTTTAAGGTGAATGGTCATCGATTGAAACACTATTTTGGAGGGGATGTACCAACTATGGTAGTCCCGGATCTCCAAACTTTCCCCAAGGACGATTGAATTCGGGGATCGAGTCAAGCTACGTGACTCGAAAATAAAAAAGAAAGCGCTTCGTGGGTGGCAACCCATGCTTATCCAATTTCATCTTCTTATTTTCTATTTTCTAACAAATAACGTGAGGAGGGGGTGCCTCTTCTACTCTTGTGTTCCGTGGTTGTTTGTGATGTTTGTTAGGATTGTCCGCAATTTATGATGACTCTCGTGCTCGTTATCTTCTCTCCGCTCGAGTTTCATTCATCGGTGCTTATTGGAAAATCCTATATCCGTGAATCTTATCGACTAACATTTTCTTTGGTATAATTAATAACGGCCAAGAATTTTGTTAGGATTACCTTAACCCGTAAAACATTAAGGACAATGTTTTATTCTAGTCTGGGGGAGGGTGAATATTCAATTCGATTTTAACCTTGTATTTTTCACAATATCGTGCACTCTTGCAAATCCGTTTTTCCACCAAAAATAAAAAAATTGAAAAAATTGAAAATTTCAAAAATTTTGAAGAAAAATGAATGAAAAAGCACAAAAAGATGAGAAAAAGTTGAAAAGTTATGCAAAAATATATAAAGTTTGAATAAGTGTTTTGACACCTTGTTGACTTTCCAGCTGGCGAGAGTAGGAATAAATATTTTGACTTGACCGGGCGTGTTGAGCCCTAGCTTGTTCCCTTAACCAATCATAATCACATAAGCTTGTGCTAGTCTTTTACACTAGGAGCTATAAAATGCGAATTCTTTCTTAAGAATCTGCAAGTTCCCGTACTTGACTTTATACATGCGCAGCTTAAAAGCTTTCGCTAGTCTTTTACATCAGGAGCTAGAAAACGCGAATTATTCTTCTAGAATTTGCAAGTTTCCGTATCTAAATTTATATATGCGTGGCTGATTATCGGCTAAGTATTCGCTGGTTTCATTATTTGGAATCTTAAATTGCGAAGAGTGAGAAATGATAGAGTTTATTTAGAAGTTAGATGCTAAACGTGGAGTAGTGGTTCTCTTTAGAGCTCATGAGAGGTACTTGTGGCTTTTTACTCCCATCAAATACGTCACCCATATATAATAGATGTTCTAGGTTAATTAGTGGTATTTCGGTTTGAATAATATTTAGTTCTTTGTTTTCTTAAGAGAATTTTTGCTTTAAAAGTTGGGTACATATCAAGGAACATCAAAAATAAGAGCAAAAAGTGAAAAAAATCAAAAGTTAAAAGTTGATTATCTATGTGGTTTTGGAGCTACCCGATAAGCTTCCATTGATGTTATGAGAAAAGTTAAGAAAGAAAGAAAGAAAAAAGTGAAAAAATATGAGAAAAAGTGAAAAAAGTGAAAAATAAAAAAAGTGAAAGTTGAAAGTATTGATGAATAAGAGTTTGAATGTAAATAAGTTCTTGGCGCGTGAGGTGCATGTGTTTGATTAGTAACCAATCACATGAGGTGCATGTGTAGTACTCCGCAACTTATATTTCTGATATTGTATGTACCTAAAAATTCCTTGATGTGGACCGAATTTCTATTGCAGTGGTTCTTAAGAGAAAATGAATAACTACTTATCGTTTAAACTTAGGTGTCACTATCGGACTAAAAATTATTGAAACGAGAAAATATGAAGCAATTCATTTCTCAACAAAAATAAAATATTGAGATACAAAACCTAGGAAATGGGAGTAAGGAGTTTCCACAAGTAACTTTTATGAGTAGTGTTAGCATCTAATTTATAGATAAGCTGTGATCTCGTTTGTACGCTTAGTTTGGGGACTCGTGAAAAATCAAGGATGACGATTTTTATCCGTATGGTCACTTCTTAATTAGAAGTTTTTCTACTTATTGACCCTAATAATTATTGCAAAATAATGAAAGTTCAACAAACCGTCACAAGTATGAAGAATGAAAAGTACAAAAATAGACAGTGTAAGTGAAATAAAGGAATAAAAGGGAAATTTTGGAAAACGGAGCGTTTTCGGGAGTAAATGATTTTATTACTTCTTTCGAACCTCCTTGCTACTTTCCAAAGTTAGTAGGAAGAGTTTTGAAATTATTTATCCCAAAAGCGTGATTTGATCACATTGCGTGAGGACACGACAATATCTTAGTCTGGGGAATTTTTGGTATGTGTTAATTCACATACCATTTTATGGTCAAATAACCGACCCAAAATGACTAAATGAGCTAACAAATGCCAAGAAAACACGTGTTTTTATGTTGTGAACATGCAGGTACGGATTTATCACAAAATGACGAAAAATCAAACAAAAACCAGAAAAATGGGCACGAGAGTGGAAGATGGTCCAAAAGTCAAAACCGGGATCTACAAGTCAACTTCAGTCCTTCATCTATTCAGAATTGGCAAAAATGGTCCTTGGATTACACTTTTGAAGAAAGTCAAATTCAGCCCTTGAAGTTTCAGAATATTACACATTGGGTCCTTAAAGTTTCATTAATTACAAAATTGGTCCTTGCAATTTCAAATTACCACATATAAAATTAAACAAGCCTGGTTCAAAATATTCATAAGCCCAAATACACAATTTAAAAACCCAAGCCCAACATCACCATTATCTTACCCGAGCCCATTCTCTATACCCGGTCAAACAAAAGTCAAAACCGGGTCAAAATTTTATTAATAAAACAAACGAACCCCTTTTTCCCCAAAATTCCGAGAACTCCTCACACCCACATGAACCCTAACTCACCTCAAGGTTAAATTGACCACACCACTTCAATTAACCATTAATTGGTAGTCATTTGGGGCTTCTAGAAGACATCACGTGACAGAGCATGTGTCAGAAGAGATGCATTAGATATGATTAACACATGGCGGCCAATGATTGGTTACACCACGTCATTCCAATCATTGGATTCTATTTCTAGAAGCTTGTCAGCACGTGTCAGAGAGATTGCACGAATGGGACAGATGGAGGCATTTCATTGGATGAGCCACGTCTCAAATTCTCATCTAAGGGCTGATAATAGATTGAAGAAACACAAAATGGGTCCAAGGGCTATGATCAGAAGGGAGAAAGCACAAAGTTGCAAGGATTGCCAACCTGGCATCAGACCCCAACCCTCTTCACCTCAGCTATAAATAGGTCTTATTTTAGAGCTTATTGGTGTGTAATTTTTAGCTTAGGAAAATGCTGTCGAAATTTTATTGTATTTAGTTTAGCTTATGTAATGTTGAATTGAGTTTTCTTTTAATAAAAGTTTTTCTTTCAATAAATTCTCAGCTTATTTTTCATATTATATCAGCTTATTTTGTTTCATTATCTTTATATTCTGCTTATTTTAGTTGAAAGTTAGCTTAATCTATTACTCTTATACATTTTTTATTATTCATTTACATAAAAATAAAAAAATAAATAAAAAAATCAGAAAAATATAAAAAAAAAAATATTATCATAAATATTAGTACAGCTTATCATAGAGCTTATTTTCATTTTTCAATACTCCATTCTAGCTGATTAGCTTATAGTGGAGTATTTTTAAGTCTATAATTTCTCATAATCAAAAGTAAGAAGGATTTCTATTGCTGCTGAGGTGGTTTGGATAAGCTAAGACAGACAAGGAAGGTCTTGGCCTATCATAAAGATAGGCTTGCATAGTGAGCCCCCTCTGTTCTAGCTGAGGGGGATTTCTTTGTTAATATATGTTTTAATCTTTAGTTTTAGTTTAGATTTATGATAATATTAGAGTAGAAGTGAAATTTGAGTTTGATTGATTTCTGTTTTATCATCTTTGCTAGATCTGTTAATTTGTAGATCTGAGTTTAGTTTTGATTTATGTTGAAGTTACTGTTTCATTGATTAATCTTAGATCTGTGTAAGCTGTTTGTTTGTTTCATTTAAGTGTTGTTGAGCATCTGTCATAATACTTGAGTTGAGTTATCTGTGGTATTGATGCATCTCAGATCTGTGGTACTGGATTCACTATTAGAATCATTGATCATTGTTGGTACTGTTATTGGGATTTTGGATTGAGTTGGAATATCTGAGTGTGTATTTCTGTTGTGAATTGATCATCTGTCATAATTGTTGGTTTAGTATTGGTTTTTAGGAGCAGCTTGCATCATTGTAGTATAACTTGTTAGAATTAGGAGTGTTTGGATTTGTAGAGTTCAAGGTTTAGAAGTTATTGTTTTGCTGTTACATCATCACTAGTAGGATACATTATAGTAATTTTAGGTTTGTAGTTCATAAAAATAGTAGTAAGATAACAAAATAGTCAAAGTCATAGTATAATTCATATACAGATAGTTATAGTTAAAATCTGATAGTGGAATTAGGTGTGTAGTTGCATTATAATTAGAGTTAGCTTATACTAGATTAATTGTAGCTTAATACAAAATTTTAGAAGTAGATTTGAGCTGCTAAAATTCGTTTTAGTCAAAATAGATTTGTAATCAAAAAGTCAAAAGGTTTTTAAGTTCCTGGTTTTGTCTGATTTTCAAAAGAACACACAGTGCTCAATATTGATTCAAAATAAGTTTTGAAAGTTGAATTGTGGATTTTGTCAGGTGTTTTTCAAGTTGCAAAAAGAATTTCTCAATTTGAAAGTCGAATAAGCACTTTAAATTGCTTTTGAAAGTGTATGTTTGCTGAAAACTTGTTCTGTCTCACAGCTAATAGGGATACTTGACAAGCATTATTTTGAAATCTAGTTTCATAAGTGGCAATTATTTTTGGGGTAAAAGGTTCCTGAGCTTGTAAGCTTTTCAAAACAACTTCTGGTTTCAAATATAATTGAGTAATAAGCTCTTTACAAGCTTTTAAATAGTAGTGTTTCAGCTTGCTGGTTTTCTTATAAGCTGTTTGGGTCATTTTAGCTTAATCTGCTTATTGAATTCTGTTTTTTCTTATTCGTTATTGGTTAGTTGTTGCTTAGAAGTGATTCCTGATAGTTTGGTAGTCTGTGCTTAATCTGATTTTCAGTTAGCTTTTTCATTTGAGCTTATTGATTCATAAATGTTGCATATGTTGATTTCTGTGTTTGCATTTGTACATACCTTTCATTATTGAGTTCATTGCATCATTTTGAGCTTATATTAAAAGTTTCAAACAGATTAGATCACAAGTGCTTATAAATAAGCACTTGTGATAAGTAGTTTCTTCTAAATAAGCAGTTCCACTGTTCAATTTTACTTCAAAATTTTTATTCAAGTTCATTTTAATATTTTAGATTTTCTGGAATTTTTTCAGATTTTTCCAAGCCTTTTTACTATTTTTCTTATTTTCTTTTGATTTTATTCAATTTTTAAATAGTTATTAATTACCAAAAATCCATAAAAATTCAAAAAATGTTGTGAAAAATACAAAAATATTTTTAGAAATTCTTTTATAATATTTTAGAATTTTTAGAATTTAATTTTCATTTTTCCACTTTATTTTTCTATTTTTCCTTATTTTTAATTCATTTTAAATTCCAAAAATCAATTTTAATTCATAGAAAATAAATAAAAAGTCAAAAAAATATTTTTCTTTTTATTAAAATTCTTTTTAATACTTTAAGATTTTTAGAAAATTGTTTTACATTCGTAGGATCATTTTTCAATAAAAGTCGCGTTTTAAATTTCACGGTTGCATTTCCGTTTTTACGTTTTTAACTTTGGTGCATAATTAGCTTGTACTCTTTGCATATTTCATAATTGTTTGTGATTACTTGAATTTCTTGATTGTTATTTTCACTTTCTCACTTTTCAATTCACGGTTTCACGAATCGATATTCTCGATTCCATTCGCCTTCACTGGGAAACGACTCGGGTGATCCGCATTTTACGCAGATCACTTTGATACTATACTATATATTATATAATTGGTTTTTACACGAATCACTACCCTAAGGGGTAGACCCCGTTAAACTAAAAAACTAGCCACCGTGATTATAACTCAACCCTTCTTTTACTCTCACCCTGACTAAATATAATTCAAGAGTACAAAACAATCATCTCATATTCTCATTGTAACATGTGGGTGTGCCAATTGAGTTTGACCAATTAAAAACTAACAGTCTTAACCCAAAATACCTTCTTACCAACCCAAAAGGACATGTTTTGATCCATGTTTAAAAATGTAAGCGCATTCACATTTTTGCTAGTCAAAAGTGCTTGTAAAACATATAATAAAAACTAATGATGTGTCAATCGAGTTTTGACCACTTTTAAATTATCAGTTTCAACCCCAAACACCTCGTTACCTAATCCAATCGTCGAAAGTGACCTGTTTTGATCCATAGCTAAAAATGTCAGCCCCTTCACGTTTATGTTAGTAAAAAGTACAATTTTTGCAAACTTGGAAGCAAAAAAATAAATAAATAAATTAATTAATAAAAGTGTACTTGATGTTTGAAACTGGTGTAGCTTGAATGAACTATTCATCCAAGTCTTATGACCGAAAAAGGGATGGAGGATATTACTTTTCAAAGTTTGTCACCTACAAAACCAAAATAATTTTAAGAGGTTGCACAAAAATAAGAAAACCACCTTAAGCACATCAGACCTTTGCTCTTACATGAGGCCACACCTACTGATCCAAAGATAAAATATATGTAACTTATTTCCCTAATAAATTTGAATGTAAGATTAAAACGCAATTATTCAATAATGAACTGAGAATATAGGCTCCTATAAAATATTAAAACAAAATCGTAGTAGGAGGCGTCACGGTCGTATTTTAAAAAAATATTATTTTTTTTATTAGGTAATATTTTAATTATTATTTTTTAATTTATGAATTTCTTTTGTTGATATACTAAACAAGTAAAAGATAAATACAAAAAGTATAGATAAGATGCAACTAACAATAGGATTAAACATTTTAAATAATTATATTAATAATAAAAACTATAATTAAAAATCGTGAATCAAACAAAACAAAGATTAAAGACAAAATTACACGAATGGTCCATGTGGTTTACACGGATTGCAAGTTTAGTCCCTAAGTCAAAATAAGTACACCAGACATCCTTAATTCTGAAATCTGTCACCCTTTTAGTCCCTAATTTGGATGGGCCGTTAGTTTATCCGTTAAGTTATTTGCACCGTTAGTCATTCGTTAATAATTTTTGCACCGTTAGTCCTCATTTTCTAAAAAAGTCCTCATTTTTTGCACCGTTAGTCACTCCGTTAATATTTTACACTGTTGTCAATCTTTTTACGTTTTCGTCTATTTTTTACTTTTTTGTCAATTTTTTTTACGTTTTTGTCAATTTTTTTTAAAAATTTTTGTCAATTATTTTACATTTTCGTCCATTTTTTACACTCTCGTCCGTTCTTTTAACGTTTTCGTTCATTTTTTTTTACGTTTTTGTCAATGTTTTTACATTTTCGTCCATTTTTTTACGTTGTCGTTCGTTTTTTAACGTTTTCATCCATTTTTTACGTTTTCATCCGCATTTTTACGTTTTCATTTGTTTTCTTATGTTTTAAACGTTTTTTGTCCATTTTTTACGTTTTCGCTCGTTTTTTTGTGATTAGGTAAATATACTAAATGAAAACTTGACATTTGATAAAAATATTTCTGTATCGATTATAAATCACGATTTTGTCCCCTTTCTGCTCCGAATCATCAAAAGTGTAAAACACAAAAGTTGTCCAGAATGATGTTTTACATCAAGACTCATGAGATTTTAACCTGAAAAATGCAAAACAAGGGCTGTTTATTACCAAAACTTAAGCCATTTTTGTTCGTTATCATTCGTTAGTTATATATCAAATCAGGCTCACTGGCTAGTGTATATGTCTTAGAGGAGAAAACTATATGAATATCTTTACGTTTTCATCCGTTTTTCTCACGTTTTTATATGTTTTTGTCCATTTTTACATGTTTCGTCAGTTTTTTTTCACATTTTCATACATTTTAATCCGTTTTTATCTTGTTCGTTTTTTTCAAATAAGTTTGATGATTTACAAAAGTACAAAAATTTACAAGAGTTTATAAGTTTATAAGTTATGAATTTGGTAAAAAAAAATGGCTTAAGTTTTGGTAGGCCCTTGTTTTGCATTTTCTAGTTAAATTCTCGCAAGTTTTGATGTAAAACATCACTCCGGACAACTTTCGTGTTTTACACTTTTGATGATTCAAAACAAAAAGGGGTCAAAATTGTGATTTAAAATTGACACATTGATGAGTGCTTAATCACTCATCCATTTTAGACCCAAAATTAGACCAAATACACCAAATACACCAAATACTAACCAAAAATGCCAAGGGATTGTATGTTTTTGTATTTGTGTATGTGCAGGTACGGATATGTGAAAAAATGAACAAAAACAAAGCAAAACCGACAAAAACGAGCACGAGATTGGAAAAAGGTAAAAAGCCGAAGCCGGGGAAGAAATCTATCCAAGAAAAGCCCAAAACGACAATTCAAATTCTTAAAAATTCAAAGAATGACAAAAGAGACCCTTAGTGGAAGCGTGAAGATATTGACAAGAAAAATACTCCAAGTATTCACAAATTGTCGATTTTGATCCTTTGAAGAACTTAGGAAGAAAAGTCAACTCAAATCCTCCAAGTCACAAGAAATGCATTTGGACCGTTCTCAGTCGTTACGTTTAATATTAAGTTGTATTAGTTACATTTTATAATATTTTAAGCTTGAATTTCATGATTTGTAAAGGTCTAGGGGTTAATTATGCAACAATGTAAAAGATTAGAGAAGCCCTAGCCCCTAGCCTATAAATAGAGATGTAAGCCTCATTTGAGAGGTTGGTTAGTTTTTAGTTTTGGTTAGTTCTAAGGTTAATTTGAGATTTAATTTTTGTCTAGTCTTATTTTTATGTGTTTTATTTTACTTTCTCTCTCTAAAAAGCTTTATCTTTCTTAAAAATCTTTAATTTTTAGTTGTTAAATTCGTGTTTTTATTGGTGGGATTTAAAGTTTATGGTTAAACTAATTAATCTAGTGTTAAGTTTGGTGAAAAACATTAATTTTTAGGCTTTATTTTGGATCAAAATAGTGTTTTGTTATGGTTTTTATCGAGTTATATTTTAAATAAAAGTTTTCGAGTTTGATTTTTTTTTGTATGTTTTATCGAGTTAGAGTTTTTTTACTCTAGGGACATTTTAAAAAACCATCGAGTTAGACAATATATATATGTTTTATCGAGTTAGCAGGTTTAGTTATAGGGACTATTGTGCAATAAGTCTATCGAATTAGACAATATATATATATGTTTTCTCATATCCCAGCAGCCACACCATATCGAGTTTGAACATTTTAGTTATAGGGACCTATGTGCAATAAGTCTATCGAGTTTGAAAATTAGTTGTGTTTATCGAGTTAGGCTAAATAATATAGTAGGGTTTATTATTTGAGTTTAATTTGGCGAGTTAGCCAAGATTATCGAGTACGATAATCATTGCCTCATCGTTTATCGAGTGAGATTCTTTTATGCTTAATATCTAAACGAAACTCTGCCGAATTTTTCTAAAATTTATCAAGTTAGGATTTATTATACCACAAGTTAGTATCTTTTATTTAGTAACGTCATCTAGTAAACATTTATAGTTTAATAATAATTAGTTTTTTTTATTTCTTTTACTTATTTTCTTTTTAATTAGTCTTTATATCCTTTTCATTTATTAAAATTAAAAAGCCAAAAATATAATTTTCCTTTTACGTTATTTTTCTTTTATATCTTATTATTTAGAAAAACTCAATTTGCAATCGTAGGACTAGTATCGCTTTTATTTTTCTTTTAAAATTAGTCGTGTTAAGTTTTCTTTACGTTTTTATTTCTATTTCATTTTTGAGAATGTTTGTTTTACTTGCTAATTTGTTTCGCATTATTTGCTTGTTCTTTTTGCTTTAATTGCATTTTTATTCTCATTTGTAGTATAATAAAAAACCAAAATATTTCTTCTATCCTCATTCACTTCACAAGATTCACAAACCGAGCCGACAAGATCGAATTCAACCCTCGTTGGGAGAACGACCCGGGGAATATACTTTCACGAGCATTTCTTCGGAAAAACAAAACTAATACACTACAAAAGGACTCTAAAATCACACATAAACAATTTTCTCAAATGTCAAATTTTCTTTTAGTGTACTTACCTAATCACAAAAAAATGAGCGAAAACGTAAAAAAAAGGCGAGAACAGATAAAAATATAAGAAAACAGATAAAAACGTAAAAAAAAGGACGAAAAAGTAATAAAATGGATAAAATATAAGAAAACAGACTAATACGTAAAAAAGCGGACAAAAACGTAAAAAAATGGACGAAAATGTTAAAAAAACGGACGAGAACGTAAAAAATGGACGAAAACGTAAAAAGATTGACAAAAACGAAAAAAAATGAACGAAAACGTTACAAAAACGGATGAGAACGTAAGAAAATGGACGAAAACGTAAAAAGATTGACAAAAAAGTAAAAAAATGGACGAAAACGTTAAAAAAAGGACGTGAACGTTAAAAAATGGACAAAAACGTAAAAAGATTGATAACGGTGCAAAATATTAATGGAGGGACTAACGGTGCAAAAAATGAGAACTTTTTTAGAAAATGAGGACTAACGGTGCAAAAAATATTAACGAAGGACTAATGGTGTAAATAACTTAACGGATAAACTAACGACCCATCCAAATTAGAGACTAAAAGGGTGACAAGTTTCAAAATTAGGGATGTCTGGTATACTTATTTTGACTTATGGACTAAACTTGCAATCCGTGTAAACCAAAGGGACCATCCGTGTAATTTTATCAAAATTAAATTATTCATTTTTAATAAATAAAAATATATCATTAGAAAATTAAAAAAAAAAAAAAAAAAACGCATGTGCATGTATTATAACTAGTTTTCAACTAACAAAAATACCATTCAACTCAAATACTCCCTAGTGGTTTATAATTTACTTCTACGAGAGAACGCTATGGTTTCTCATAAGAGTAAAAGGGCCACTTTTTCCTGACATTACTTTTTTTATTTTATTTATTTATTATTTTTTTTAATTTTAATTTTTTTTATTTACCGGGTTTTACCCCAAAAAGAATAAAAGTGCCACTAACTTCCTATTTAATGACAAATCTGGAAGCGGGAATTTTGACCCATCTTCTTATGAATGGGTCAGTCAATGGGTTGTCCGTCAACAGATCAAAATGGGTCAAATATAGAGATCTGTTAAAAGGGCAATGGGTTAAACGGATTCAGAGTTACCCAATGCCTCTATTTAATGCACACAACCTCCTAAATAGTCTTTGTAATGATTAATGTAAATCAAATATTTATTTGATATATTACTTGCTCTGCAAGCCATAGTTTATAACTTGTTCCACAAGTTATCTAACTTCTATATATAGTGTTAACTTAATACAGAAACATTCTAATACAGCAATATCAACGCAAGCTAGTCAACCGATTCTTTACCCAGTTTGTCATCAAATCAAAACCAGTGGATGCATGCATGCATGGCTTCGATAATGTCTGAATTGACTAGTAAGTTATAATAGTTCTTTTTGATTATCATTGTCTTTAGGAGTAGTTTAAACACAGTTGCAAAATCAGTTCATAACATAAAATAATGAAGTTGTAAATTGGAGTTTATGCAGTTGCCCATGAACTTGAAGTGTAAAGATTAATGGCAATAATACATAGATTCGGTAATTTTTATCGCCAATATTGTAGAGTTGCTATTAAAGAAGCTGGTCATCGACCCTTAATAATAAGTTAGTTAACTGACATAAATTTAACGATAAGACTGGGAGTGTTAAAGAATTGGACTAGGGGTGACAATGGTGTCGGTCTGGGTTGATGAGTTGGTATAACTCTAACGTGAACATGATCGACCAGTTTAGTATAGTTACTTATTGTTGAATGCTAATCTCGCGTGATAAAAAGATAATCTCAAATCTAAGATGTATATGTTTATTGAGCTATATGTGCCAATTTTGTCATACCAAATAATGTCGATAAACAATGCCTCGCCTAATTTAGGGCTTGGTTTTCCAACTGTTTTGTGGTAATGATTTGTGAGTTATTATAAGCTACATATATATAATCTTGTAGACTCTTAAAATAGGGTTAGCAAGTGATTTTCCTAACAAAAATCTAAAAAGATAAAGGCAACAACAATTTTTCCTTCCACGTGTTAAACTGCTCCTAGTCTCTTTGCATCTTCTTAAATCTTCTTCGATCTGGTCGCTTATGTTATGTAATCTTTAATGTTTCATGTTTCGATTTTTTCGCTTACTTTTATTATTATTTTCTAGTGAAAACCACCAAACATAAAGAAGAGGAAGAAGTGGATGCAGATCACGCAGTTAGTTTAAAGCAGAAAGTTGAGAATGCGGTTGAGATAAATAGCCATGATGATTCTTATACACCTGGTCAATACAGTCATATAATTTGTCCAATGGTATTAACTATCTATCTTTCATTTGGTTATACTACTCACAAAATAATACTGTAACACATGTTTGATGACATGTCGTACCTCAAAAAAATGACCAAAATACCCTTGACACGTTAGTAAAACGCGTATAGTGTATAGTGAAAGAAGAAGTTAGGTATTTAGTCGGTTCATTTATGAAACGATGCTATTGTACTCTATTAACATCGGAGTTGTTACTTTGAGGTTTTTGGTTGTAGGGCAAACTTTCGGATGTTTGTATCAGTTTTGCACAATATTTGGAAATTGTTATTCTTGTATGTTAATGAGAATATAAATGCTTCTTTTGGTAAGAAAACTGATTTTTTGGTAGCGTTAATTGCTTGAATAATCAACTTTAGCTCAGGCTGCACTAAAAAATTAATCACGGTGCATGCATTAAAAAAGAAGCTGAGATGACCTGTGTGAAAGACTAACCAATTCTATATCTTAGGGTGTACAAAACGTAAAGCGGTACACATGATATTAAATTCCACTTTCTATCTCTATGGAATGTGGTTTGAAGCTTTGTTCATTAAGTTCACTTCAAAGACTCCGCCGTTTATGTAATTTACTTTCTGTTGACACAGTGCAAAGGTGGGCAATCCAAGGAGAGGAGTCTATGGTTCCATAAAGACCAAAATGAGTAAGCCATTTCTTTGTATAACTTCCGTTCCATAAAAAGAAAGAAAGAAAAAACCACTGCACCTTTCACTATAGGGGCCAAATAACTTGCATTTGTACTTCAAGGCTCACATCAGCGTAAATGTTTTCCACAAAATCCACTTACAGTATTGGCTCTTTATCAAGTGCATCAATAGATTTTTCCAATTTAAAGTGTAGATCATATTTAACTTTCTTACGGGTTGAAGAGTGTTTGTTTGCATCTTATTTACTGTCTAAGACTTCTTTTTTACGTTGTATTCAGGAAACTTTCAATGTGGAGATGCTCTAATTTGGAATGTGAATGGGCTGCTGCTCATGTATGTACGCTTGAAATTTATTATTCACTATATTTACTAAATATTGCAGATAAAACTATCTGTCAGGTAATTAATGTTATTGCAGGTCTTGGCTACAAAAGATGAAATCAACAAAGATAATATTCTTCCGAAACCAAGTGAAGAAACCTTGCGATTAGAGCCAATAGGTGATGAGGTACTTGGTTATACTTTTTGTTATTCCAATTAGATAAAAAGATATGCATCATAAATTCGTGATGATGTCTAAAAGTCTAATAATCTTGTTAATTAGTTATCATAATTGTCTAAGCTACAAGTGTAAGAACGCCAAACCTTGTTAACATTATTGTTTAAACACACACACACACCACAGAGACTAATTGGCAATGATATTTTGTGTCTATTCTTCAGCTGATCAAGTACTTCGCTGGGCGAAAGATAACAGCAGATATTTTGCAGAAAAATGCTGTTATGCAAAAGATCAGTAATAAGGTATGGATTTGTGTATTACCATTGATGCTTGTAACTATGATGCTTTAGGTGCTTGACAAGATTGATGATTTTTTTTTGCTACAATGGTTTATATCAAGTTTCATTTTAACTTGCTTAAGACTTGTTAAGATCATTTTTTTCTTAATTATGTCTGGTTTCATCAAATATCGGTACTGGTTATATCGCTTAATTCATGTTACTCATATAAATACGTTACATTCCCTAATTTGTCTGAAAACATCGCTTTTTTCATGAATAGAGTGTGATAGCTTTTACATATAGAAGGAATGGGGAGCTTGTCAGCTGTAAGTTTCGCAACTCAAAGATCAAGGAGTTTTGGCAGGTTGTTACATTTATAATTTTGTACTTACGTATATATACCTGATTTATCCAAGCTCTCATCATTTCAAGTGATGGTGTCTCGTGATTTATATTGCTATGTACTTAGATATATCTGGTTTCTTGTAGCAATTAATTAAAGAGTTTCTTGCTTTATGCTTTGAACTTCAGGCAAAGAATGGAGAAAAGATACTTTATGGACTCGATGGCCTCAAGGAAGGAAATGGCATTGTTATAGTAATAAATCTGACCAATTTGATCCTGTATGTTATAGCTACTTCTATGTCTGTTTGTGCATGTAATGGCTCTACCTCTATGCTGATTGTAGGTCGAAGGGGAACTTGATAAGCTGTCAATGGAACAGGCTGGAATCCCGAACTGTGTTAGTGTACCTAACGGCGCGTCCCAAAAAGTGTCAAAAAAATTACCAACTAAAAGAGAGGTCTCTATTGCCAATAATTTTAGTTTACACCTCTTCAGTTACGAAATGCATATTTTTAAAATGTGATAAATTTCTTCATACTTAATAATTTAAAGTAACTCATTTCACCTGACAGGTTCGGTCAAAATCTATTTTTAACGCATACAGCCTCCTGGGTTGTTTGTATATATTGTGAAAATATTGTCTTTGTAATCATGACTAAAGCATATAATTAATGTTTGTTGCAAACTTAGAAAATGGGAAGAAAAAGTGTTTGTGGGTCAACCCAACCGAAAGGCTTGTTTTGGCCAATACTAAAGATGGCCCCTTTCAATGCAAACCTGTAATCCAACTAAACCTGCCCTTCCACCTTACCCTCTCTTGAAATAATATTTAAAACCTTTCTTAAATATATATCATGCTTCTTCTCTATTAAAAAGTTTTATTTGTATGATCAGGACTCAAATTTGCAGTATCTATCTGACTGCTACGGACACCTTGATAAGGTATGTAATGTTGTTCTTTTTGGTATCGTTTAAGTTAGTTAATGCTGCCAAGAGGACTCTTTTATTAATACATATTTTCTGTAGGCATCACGAATCGTGTTGGCAACAGATGGTGATGAATGTGGTCAAGCCTTAGCTGAAGTACTTTCAACCGTCCTAGGAAGAGAAAGGTTATATAAAAGTGTCATTGTTACCTTATGTTTGTTCTGCCTTTATAATTCTTTTCATGACAGATCCTGTAAAGTATAAAATGAATGTTTTTTTGGGAAAACTACTAATTCTTTAAACAACTTTGCTAAAAAGATATGATAAAAGTTCAATAAACGAGTAATTCAGATAAGTGGTTAGGAAGAACAGTAAATGAGATAAGGAACGAATATCACAGCACTTAACAAGCTGTGTGCAATTTAGTCTTTAATAAAGCGAGAAAGTATAACTCATTTACTTATGAAAGGGTTGCGCAATGGTTTAATGAACCATTTTAACCCCATACCCATTACACAACTGCGCACCCATCACGAAACCTCTAAAAAACCCGGATAAAGTTATTGATTGGGGCACACTTGGTAGTATTTGTTTCTTTCCAACAGATCTCCTATAAGAAAAATTATAGACTTATAGAACTCAATAACTTATTTTCTTGGGTTCCTTGGAATTCTTTCCTCAGATGTTGGCGTGTAACCTGGCCAAAGAAAGACGATTCCATCTGCAAGGATGCAAATGAGGTTAGGTGTCATCCTTTTCAGTAATTCATTTTTTATTTCTGTTACCGCAAAAAGTTGACATTTCATACTCATTTGTCACAACACAGGTTCTCGTGAAGTTGGGGGCGGAAGCATTGAGGCGCGTTGTTGAAACTGCTGAAAAATACGAGGTGAAAAAGTCTGAACTATATGGAGTATTTTTTGTCTGCACTTGTTAGGATAATGAGACTTAGGAAATGATGTTCAGACTAGTTATAGAGCTTTAAGTTTTGACTGGTAATTACTGTTTTTGCAGATCTTGGATGATCCTACAAACGATGAAGTCAACAAAAAACCAAGTGAAGAGACCTTGCGATTAGAGCCACTTGGTGATAAGGTACGTGGTTATACTTTGTACTCTTTCATTTAGATGAACAAGTCTGTAGTATAAACTCGTAATGATGTCTTTGTTACATTTAATTTAGATGGAACAATTGAGATCAAGATTCTAAAATCAAGTATAAGACTTGTAGGATGAGTTTGCATGTATTTGCTTATCATATAGTATGCCATAGATTCACATTACCATTTATTCATTGATTAAAAATACGGATGGTCCGTCATAGATTCACATTAAACATAAATTTAACAATCAAGCGCATCACATGGGATATTAACCATGAGAAGTACGTAATTAGTTATCAATATGCAACAAGATGATATTGAGAACACTGGTTTATGGATTCGTAGTCTGATACTCTTGTTAATTAGTTATCATAATTGTCTAAGCTACGAGTATAACAATGCCGCTTGTTAGCATTGTTTATACACACACAGATTAACTCGCCAGTAATATCTGCTTCAGTTGATCGAGTACTTTGCTGGGCGAAAGATATCGGCGGACATTTTGCAGAAGAATTCAGTGATGCAAATGATAGATGATAAGGTATATATTTGCGTATTGCCATTCATGCTTGTAACTATGCTGCTTCAGGTGTTTAACAAGATTGATGATTTTTGCTACAATTGTTAAGATCTTGTATTAAACCAACCTGTGTACTACTTGTTCAAACACTTGGTTCTTATTTATGTCTGGTTTCTACAAATATTGGCATTGCCTATGTAGCTTATTTTATGTTAGACATTATAAATTATGTTACATACCCTACTGAAAAATATTTCTCTTCTTTTGCTTGAACAGAACGTGATAGCTTTTACATATAGAAGGAACGGGGAGCTGCTCAACTGTACCTTTTACAGCATAACAAGCAGAAAGTCTTGGCAGGTTGTTACATTTATAACTATTGCTTACATCATCATTATATATACCTGATTTTATCCAAAGTCCTCATCAATTCATTTGATGGTGTCTAGTGATTTATTTTGTGATGTACAAAGATGTATTGATTATTTGAAGCAATTATTTAAAAAGTTTTTTCGATGTCTTTTATGAATTTCAGGCAAAGAATGGAGAAAGAATATTATATGGACTTGATGGCATCAAGGAAGGAAATGACATTGTTATAGTAATAACTCTGACCAAATCCATTTATAAAGTTATAGCTACATCAATGTATATTTGGGCATGTAACGGCTCTAACCTGATGCTAATTTGTAGGTTGCAGAGGAACTTGATAAGCTGTCAATGGAACAGGCTGGAATACCGAATTGTATAAGTCTTCCTGTTAGCGCCCTCCAAAAAGTGTCAAAAAATGCTTTATCTGAAAAAAGAAAGGTATTTTTCTGTTTCGGAAGAAAGTTCCCTTTTGCATCTGAGATCAAACCAAAAAATGTTGAGTTTGAAGAAGGTTGTTTTTCCTCATGCACTTAAATCTTGAATATGAAGTTTAGGTATTCATGGACTAAAAAGGAGAGATAACTAGGCATCAGGGCCACTTAGCATCTTAGTTAATGAATAAATCGGGACAAGGAATTTTGACCCATATGCTTATGAATCGTTTTCTTATATTTTGAACATAGTAAATGGGTCAAATCAAAAAGTCAGCTACAAGGCTTGCCGAAATTCTATTTTTAGAAGGCTTGCCCAAAGTCTATAATTGTGAAAAAGTTGTCTTTTTCATCACAATCAAAGCATTGGTATTTATTACAAATTCGGAAAATTGACAAGATACTGTTTGTGGATCAACCCAACCTAAACTGGCTTTTCTTTTCTTTTTTTATTATTATTTTTTTATTTTTATTTTTAATTTTTGGTAACCATGATTTCCGACCTTTTGGCCAATGCAAACTTGTAATCCAACCAAACTTCCATCTTACCACCTCTTAAAGTATTATCTATTTGTTTCCGCACTGTATATAAAAGCTTTCTCAATTATATATCACGCTGCTTATCTAATATATTTTTCTTTGGATGATCAGGACTTGAAATTTAAGTATCTGTTAGACTGCAACGGAGTTAAAAACGTATGTAATCTTGTTCTTTTTTGCTTTCGTCTAAGTTAGTCCATGCTGCCAAGATGACTCATTTGGTACTCTCTCTTACATTTTCTTTAGGCATCTCGGATAATATTGGCTATACATGGTAACAGACCTGATCCAGGCTTAGCAGAACTTTCATACGTCCTTGGAAAAGAAAGGTTATATACCTGGCCATTTTTCCCCATGTTGTTCTGCCTTTATAATTCTTTTCATGATGAATCCTATATTATGAGTGTTGTCTGGGAAAAATACTTATTCTTGTCACACAGGTTTGTTATAAAGATGTTTAAAAAAAACCATAAATGAGTAATTCAGATAATTAGTGGTTACGAAGAACAGCAAATATGACAAGGGACCATATCGCAAAACTTAACAAGAGGTGGCAAGTATGACCAATTTAATTGTGAATGGGTTGTTTGAACGGTTCACTGGGTCATACTATAACCTTTAGCTATACAGGAATATGTTAAATTACTATTGTAATACTAACATTTCTTTAACTATAATTAGCACATTTTATATTCATTATAAAATATACAAAATGACCCGTTTAATCGAATCCTATCTTTACCCATTACCAACCCCTCCCATCTCGATACCTCTAGAAAAACCGGGATAAAGTTTATGATTGGGGAACTCTTGGTAGTATTTTGTTTCTTGTCAACAGATGTTATAATGTAAGAACTTATTTTCTTGGGTTCCCCAGAATTCTTCCATCAGTCACGTTTTTCTTCCAATATTCATTTTACCTCCATAAAAGCTTGTAGGGAACAAAATGTGACAGTGATATCTTATCATCTTTTACAATCCTTTCTCAGGTGTTGGCGTGTAACCTGGCCAATGAAATACATGAATGCGAATGAGGTTACATGTCATCCTTTTCATTGATTCATTTTTATTTCTGTTACCGCACTAGTTGACATTTCATACTCATTTTGTTTTATAGGTTCTCGTGCATTTAGGGGCAGAAGCATTGAGACGCGTTGTTGAAACTGCTGAGTTATATGAGGTGCAGGAGTCAGTCTGAAAACTTAATAGAATCTTAGTTATTGCAAATCGATATATCAAACCTTTTGTCATTTTGTTAAGTGAAGATATAATTATGAAATGCATGTAGAACCTTTCGTGTGAAAAATTTACTTGTACATGTGGAAGTATGAATTTTATGATTCTTGGTAGCTGCTATGCATGAAGTATCCCTTATTTCGTGTGATCAATTTACTTGTATTATTATCATTATTATAAATTGATTGTGCACTTTGTCAGCGCCAAAAAAAAAAAAAAAAGTCGATTTAAAATGTTTCGATGTTGGATTTATAAAGTTTTAATGATTTATGATACCGGTTACTTTTGGGTTTACAAGTTTTGTAATGCAAATGATGATGTAGATTTTTCTTATTAACAATAATCAAGCATGGTTACGAACGACCATGGGGAGTCATGGGCTCATGATGCTATTGTGACGTGATATCGGCATGTCATCTACGCTATACAAGTCATGCATCGTAGTTGCTTACATGCACATATCATAAAATGTTTTACTCTTGTACTGTCAAAAGAACAGAGCTTAGATCAAAACGTTTGTAACTCGGTGGTAAACGTACTAGTTTATTTTTCTTTGAATATAATTTAACATTAGATTAAAAAAATAATAATAAAAAAATATATACAAATAAATAAATGGTTTAGTTTTTAACTAAGAATACCAATTTACAAGCAATAGTTGATTGACGACTTCATTTTTACATAATTTCATTATATACAGAAGTGTAAGTGGTAATAATAATAATAATAATAATAATAATAATAATAATAATAAAAAAGTGATGTTATAAAATAATAATAATAATAATAATAATAATAATAATAATAATAATAATAATAATAATAATAATTGATGACGTATAGTCTGCACTCGGGTCACGAACCCGACCAATGAACACTACTAATGCTCAAACCCGTCACGCGTGAGCTATTATAATAATGATTTGGACTATCATAATAAGGACTTGGGCTCACGAAAGCCCAAACTCAAATATACTATTTGTGGTCTTGATAATGATCTTTTATTTATAGGATAAAGATCAATAGACCGGAGAAGGCGAGATACGCCGAAGAGTAAGGAGCACGAAACCAACAAGGATTTCGTGCCTATATAAAGAATATCACGGTTCTCATTGAGGTATCATCTAAAAACCCTAACCCTTCACTATAACCCTAAAACCGATTACTTACTCTCACGCCGGAGGATAATCGTGAGAGACAATCCCACGATAAGCCTAACAGTGTTGTTTGCTTTCTTAGTGCGCATGTCTCAAGCAGTAAGATCCAATTGATACGAGAACAGGAACCCAAACAAGGAACGCCTAACTTTTGTATCAACAAGTGGCGCCATCCGTGGGACCCTACACTAAGAACTAGAATGACGAAGCATGGAAACACAAACCAGCGGACTCCGCAGTTGAAGAAAACACATGGTGACCCTCAAGGGAAGAAACATCAAAGTGATTCGACCTCTAAGCAGGCCTCTGGAACAACCAGTGCGCCCAGGCACCAAGAATCAAACCCAGGTCTGATCTTTCCGACGGCAGAACTGCCGACAGGGACTACCCAGGCCACTACAGCAACCACTAGCGCGAAAGATCTACAGCGCACTCTCTTCACCACTCCCCACCAAACGGCGCCCATCGCAGACACCACTGAGCCGCCTTGAGCGCCTAATCGAGACAGGGGGCCTAATGTGGAAACAGACATCGTCCTCGCGCTAGAAGGAGTCGCGCCTGAATTAGCACTAAGCGATTTTGTGTCTCAAAATTACGAAACCTTAGCTGCCCTTATGCAACAGGAGGTGGAAAAAAGGTCAAGTCAGAGCCTGCAAGCCCGGCTCAACTTCGGCCCTGAGTATGAAGCATCCCCACCGCGCTATCGGAAGGAGAGGCGTGAAAAGGATAACCGCCGACTTCCAGTGTTCACTAGGGTTGGAAGGAAAGCTGTGGATGATGAAGCAGCTGATTCGCAGTACTCGGAGGAGCATGAAGACGATGGAAGGCGTACCAATGTCCACGCTAGGCTTGGTAGTCGCAGGATTCAG
This sequence comes from Artemisia argyi, assembly GCA_030686995.1. Lineage (NCBI taxonomy): Eukaryota > Viridiplantae > Streptophyta > Magnoliopsida > Asterales > Asteraceae > Artemisia > Artemisia argyi. The sequence goes on from CM060687.1 coordinate 88,402,836, forward strand.
GATAGACTTGGACGACAGCGCTCACCAAGCGAAAGTCCTCCAAGGTCTAGTAGTAGGAGAGTTCATGATAGGCTTGGGCGACAACACTCTCCAAGTGAAAGCCCTTCAAGCTCGGATTCCGAGCCGCAAAAGGGTCAACTCCTCCTCAAGTGACTCCTCAGACAACGAGGACAAAGAAACAGGAAACTGGAAGTCCAGGAGAAGATATCACGATGAGGAAGACGAAGATATATCCCTTCCTTGGCGCCGCCAAAAGGTTGACGCATTCACACGGCGCATGAGCGATTTTTCAGAAGATAAGAGACGGCGCATGCCCGCCAATGTTAAACATATGATGGGATGGGTGATCCTGATGACCACCTAAAAATTTTCGAATCAGCCGCTACTATCAAAAATTGGCCACAACATGTGTGGTACCACATGTTTAACTCCACATTGGTGGGGAATGTGCGAACCTGGTTCAGTAAGCTGCTACGAAGAAGCATAGACGGGTTTGAAGAGTTACGAAAGGCGTTTCGCTTGAACTTCACTCAAAGAAAGAAGTGCGCCAAGAACCCTGTCGAACTTGCTAGGGTAAAACAGCGCCAAGGGGAATCCACAAGTGCTTATGTGGAGCGCTATAAGGATGAATGCATACACGTCAAGGCATGCTCCAAAATACTAAAGATCTCAGGGTTTATGAATGGGATCAATAACCCATAACTTATCAGAAGGTTAAATGATAAGGTTCCCCAAACCTTTGATGAACTGATGAAGCGTACCAGGTCCTTTATCCAAGGGGAAGCAGCTGTTGCTGATAGCAAGAAAGGTTACTCAAACTATAGGTTACAAGAACAGCCCAGGAGACAATCCAATGATCAGAGTAGCAACCGTAGCAAAAACTACCGCAGTCAGGGAAGCGGACGAGATAATGACAAATACACTCCACTAACGAAGACTCCAAGGGAGATATTTGTGACAGAAGGTGCAAACTTCTCGAAACCTCCACCAATGCGTTCCCCAGAGGATCGGTGCGTAGGTAATGGGTACTGCGAATATCATGGACAAAAGGGCCACACCACCAACGAGTGTGTCCAATTGCGCCAACAAATTGATAAATTAGTGAAATAAGGTAAATTGGATCACCTCATCAAGAACATCAAGGAGGGGAAAGAAAAACAGAAGAATGGGAGCAAAAAAGAGACACCTAAAGACAAGGCTGACACCATCTACATGATACAATCATGGCAGCGAAAGACTAGGCAAAAGGTCAGCCAAAAGTTTTCTTACGGGAACGAAATCTGTTTCCCTACTCTAGCTGCGGACAACACAGTAGTGGAACCGCTCACCATTGAGATACATACGGGGGGTCACGATATCCACCGCATGTATGTTGATGGAGGGGCATCCGCAGACATCATGTATGAACATTGTTTCAAAAGGTTGCGACCTGAGATACGAAGTCAGTTAATTCTGGCCACGACGTCGCTGACTGGCTTCACAGGAGAAAAGATATGGCCCATGGGGCAAATACGATTACTTGTGGTCGTTGGTGATGAGCAACACTCCACGGCAGGCTGGATGAATTTTATGGTAATCAGATCTCCTTCGCCATACAATGGCATTATTGGAAGACCAGGAATATCGGCTATGCGCGCGGTACCGTCCACAGCACATGGGATGCTCAAATTCCCAATAGAAGGAGGCATTGTCACCCTCTACAATACCACTGTGTCACCTAAAGAATGCAACACGGTTACAAGTGAGACGGCACGCATTCCAGAACAACACACAACTAAAGTGTCAAACCTGAAGGTCGCAATTCATCCTGATTACCCGGAGCAAGAGGTATCGATTGGGGGATCGCTGTCTGACAAAGGCAGAACGGGCGTGTGCGCACTCCTGCAAAAGGATCTAGACATATTCGCATGGGAACCAAAGCACATGACAGGCATGTCACGATCGATTACAGAACACATGTTGAAAATCCGACAAGGATACCCTCCAATACGGCAGAAAAAGCGCGGCCAGGCTCCAGAATGCGCAAAAGCCATTCTAGAGGAAGTACACAAGCTTGTAGACGTAGGCATCATGCGATAGGTCTACTACCATGACTGGCTCTCCAATCCAGTGATGGTAAAAAGGAGTGATGGCAGCTGGAGGATGTGCGTGGATTTCACTGATCTCAACAAAGCATGTCCACAAGACTGCTATCCACTACCAGAGATAGATTGGAAGATAGAATCTTTTTGCGGATACCCCTTTAAATGCTTCCTAGACGCATACAAAGGGTACCACCAAATTCAGATGGCTAAAGAAGACGAGGAAAAAACAGCCTTCCATACAAGTCAGGGAGTCTACTGTTACACAAAAATGCCCTTTGTCCTAAAGAATGCGGGAGCTACCTACCAGCGATTGGTAGACAATGCATTTGAGAAGCAAGTAGGCCGCAACCTGGAAGTCTGTGTTGATGACCTTGTCATAAAGAGTCATACCAAAGAAGAGTTGGTACGCGACATTGAAGAAACATTCAAAACACTAGGAAAGATCAACATGAAGTTAAATCCAAAGAAGTGAACTTTTGGCGCTACAGAAGGCATGTTCCTCGGATATTTGATAGAGCCTGATGGCATTAAGCCCTGCCCAGAAAAAACAAAGGCTGTCGTCCAACTCCCTTCACCTCGCACATTGAAAGAAGTCCAGTCCTTGAATGGAAAATTAGCTGGGTTGAATCGATTCTTGTCCAAATCAGCGGATAAGTCACTTCCTCTCTTTAAAACACTCACAAAGTGTACAAAAAAGGGAGACTTTCGTTGGACTACAGAAGCGGAAGAAGCTTTTCAACAGCTTAAGCAACACATAGCAGCGCTTCCCACACTAGTCGCACCCCGACCAGGGGAAGAATTGATTATGTACTTGTCTGCAACTCATGGAGCAGTCAACGCGGTGCTATTGATAGATAGGAACTCCATACAAACTCCAGTATACTTTGTAAGCAAAGCACTCAAGAAGACAGAGATTAACTATACCGCAATGGAAAAGCTGGTCCTAGCTTTAGTATTCGCAGCTAAAAGACTGCGCAGATACTTTCAAGCACACCCAATAGCAGATATCACGGACCAACCTATCAAGCTAGTTATCTCTGAACCCGACGCATCGGGGCGGTTACAAAAATGGAGTGTGTTACTAAGCGACCATAACATCTCTTATAGACCACGCATTGCGATTAAGGGGCAGATACTAGGAGACTTCATCATTGAGAAACTAGATACCGATGCTCCACCTTCAAGAAGCGAGGTAGAACTACAGGAACCATGGGTCCTATTCACGGACGGATCTTCGTGCGTGGATGGGTCAGGCGCAGGCCTTATCCTCACCAGCCCAGAAGGAATGGAATTCACTTCGAACTGCATTTCAAATTCACAGCCACGAACAACGAGGCAGAATATGAAGCCCTAATTGCTGGATTACGCATTGCAACTAGAATGGGTGTACGGAACCTAGAAGCAAATGTCGATTCCCGATTAGTAGCCAATCATGTGTTGGGTGAATATGTGGCTAAAGAGGATAACATGGTCCAATACCTCGACAAGACCAAATCCATAATCCAGAATTTTGGCAGGTTCACCATTAAACAAGTTCCTAGAGGGGAAAACAGAAAAGCGGATGCACTGAGCAAAATCGCATCTACAAGCTTCGCGCACCTGTCAAAACAAGTATTGGTGGAGACCTTGAAGAACAAATACATCTCGGAGATGGAGATATCCACGGTGATAGAAGAGCAGGATCCTACGTGGATGACACCTATCATCGAATTTATAAGCAAGGGTATATTACCCCATGATCAGAAGGATGCTCGACGGATACGGCGCACAGCGCAGAGGTTCGAACTTCGAGATGGTGTCCTCTATCGACGCTCATTTCTACAGCCATGGCTTCGGTGCGTTGGACCTCTCCAAGCAGATTACGTACTCCGAGAGATCCACGCCGGTTCATGTAGTATGCATTCAGTACCACGGTCCGTTGTAGCACGAGCCTTGCGGTCAGGATACTATTGGCCTACTATGCATCGCGATGCGCGGGACATGGTAAAGAAATGTAGCGACTGCCAGGTCTATAGACCCATCCCGCGCCAACCACAACAAGAGCTAACGCCTATCACTTCATCATGGCCATTCTATAAATGGGGTATTGATATTGCAGGCCCCTTCCCTGTTGCAGCAGGGGGACTGAAATTTCTCATTGTGGCTATAGATTACTTCACTAAGTGGATTGAGGCAAAAGCAGTAGCAACTATCACAGGCAACCAGGTAAAACGCTTTGTTTGGGAAAACATTGTATGCCGCTTTGGACTACCTGAAGAAATTATTTCGGACAACGGAAAACAATTCTGTGATAACCCGTTCAAAGACTGGTGCGCGCAACTAAATATTACACAACACTTTGCGTCAGTTAAGCACCCACAAACCAATGGTTTGGTGGAGCACGCGAATCGTAGTCTGGGCGAAGGTATTAAAGCGCGTCTTGACAAACACAAAGGAAGATGGGTGGACGAATTGTCGCATGTTTTATGGGCGCACTGCACGACAATCAAAGTTAGCACTGGAGATACACCATTTTCTCTTGTCTATGGGACAGAAGCTGTCATACCAGCTGAAATTGGGATGCCAACTATTCGTACGACAGAAGTCAATGTCACAACCAATGACGACGAGCGACGTATAGACTTGGATCTGTTGGAAGAAAGGCGCGAACGTGCAGCTATATGTGAGGCAAGAGCTAAGTCAAAGATGAAGGGATACTATGATGCTAAAGTCAGAAGCACTTCATTCAGGCCAGGCGACTTTTTATATCATGCTAGTGATGCAAGCCACGCAGAAGATACAGGAAAGCTTGGACCAAAGTGGGAAGGACCCTATGAGGTCACAAAAGCACTAGGCAAAGGCGCATACAAGCTGCGCGATATGGATGGCCGTGAACTACAACGCACATGGAATATTTTCAACCTCAAGAGATGCTATCTTTTGGAAAGGCTACGGCCTACGCACAGACACCTCCGCACTTTAGTAAGTGCTCAATAAATGTCCGTGTATTTACATTTTGTTTTGTTTAGGGAAATGTCTTTTCTTTTTTCAAAAACTTGCAAGAATTAATCAAATATCGCGGTTTCTAGCTAACTCCGTGACACATTTAACTTTATTGCTTACATATTATTTATGTCTCAATATTGTTGATCTATCTTTTTACCTACATGGCGTGCATGCATTTATCAAAACCCACGATAGCAAAAGGATGAGTAAACCTAATAAATAACTCGTTGAGTAAGAGAGTTGCAAACCCATCAACATTGGATCACGTATCCTTGTTAAACACCTTATTCTCAAGACGTTGGAGTAAGTTCAATGCGCATCCCATGACGGATACGCAACAAGGCACACCGTGCGCGTTTAACAAATTAGGAGTCAAGACTCTTGGTTCCTTGATATGGTGTTTGCAATACGCTGCAAGTTAATCCATACACTTATGAATTTTTTATTCACACACACACACACACACACACACACACACACACACACACACACACACACATATATATATATATATATATATATATATATATATATATATATATATATATATATATATATATATATATATTAAGTTATGGACTTCATATATAACTATAAAGGATCATAGATTCTCCATTCTTTTCTAAGTACGTTTTTTATCACAGTTTAACTCTTGGATGTCTCTTATGCAAAGACAAATAAACTAAGTACAAATATGATGATACAAATATGCGTACAAACCAACTTTATTTTTATCATAAACTATGAGTTTATACAAGGGATAGATTCAACACACATATGCAACAAAAAATGTGAACCTATTTCAAAAACAACCTTCATACTACAAGAGCTTCTACGCTCTGGACTACTAACTTTGTACGCTACATCCCCAGCTTCCTCAAGCCTCTTCAGCAGACTACTATCCTCGGATGACACTGTCGCCACACTTTCCCCGCCACGCTTTCCGCTATAGTTGTTAGTCTAGCATACGGGGTTGCACCCTGCGCATACTAGACTGGGGGGACATGATGACGTATAGTCTGCACTCGGGTCACGAACCCGACCAATGGACACTACTAATGCTCAAGCCCATCACGCGTGGGCTATTATAATAATGATTTGGACTATCATAATAAGGACTTGGGCTCACGAAAGCCCAAACTCAAATATATTATTTATGGTCTTAATAATGATCTTTTATTTATGGGATAAAGATCAATAGACCGGAGAAGGCAAGATACGCCGAAGAGTAAGGAGCACGAAACCAACAAGGATTTCGTGCCTATATAAAGAATATCACGGCTCTCATTGAGGTATCATCTAAAAACCCTGACTCTTCACTATAACCCTAAAACCGATTAGTTACTCTCACGCCGGAGGATAATCGTGGGAGTCAATCCCACGATAAGCCTAATGGTGTTGTTTGCTTTCTTAGTGCGCAGGTCTCAAGCAGTAAGATCCAATTGATGCGAGAACAGGAACCCAAACAAGGAACGCCCAACTTTTGTATCAACAACAACAACAACAACAACAACAACAACAACAACAACAACAATAATAATAATAATAATAATAATAATAATAATAATAATAAAGTCAGTTATATCCGGTTTTTTGAAGAGGCAAAAAGGTAGGAATGTCTACAAGTAAAAGAACTATATGGTTCCATTATTAGAATTAGGTTAATTCCCTTAATCGTTTATTGATGACCAAATCAAATATATATAATTGAATACAAGACATATGCGACATGAGGTGAGATCTATCAAAAACAATTAGCATCTAAAGTACATATAATCAAATCCCAACCATCCATTCCCCCTCCATCTAATGGCTTAGATTAAACCAAAAAATACAAAGAAGGGCAAGATAGTAAATTTAGAAATCACAATAAATAAATAAAAAAAAAACTAAAAAACAAAAAAACAAAAACAAACTACTCCCTATCATAACCACCTCTAGTTTCTCTATCATCCAAACCAAAAAATAGATCTGACATCAAAAATCTCGCCGGAAAAATCATCTAGTTCACCGGATTAATCATGAACCCGTCGTGTTCATCAAAAACACTGTCGCCGCCGCTGGAATTTTCATCAAACAAATCTCAAGCATCATTAACCCAGTCGGAATGTTCAATTAACATATCGGAAGCATCATCAACCCAGTCTGAAATCGCTGGATTAATCATGAATTCAACGAATTCATACAAAACACCACCACCTCCATCAGAATCATCAACAAAACCTCCGGAATGTTCAATTAACAGATCGGAATCATCAACAAACCCTCCGGATTCTGTAATAAACACGTCAGAAGATGATTTAGAACAAGATAAAAATATACATGGTAAAAATCCCTTAGAATTCTCAATTTTTTGTTTAATGATATTAAAAATGTGTAAATCCCATAGGATTCATAATGAATCCTATGGGATTCTAATATTTAATGTTATGAGAAGTCTAAAATCCCATAGGTTTTGTTTTAGTGAATCCTAAAAGTGATTCCCAATAAATACCATGGGATTCACTATTTATTCAGCATGAATCCCATAGGATTCACAATGAATCCCATGGAATTCATTGTTGATTCATTATGACATACACAAGTAAATACCATGGGATTCGTTGTTGATTCACTATGACATACACAAGTAAATACCATGGGATTCATTGGGAATTCAATCAATTTATTTATTATTATGATATACAATTGTAACTCCCATGGGATTTCATAAAAATCCCATGGGATTCATAGTGCATACAATCCATTGTGGATTCATTATGAATCCCATGGGATTCGTTAAGACCCCATGGGATTCTTTATGAATCCCATGGGATTCATTGTTTGAAGATTTCTTAATCCCTTGAGATGCTGCTTTTTATATACAGATTCTATGAAATCACCAAGACCAACTTTATATGAATACACTGAGACACTGGGCGGATCGGAATATTGGGAGCCTCATGTAGAAGGAATTCCTATACCAGAAGAGGGAAAATACTATAACACTCTAGATGAAGCTATAGAAATGTATGGTAACTACGCTGAAGCCGGAGGTTTTCAAATTAAAAAAGCGGGAAAAAAATTAACACAATCTGGAGTGGTACAACTCAAATACATCATGTGCAATAAAGAAAGAGCTCCGAGACATATTAATATCAATACTTTGGATGCTAAAGATAGTGACAAACAAAAAAGAAATACAATGATGCATGTAACAGGTAGTAAAGCTCTCTATTATATTTATGAGATTATTTCTGAATCCCATGGGATTCTTTCTGAATCCCATGGGATTTGTTTTTGAATAACATGTTTTTAAAATATTTTTTTTATATAACAGGTTGTAGAGCTCGTATAAGGTTAGAATTGGATGTTGTTTCTCAAAAATACCAGATAGTTAAGTTTATTGCAAAACACAACCATATGCTCCTCCCAAAAGAGTACAAACATTTTACAAAAAAGCAAAGAAGAATGACACAAGCAGAAAAAATGTTCGTTGTTAAAGCTGCAATGAACAAGATTGGTCCAACACGGGCTCACAACTTGTTAACGAGTATGAAGGGAGGGTATGAGTATGTTCATGGGACAGTTGATGATTTTAAGAATGAAATGCGGGATGTTAATATGTTCATTGGGGAAAGTGACGCACAAATGCTTATAAATAAAATGGAAAACAGAAAGATATATGTGCCAAACTTTACGTTTCAGTATAAGGTAGAAGAGAGTGAGTTAGTGGCTTTGTTTTGGGCTGATGAAGTTGTAAAATACAATTATAAGGAGTTTGGAGACATAGTATCATTTGAAGCAACATTCAGATGTAACAAGTAAGTTTTATATTTAAATTAGAAGAGATTCTTTATGAAATCCCATGGGATTCTCAGGAAATCCCATGGGATTCTCATGAAATCCTATGGGATACACAGATGAAATACCATGGGATCCACCCTTTTAGATTGTGTATGTAATTAACAATTATGTTATTTGATGAGGCGAAAAATGAACCACTTTTAGGGGGTCATTTAAGCTCGGAATTGAACTTATTTGATCAAATATTGCCCTAAATCGTTCCTTTTGTGATTTTAGGTACTTTGGGAGAGAAATCTGGAAAAGGAAGCAATTCGGACGTTTTTGGAGCATAAAAGTGAAGAAAACGCCAAAGACTTAATTTTCCATGCTGGAGACAGTGCATGACGGCGTCAAGAGGAAAGAGATGACGGCGTCAAGAGTAAATCCCAGGACGACCCAGTAGAAACATGAAGGCATCACAAGTAAAGAGTCAAGAGTTAAATGCATGACGGCCTGCATAAGGTGTACACATGACGGCGTCAGACCCAGATCTAGGCAGTCCGAGGAACTATTTGGCGGCGAGATGACGGCGTCACACAATTGTTCTTGACGCCGTCACCCTCTAAAATCTATATATAGTTTTCTAATTTTCATTCATAAAAGAGGAACAAGTTTGGAGAAACCCTAAGGCCGAACCTTGTACGAATTTTACAGCTTTTTCAAGGGTTTTCAGCCCTTGAACCCTTACATGTGTAATTGAGATAAGTCTTCTCTTAATTCAATCAATATGTCTATGTGTTGGTTGTCTATATCTTGTGCTTGTCTTGATTCCACCATGTTAGGCTAGATCTATCTTGTGTTTGCTTAGATCTAATGAAACCTAGATGTTGATTATGTGTTGATTACTTGTTTGTGGTTGTATTGGATGAATGATTTCAGTGTTAGGCTTAAGAAAACTGGCAGATCTCCAATTGGTAACATGCTTGAACGTCTTAGGAAACATGAACCGATGTGTACTAGGTTTTATTGGTTGTATTTAATGCATGAGTAAATTCTAATGATCCCATGTTAGGAGCTTCTTAGCTGGCTCGACATAGGAGTGAAGTAGGCACTCATAGGATTGGAGAGTTAAGTACGCCACCCCATAAATGGTATTAAGGAATACAATCCATCATCCACACAACTATAACAAGTAATTAACGTGTAAAAGATATTTAGGGAGTAGTGAAATCTAAGTAAACACATTTCTCCCACTTATTGCTCACAACCTTCGTATAATTAGTTTATTTTCATTTTTAGTATTTTATTTTGATTGCATCTTTAGTATTGGGTTAGTTGACTAGCAACTAATTCCGCCCAAATCCTTCAAACCCGAGATTTTAATTTGCTTTCCTAAAAATATAAAAATATAAAAAGAATCATCCCTCATCTCTAGACCTAGTCTTTAGGTTTTCTAATCCTAGCGACACTATTCCTAGCTGAACGATCAATCCCCCGGTACTTGTCATTATACTATACTACATCGATCAGGTACACTGCCTGGTGGGGGTTGTAAGCTTCTCAAGATCCCTTGAGAGGTAAAGCCTGGTGCAATCCCTACACTACCAAGTTTTTGGCGCCGTTGCCGGGGAATAGTTATTTTCTAGGTTAGAATCTCTTTTTGTTAGGTCTACTTGCTAGATTCCTTTCTAGTAAGATTTTATTTTTAATTTTTAGGTTCTCTTTAGTCTATCTTATTTCTTTGAGTTTTTGTTCGTAACTTTTCACCACCCGACATCATGGACGATAGGAACATCTTTGAACCCGTCATCCCACCACAACAAAACCCACCACTAGAACCTCTTAGGCCCCGAACCTTAGGAGAGTATTCCCGACCTAGCCACCAAGGCTATCGAAACACCATTGAGCACACCGGAGCTAATGTGACCCCCTTGCGATCCGACACCATCCGGTTGGTGCAAAGCGGATGTGCATTCCATGGACTTCGTTCCGAAGATCCAAATCAACATCTTAAGGACTTCCTTAAAATCGTAGATTCCATAGACCTAGATGTTGCAACTAGAGAGACAACCCGATTATGCCTATTCCAATTCTCTCTACATGATCAAGCTAGTCAATGGCTTGAGCGTTTACCCGCGGGATCCATCACCACATGGGATGATCTCACCACTTGTTTCCTTGCTCAATTTTTCCCACCGGGGAGAACTACCAAGCTTAGAAATGACATCTTGATGTTCCAACAATGTCAAGGTGAAACTCTTTATGAAGCATGGACTCGTTTCAAGGACTTACTCCAAAAAGTCCCTCATCATGGCATAGATCTTTGGCTCCAAGTCCAAATCTTTTATGACCATATCGATCTCTCCACGAGGCGAGCCATTGACCAATCGGCCGGTGGTAAGCTACGTGATTTAAGTGCGAAACAATCATGGGAACTCAAATAAGATCTTGCTCTCTATGACAACGAAAGTTGGAATGATCCCCGTGATTTGAACAAAACGGTCAAGGCAATATCTTTGCCTTCGAACTACTCTAGCACTCCCGACCATAGGATCATGGAACTTGAGGACCAAGTCAAGTTTCTCATGAAATCTTACGAAGCTCCTAAACCTTCAAGCCAAGTGAACAAAATCACTTCTTCATGCGAATTATGTAGTGGTCCCCATGACACTCGTTATTGTGTGGAACTCCCCAGAACAGCTTTTGCGGACTACGCATCCTCGCGTACCAACGAAGCGGGAGATAAGTGGTACACTTTCAAACCAGAGCCAAACCCTTACGGTGATTCATACAACCCTTCTTGGAAAAATCACCCAAACCTTAGGTGGAAACAAAACCAAGCCAATTCTTCCAATCCACCTAATCGTTACCAACCAAGCGGTCCACCCTCCAACAGTACTTTCAACAACAATCCTTCTAATAACTATGGTAGTACCAACAATCTTGAAGGATTGATGTCTAAGTTCATGGCATCTCAAGAAGCTCACATAGCTAGGTTTGAAACCGAATTCAACCAACAACAAACGGAGATGACCAACAAGATAGATAACTTGTTGAAGGCCCTCAACAACCAAGCGTTAGACACACCTAGGAAGGACACTAGGGACACCAACAACGGAATCCAAATTAAGGACCCCTCATCATCCAAACATGTCCACTTTGTCAATGTTGTCACCATTATGCCAATAGATAAGGAGATAGAAGAAAGTGACAAGGATGAAGTTGGAGTAGAAACCGAGACTAGGGATGAAAGAAGGGAAGTTGAGGTTAATAGGGGAGAGAAGTTAGAGGAAGTAGAGACTATAGAAGAGTACTTTGATAAGTCGCCCACCAAGGAAGAACGGGAATACCATAAGGATTTATTCGATAGTCCCGAGAGACCATATATCCTTGGCACACCCCTTATCAAAATAGGAGACCCCTCTAACATCAACATACCATGCAACATCGGGCATATGCATATATGGAAAGCTTACATCGATCCTAGATCCCCTGTAAACATCAGGACTAGGACTTATTACAATTGGGTGATGAAGAAACAACTTGATTATAGGATAATGCCCAATAAGAATTTGATAAGTAATTTTGTAGGAAGAGTGAAGGGATTGCATGTGATTATAGGTAGTTTCACTTATGAGATCGATTTTATGATAGTAGAAGATACTCGTCCGGTGATAGATGATTGCCTAAGCCAAGTAATATTCGGAAAACCATTTATTGAGGCCACTAGGATGAGTTATGATCCGAATTTAGGGATAGTTAGATTCAAGGAAGAGAATGATGAGATTGCCTACCAAATGCCCTACAAGATTGAGCAATACCGCCTCCTCTCTAATATAGAAAAGGAACACAAACAAGCAGCTTACTATAGGAATGATGAGGATAGACGTAGAGGAGTAGAGTATGTGAAAAATAGGATGCTTGGCTTCTACAAAGAATGCTTGCAACTAGGTCCGGAGTACAAAACGGGTTTAGAAGACGACCTAGAGAGTGAAACCAACGATGAGGTCACGTAGTAACCCATGACCTTGAGTCTAGCTACAAGACTTATAAATAAAGAAAAGCGCTTCTTGGGAAGCAACCCATGCTTTGTGTGATTTTTAATTTTGTTTGTTTGTTATTTGCTTCCGTATGCATGCTTTATTTTTGATGACGTATAGTCTATATATGGGCCACAAGCCCAAATATTAAACATTACTAAGACCTAAAGCCACCATGCGTGGGCTATCACAACTTGGGCCGCACCAACAAAGGGAATGGGCTCACATAAGCCCAAGCCCAACTTAACTACATATACGGTTTAGGTAAGGATCTTCTATCTATGGAATAGATATCCTTAACCCGGATAAGCACCATGGGTGCGAAACGTAAGGAGTACGAACCCTACAAGGATTCTGCGCCTATATAAGGAATGACATAATTCTCATTCAAGGTACGATACAAAAACCCTTAAACTCTTTTACGAGAACCCTAAATCGATTACTTACTCTCACGCCGAAGTCTAATCGTGGGAGACAATCCCACGATAAGCCTAACGGTGTTGTTTATTTTCTTAGTGCGCAGGTTTCAAGCATTAAGAAGCGAATTGGTACGAGAGCAAGAGCCCATAATCAGGAACGCCCAACTTTTGTATCAACAGTGGTGCCATCCGTGGGACCCCTACTGAGAACTAAAGAACTAGAATGATGAAAAATAAGAATTCAAGCCAGCGGACTCCGCAGTTAGAAAAAACACGTGACCCCCAGAGGAAGAATCAACAAGATTCAACCCCTAGGCATGTTGCTGGAACAACCAGCACACCTGGTCACCAAGAGGCAGGGACAACCCAACCTCTTCCAGTGGTAGAACCGCCTGTAAGGACTACCCAAACCACCACAGTGGTCCCAAGCGTTGAGGAACTCCAGCGTACCCTCTTCACTACTCCTCACCAAACTGTACCTACAGTGAAAAATACTGTACCACTGGGCGCGCCTAACCGAGATAGGGTGCCCAATACTGAGGCAGACATTCTTGCAGCAACTGAGGACACACCCAACCTCACGTTGGGAAATTTTGTATCCCAAAATTATGAAACCCTAACCGCCCTCATGCAAGAAGAAGCAAGGAGAAGGTCAAGTACGAGCCTACAAGCTCGGCTCAATTTTGGTCCTGAACGCGAGCCATCACCACTGCGCCACCCACGAGGAAGACGCGTAGACAATGAAAAACGGACTACTATCCACGATAGGCTGGGTACGACATCTGATTCACAATACTCAGAGGAATATGAAGGCAGCGAGAGGCGCACTAATGTTCACTCCAGACTTGGCAGTCGAGGGATACAAGACCGATTAGGACCTCAGCATTCACCAAGCCAAGGATCCTCCAAATCTGGGAGCAAGAGAATTCACGACAGATTGGGGAAAAGAGTGTCCCCAAGTGAAAGCCCCTCAAGCTCTTCTTCTGAAGGAAGCCGACGCAAGCGCCGCAAAAGAAACTACTCTTCCTCCAGTGACTCCTCGGACAACGAGGATAGGGAAACAGGACATTGGAAATCAAGAGGAAGACGCCGCGAAGAAGAGAATGAAGACATATCTCTTCCATGGCGACGCCAAAAAATTGATGCGTTTACACGACGCATCAGCGATTACTCCGACCATAAAAGGAGGCGCATGCCCACTAACGTGAAAACATATGATGGAACAGGTGATCCGGATGATCATCTAAAGGTTTTCGAATCAGCAGCTACTATCGAAAATTGGCTGCAACCTGTGTGGTGCCATATGTTTAATTCTACATTGGTAGGGAATGCGCGCACATGGTTTAGCAAGCTCCCACGACGGAGCATCGGGGGGTTCGAAGAGTTACGTAAAGCATTCCGTCTCAATTTTACCCAAAGAAAGAAGTGCGCTAAGAACCCTGTTGAACTAGCCAGAGTAAAACTGCGCCAAGGGGAATCAACCAGTGCTTTTATGGAACGCTTCAAGGATGAGTGCATACAGGTCAAAGCGTGTCCCGAAATTCTAAAAATTTCAGGGTTCATGAATGGGATTAACAACCCAGAACTTATCCAGAAGCTAAATGACAAAGTTCCCCAAACTCTCGATGAGCTAACAAAGCGCACAAGATCCTTCATACAAGGAGAAGCAGCCGCTGCGGACAGCAAAAAGGGTTACTCGAATTATAGGCAACAAGAACAACCTAGGAGACAATCCAATGATCAGAATAACAACCGCAGCAGGATTTACCGTAGTGGAAGAGACAATGACAAATATACCCCTCTCACAAAAACGCCGAGGGAAATATTTGTAACAGAAGGTGCAAATTTCCCAAAACCTCCACCAATGCGTACCGCAGAGGAAAAGCGCAAAGGGAATGGATACTGCGAATACCATGGTCAAAAAGGCCATACAACTAACGAGTGTGTCCAGCTACGACAACTAATTGAAAAGTTAGTAAGGGAAGGTAGAATGGACCACCTTGTAAAAAACATCAAAGAGGGAAAGGACAAACAAAGGAACGGGGGTAAGAAAGAACCTCCCAAAGAAAAAGCTGACACCATATACATGATACAGTCATGGCAACGTAAAATAAAACAAAAAGTCAGCCAAAAATTCTCTCGAGAAAAAGAGATATCCTTCCCTACTCTAGCTGCGGACAACGCAGTTGTAGAACCTCTAACTATTGAAATACATACGGGGGGACATGATATCCACCGCATGTACATTGATGGAGGAGCATCCGCTGATATCCTATACGATCATTGTTTCAAAAGA
Organism: Artemisia argyi; assembly: GCA_030686995.1. Lineage (NCBI taxonomy): Eukaryota > Viridiplantae > Streptophyta > Magnoliopsida > Asterales > Asteraceae > Artemisia > Artemisia argyi. Next base: position 88,418,425 of record CM060687.1, read on the forward strand.
CTGCGACCAGAAATCCAAAGTCAATTGATACCAGCAACAACGTCGCTGACAGGATTCACAGGAGCAAAGATTTGGCCCATGGGGCAATTACGCTTGCTGGTGGTCGTAGGAGATGAACAACACTCAACAGTGACATGGATAAATTTCATGGTAATAAAGTCTCCCTCACCATACAACGATATCATTGGGAGACCTGGAATATCATCCATGCACGCTGTGCCATCCACAGCGCATGGGATGCTCAAATTTCCAGTTGAAGGAGGAGTTGTTACCCTCTATAACACAACAGTACCACCAAAGGAATGCAACGCAGTAACCACTGAGGTGGAGAATATTCCAGAACAGCGCACAGAAAAAGCACCAAACCTAAAAGTCGCTATTCACCCCGATTACCCGGACCAACAAGTTTCAATTGGAGGATCTTTATCTGACAAAGGTAAAGCAGCCGTGTGCGCACTCCTGCAAAAGAATCTAGATATCTTTGCATGGGAACCAAAACACATGACAAGAGTGCCACACTCCATCACGGAGCATAAGCTACAAATCCGACAAGGATATCCCCCAATACGACAGAAGAAGCGCGGCCAGGCCCTAGATCGTGCAAAGGCTATTCTGGAAGAAGTACACAAACTCGTAGACGCATGCATCATGCGCGAAGTGTATTATCATGACTGGCTCTCTAACCCAGTAATGGTAAAGAAGAGCGATGGCAGTTGGAGAATGTGTGTCGACTTCACCGACCTTAACAAAGCATGTCCACATGACTGCTACCCACTGCCAGAGATAGACTGGAAGGTAGAATCCCTGTGCGGATAACCTTTTAAATGCTTTCTAGACGCATACAAAGGGTATCACCACACTAGTCAAGGAGTCTACTGCTACACAAAAATGCCTTTTGGCTTGAAAAACGCAGGCGCAACATACCAACGATTGGTGGACACAGCTTTTGAGAAGCAAGTAGGTCGAAACTTGGAGGTCTACGTTGACGACCTTGTCATCAAAAGCCACACAGAGGATGAACTGGTGCGCGACATAGAGGAGACGTTCAAAACATTGGGACAAGTAAACATGAAGTTAAATCCCAAGAAGTGCACCTTTAGCGCAACTGAAGGCATGTTCCTCGGATACTTAATAGAACCTGATGGAATCAAGCCTTGCCCAGAAAAAACAAAAGCTGTTATTGACCTTCCCTCACCGCGCACACTCAAGGAAGTCCAGTCATTAAACGGAAAACTAGCAGGGCTAAACCGTTTCCTATCTAAGTCAGCAGACAAATCACTCCCTCTCTTCAAAACACTCACGAAGTGTACTAAAAAGGGAGATTTTCGCTGGATTGATGAAGCAGAAGAAGCTTTCCAACAGCTAAAACAGCACCTAGCATCACTCCCAAAACTTGTCGCACCGCGGCCAGGGGAAGAGCTAATAATGTACTTATCTGCAACCCATGGAGCAGTTAGCGCAGTACTATTAACAGATAGAAACTCCATCCAGACACCCATATACTTTGTAAGAAAAGCACTGAAGAAGACGGAGACTAACTATAGAGCCTTGGAAAAGCTGGTCTTAGCTCTAGTATTCGCAGCTAAAAGACTGCGCAGTTACTTTCAAGCGCACCCAATAGCTGTAATCACAGATCAGCCAATCCAACAAGTTATCTCTAAACCTGACGCATCACAAAAGTGGAGTGTACTGTTGAGTGAATATAACATCTCATATAGACCGCGCACTGCAATAAAAGGACAGATATTAGCTGATTTCATCGTTGAGAAGCCAGATAGCGACAGTCCAACCTCTACAACCAAAACAGATCTGCAAGAACCCTGGATTCTGTTCACAGATGGGTCTTCATGTGTAGATGGATTAGGCGCAGGCCTCATTCTCACAAATCCAGAAGGTATGGAACTCACCTATGCGCTGCGCTTCGAATTCACAGCCACAAACAATGAGGCAGAATACGAAGCCCTACTAGCTGGACTGCGCATCGCAATCCAAATGGGTGTATGCAACCTGGAGGCAAACGTAGATTCTCAGCTAGTCGCTAACCATATGCTAGGTGAATATGAAGCCAATGATGAAAACATGATCCAATACCTGGATAAGACCAAGTCCTTAATTAAAAACCTTGACAGGTTCACAATAAAACAAGTGCCTAGAGGAGACAACAGGAAGGCTGATGCGCTTAGCAAGATCGCATCCACAAGCTTTGCGCACCTATCAAAACAGGTATTGGTAGAAACCTTACAAAATAAGTCAATCTTGGAGATGGAAGTATCCACAGTGATAGAAGAACAAGATCCTACATGGATGACACCTATCATTGAATTCATTAAGAAGGGAGTCTTACCACAAGACCATAAGGACGCTCGAAGAGTGCGGCGCACAGCGCAGTGATTTGAACTACGAGACAACATACTCTATCGACGCTCTTTCTTACAACCATGGCTCAGATGTGTTGGACCTCTTCAAGCAGACTATGTACTCCGAGAAACCCATGCTGGATCATGTAGCATGCACTCAGGGCCGCGATCTGTGGTAGCAAGTGCTCTACGGTCGGGGTATTATTGGCCAACTATGTACCGCGACGCACGTGATCTGATAAAGAAATGCAGCAATTGTCAAGTACACAGGCCAATTCCGCGCCGACCACAACAAGAGCTAACACCCATTACCTCACCATGGCCATTTTACAAGTGGGGCATTGACATCGCAGGACCCTTCCCAGTTGCAGCAGGAGGGCTAAAGTTCCTCATCGTTGTAATACCTCAAATTCTAAAAGATGTCAAATGACCAAAATGCCCTTGAGTTTAAAATTTTGTAATATTAATAGTAATTAATATCAAATAAAACCCTAGAAATGGGAATTTGGCCACATATGATCAAAATAAAATATGTAAGGTAAAATATGACATTTTTGTAAACATGAGAAAAATAAAAATTCTGTATAAATTAAATAAAAATCGAATTTTAATTTATTATATATATAAATATTGTTTAAAAAGGAAAACAAATCCTAAAACAATTAGGAAACTTATGTAATCTTTTATTTAGAGTTTATCACAATATTATTCAGTAAATACAAGTTCTATATCTATAAATATACATAGAAAAAACGTTTATATATTTTATAAACCTTAATCGATTTTCAAAAACCCATAAACCGACTTTAAATCTCATATAATCGATTCTGATTTTTCTGGAGCACACCTATATTTTTCCTAAACGCCTTATAAACTTAAGAACACAAGAAAAATAAGTGACAAGGCTGAGGTTGATCGAATTGAGCTTTGGAGGTTTGTTTGTTGATTTTCAATTAGCCGAGAGTCCTAAATTTGTACTGCTTCATTCACAAGTTCTAAAATTATTCTGGTATTTTTCTAACACTTTATATATTATATGTCATCAGTATAAAATAGTAGAATCAAACCATGCATGATTATTTGATAGTATGAATTTTAATGAGTTATAAACCCTAAATCGAACATAAATTATGAATTCGATTAAAAATAATTTTATGAGCCAAGTTTGTATTTTTCTCAAGACCTATAAGTATCATGTAACACTCAAAAAATATGTTTGATAATTTTTGAAGTCTATATTAAGTATTGTGGAATTTTGTTATAATCGGTTAAATAGTAAAAAGAAAATAAAAAGGAAAATAGAGAACTAGGGTTAGGGTTAGGGTTTTTGGTATGGAACCTGGTTATTAATGATGTTTTTAAGGTTATAATTAATGTGGTAATGATTGGGTAATTTAGGGTTAGGGTTTGATGAGTTTTTGTATTAACCGATTTGATTTAAAAAGTAAAAGGGTATGTTTTATAATTTTATAAACTTGTGGGTAATTTTTATAAGATGTATTTGATCAGGGGGAATTGAGAAAAATATAATATGAGGGTGTCATGTGTTAAATTTGCAACTAAAAGGTTTAAATAGTAAATTATATAATTAAGGAGTTTAAATTGGAAATTTTATAACTTAAAGGGTTGAATTGTAATTTTCATAATTTAAAGGTGTAAATTGTAAATTACTAAACTATAAGGATTATTTTGTAACATATTAAAGTTAAAGGACTAATATGGATAATAAGTAAAACTACTAAATCGGAAAGTTACTAAATTGGGAAGAAGATTTAACATGGAATACGAATAAGTAAATAGTTGAACAAGTTATTAATGAATAATACATCGTGTGTAGATTTCCGAAGAAGAGTACTATTCTGTTATTTGATCTCTGTCAGCTTTGCTTTTGTTCGAGGTACGGATATTCTGACCTTATTCTTAAGGTTTCCTTCGTGATTTCAACTTCTGTTACGAACTTTCTGTTTTGAACCTTCTGATTTAAACATTTGCTATGAACCTTCTATTTTTGAACCTTTGATGTGAAAACTTTGATATTGAACTTTCTGATATGTAAACTATGTTTTGAACCCCTAAATATGAACCATTTGATTACATGAGTTTCACTAGGCATGGGGGTTCCATGTCCGTGTCAGGAATGCACCTCTGACATGACTCTAGGGTAGTAGAGTGATGTTCTGCCACGTCCCTTGGTTTGGCTGCAAATGTTTATGTGTTGGGAAGGGGCATATGGATGCATCCTAGATCTGTTTCTGTTTCTGATATGATATGATTTGTCTGGTGAATGTGGCTGTGTGTGCAATACACGTCCTTCACAAATTCTGGGAGCTAGCTACTCCACTTATATGATTATGATGTGATTATGATATGTTCTGTTCTGAGCTTATGGTATGATTATGATTCTAACTCTGTTTATACAGTTGACTGTATGAATTCCTTACCTAACCTACACATTTTTATTTCCATATCATCCGTTATACCTAAATATGTTTTTCCCAAAATATATCACTTGTACTTCAACATTTATATTTCGTTTCAGTTTGTTATATATCTGTTCACTGGGCTTTTTTAAGCTCAGCCGCATTTTCTTTTCACCGCGTTAGGTAATCAAGTTAGCTTTGGGATAGCTTTTGGGGATTGAGAGTAGAGTTGAATTGAAGATTTTGACCATAGTCATTTAAAGTAAGTTACTTATTTAAGACTTTTGCTTTTGATCTGTTCTGTTTGTTCTGATGTAACACCATATTATTGTGACATTTTTACCCTTGTCGGGTTGGGGTGTTACAATCGTAGCCATAGATTACTTCACAAAGTGGATTGAAGCAAAGGCGGTGGTGAGCATCACGGGAAACCAAGTAAAACGCTTTGTCTGGGACAACATTGTCTGTCGCTTTGGACTACCTGGAGACATTATATCAGATAATGGGAAACATTTCTGCGACAACCCATTCAAAGATTGGTGCGCACAATTGAACATCACGCAACACTTCGCTTCAGTAAAACACCCACAAACCAATGGTTTAGTTGAGCGCGCAAATCGCAGTCTAGGTGAAGGAATAAAAGCGCGCCTCGATAGACACAAATGAAGGTGGGTGGACGAGCTCTCACATGTCTTATGGGCGCATCGCACCACAATCAAAACCAGTACTGGCGACACGACATTCTCCCTTGTCTACGGAACAGAGGCCGTCATACCAGCTGAGATAGGAATGCCAACTATACGAACAGCAGAGGTCAACGTCACAACAAATGACGAGGAGCGGCGCATAGACTTAGACTTACTGGAAGAAAGACGTGAACGCGCAGCTATACGCGAAGCAAAGGCTAAGGCAAAAATGAAGAAGTATTATGATGCAAAGGTCAAACACACCTCCTTCAGGCTAGGAGACTTTGTATACCGCGCCAATGATGCGAGCCACGCAGAAGACACAGGCAAGCTCGGACCTAAATGGGAAGGACCCTACGAGGTCACTGATGCGCTCGGCAACGGCGCATACAGGCTGCGCGATATGGAAGGTTACGACCTAGCGCGCACTTGGAACATCTGCAATCTTAAAAGATGTTATTTTTAGGCAAGGCTACGGCCATTACACAGACACCTTTGCACTTTAGGATGTGCCCAATAAGTGTTTGTTTTTTCTTTTCTTTCTTAGGAATTGTATTTTTACTTTTTCAAAAAACTTGCAAGTATCAATAAAATGTTATGGTTTCTAGCTAACTCCATAACGTATTTCACTTTATTGCGTACATTCCTATAAATGTCAATATTGTTATCTTATATTTTTGCCTACATGGCGTGCATGCACTAATTAAGACCCACGAAGGCATAAAGGATGAGTAAACCTACTAATTCACTCGTTGAGTAAGAGGGTTGCAAACCCATCAACATTGGATCACACATCCTTGCAAAGCACCTTACTTTTGAGACGTTGAGGTAAATTTTTCGTGCACATCCCACAAAGGGTGCGCAAATATTAAGTACACCGTACAAATCTTAGCAAATAACGAGCCAAGACACTTGGTCAAAAAATAAAACTTAGCAAACATTAATGCAAGTATATTCTTAAGTCATACACTTAATTTATACACAACAAGTTATCTTATTCCATCTTTTTACATAAAAGAAAAAGACAACTACTGCATCACAAAAAAGATACACCTTGTTATTTACACGATAAATATACAAGCTACAACAAGAAGCCTATATGCTATGACGATGCTCAGGGCTATCTTCCGGTGCAGCGGAATTCCCCGCCTCTTGAAGATTTCTCAAGAGCAATGCATCCTTAGGAGATACGGTCGGCACACTCACAGGGACCCCATCAGACCTGGGAATATGTGCAGCGCCTACACCGCATAAGACCGCCTTGCCCGAAATCCCTTTTTTCTGGGCAGCTCTCTGCGCGTGGCGCTCCAATACCTCCTTCAGAGGAATCTCCCGCTCAACGGGAAAAGGGTTCAGCATATGGAGAGGCTGCACAAACACTGGAACTTGCCGCTGCGACTCGTCGGGCTTAAGGAAGTAGTCCGGCTGCGCCTCTGCATCCTCCAAAATATGACGCTCCAAGGTCAACCCCTCCATAATTACCTTTATGGGGTTGTCCTGGTCGCTCTCTAACCGTGCAATATGAGGCAGCTCGAGAAGTTTCATTCCCTCCATGGCCTGCACCAGCTCGTCGTACGCACCCGCGTTATAGCCAGGCACCTCAGTCAAGGCCTTGTTCAATAACTTAGCCTCATGGAGATCCTCCATAGCTTGCGATCTCCCACGCTCTACAGCACACTGCACCACTTTCCCAAAAGCCTCCAACACCTCTTGGGATTCCAAAGTGCCCATAGCGGCCAGGCGCAGTCCATGACTGATCAACCACCTACATCAACAAGGATAACTTGTGTTAAAAATGAAACAAAACAACAAAAAATAACAAAGGCATAAAAGCTGAAAAGAATGTACCTGCGCTCAGCAATGGTTGACATCAGATGAGGGTATAACTCCTCATCATACTTTATGCTCAGACCACGCAGCTTATTCTCCTGCACCTGGACAATCTCCTCCATGCGCTCCTTGAACTTAGCAATGTTCGCGAAGTGCTCCTCCTTCTTCTCCTCAAGATACCTTACTGCCCAAGTAAGGTTGGCCTTGAACTGATGAAGTTGTCCGCGCGCCTGCTCTATGATAGAACTCATGCACATGCCATCTTCTAAGAGTTCTTAGACCGTTTTGGACTCCATGTTGTTTAGACATTGATCTAGGATAAACTATAAGCACAATGATAATAATAAGCACAGCGGAATAATATAAAGATTATTATTATTATCAACAAGGTTCTTCGTCATCATCTCTAACATAATATTTATAATTTACAGCCCCAATCCTACTTGATCAAGGTAGAACGACCTTGAGGCTATACTAAACTAACACTAACACTAACCCTAGGCGTTTTCCCAAATCCCTACGCCTAGGTTCCCACACACACACACCTTTGGTGTTTACATCTTGTACGTACTATTTAAAACTAATGACCCATGTCCTCTTTATATACTAGAGGATTAGGGTTTACAAGAGGAATCATAATACAATTAGGAAACTAAATATTATTCTAGAATCTTCCAAATCCTCCATCTTTTTGTAGTTTCCCTTCTTGTCACTTCAAGCCCTTCATGTTTCATTCTTTTTGTTTTGTATCATCAAATCAATAAATATAATTCCCAACAATCTTCCCCTATTTGATGATGACAAAACAACCACGAATCTTGTACGAACTTCCCTAGACGAAGTAGAGAAGTTGAGATAATTAAATCTCGCCATGAATGAAACAATCTTGTCTTCCCCTTAAGCCATGCCATGCCACTCCAAATCTCTTCTAACATCTCTTCCCCTTTTTGTTATCAACAAATAGGGAACATATAAGCAATAGAAACTTCCCTTTGAGTGGTGCATGTACATCAAATGATTAAACACATAATAAGATACTTCCCCTGAAATTAATGTGTTAACCATCTTCATGATTCTTCAAATCTGTAAGCTCCTTGTAATGATCACTGATGAAGAAAATCAAGTATAACGAATTTGATGAAGAAGTAGAATTTCCCAAACTTGTGTCTTAAATCTTTACTATCCACGTAACTTCATACTTATACCCAACCATAAATATAAGTAGACCGCAATCCCTTGACAAAATCCTCAACTAATATGAGACACTGAGCACTACAATGTAACTCCTTCAAGTGATAGCCAATGTGCGTATAGAACATCATAAGAAAAATCACACATTGCTAGATTCATCAAGCTATATGATAAGAACACAAACCTGTGAAACTCAACTACAACATCAAATAAATGATAATCAACCTTCTTCGTAACCAATTAAACCAATAAACCAAATAACGAGCCTTTTGAAACCTTTAAGAACATAAACCAACTAACCATCTTGTGTGTGTGAAACTAATAACCTGTGTGTGTAAACTGATATCAATCAAACTCATTGCGACTTCCCCTTACTCCTTATAACACGCAGCAGTACTTAGAATAGTCGAGCAGTACTTTGGAGATAAAAGTACTTTGAATCAGCAGAAGTACTTTGGAGAAGTACTTTGATTCAGCAGAAGTACTTTGGAGATAGAAGTACTTTGAATCAGCAGAAGTACTTTTGAGAAGTACTTTGATTCAACAGAAGTACTTTGATTGAACGAGCAGTACTTTCAATGAGGTGAAGCAGTACTTTGAGCATAGCAGTACGTTGAAGCAATGGAGTAGTACTTTGAAATAATCCGAGCAGTACTTTGAAATAACTTCAAAGATATACCTACTTGTAGCTTGAACATACTTATCAACATCAACAACTCGCTTTTAAAAATATATTCCTTGAATCACAAACTTAAATCTTTCACGTCAGGTTCATCACCAGTTATTGGTATAACAACAGAATCCTTCATGTACGTATTAGGGTTCATTATTGGTTTAATAACCAATTCACCAAGGCTAATACATAAAACCCAATCATGCACATCAGTAGTATTGAATGGTTTAGAGTTTTTAAAACAAAAACACCATCAGGTACTTGAACCAGCAATCTCCATGAATAAAGCAATTAAATCTGATCCAAACCAACTTTCGAACACGTATAATCGACACCAAGCAGCAAATAACCAACTTCCACAATGATTTAACAAGAAAAGAACCAAATTCAAGAAGTTGAATCATGAAAACCCTAAAAAATTTGAAACTTTCACCTGTTGCAGTAGCAAACTTCGACAATTTATATCTTTTTACTGAGAGCTCAGATCGAAGATCCCTCCGGTGGAACTCTTGCTTGATATGTTGAGAACCTCCAGTAAAAATTTCAGCCCGATCCAACGGTTAACGAAGGAGATATCGCTGTTTGAAAACAGCCCTGCAGAAAGGTTACGAAAATTATACCAGTTATGAATTTTTCTTCTTTTCTTCGAAAAACCTTGTAGATCCCTAGATCGAGAGCCCCCTTGCTCTGATACCACTTGATAGAACTCATGCACATGCCATCTTCTAAGAGTTCTTAGACCGTTTTGGACTCCATGTTGTTTAGACATTGATCTAGGATAAACTATAAGCACAATGATAATAATAAGCACAGCGGAATAATATAAAGATTATTATTATTATCAACAAGGTTCTTCGTCATCATCTCTAACATAATATTTATAATTTACAGCCCCAATCCTACTTGATCAAGGTAGAACGACCTTGAGGCTATACTAAACTAACACTAACACTAACCCTAGGCGTTTTCCCAAATCCCTACGCCTAGGTTCCCACACACACACACCTTTGGTGTTTACATCTTGTACGTACTATTTAAAACTAATGACCCATGTCCTCTTTATATACTAGAGGATTAGGGTTTACAAGAGGAATCATAATATAATTAGGAAACTAAATATTATTCTAGAATCTTCCAAATCCTCCATCTTTTTGTAGTTTCCCTTCTTGTCACTTCAAGCCCTTCATGTTTCATTCTTTTTGTTTTGTATCATCAAATCAATAAATATAATTCCCAACACTCTAGCTCAGCCATCGCGGTCAACTTCTCATTGGTGACCTTCTCAGTGAACACCCTGACGGACCCCACTTCCGCCTACGCTTCAGCCAGCTGCGCACGGAGCATAGTCATCTCCTTATCTTTTTTGGCGAGAGTGCTGCTCTCCCCGACGTACCTCGTTTTCAACTGACCCACCAGCTCAGTCTGACGTGTAGCAGTAGCAGTCAACTCATCCATCAGTCGCTGCGCGGATACACCCTCATCAACCTTCACTTCCCCCTCCTTGTTTTCATTCTGCGGAGGGGATACCATCTCCACGAAGGCTCCATCACCCTTCGTGGCATCATCACTACAAAACATGAAGGAAGCAGTTAGTACATATTACGACAAGTAATAAAAATATAAATGACGCATGAGGAATACGACTTACATAAACGGAGAGGTCTTAGCAGATTCCTTATCCGCACCAGGAGCGGATGTCTCCTCCTCCGCAGACGACTCTTCATCTCCGATGATATAGCGTCTCCTCTTGGAGGTACCACTGCTACCAGCCTCTCCCTTGCGCTTCAGCTCCCGCGCTATCTGCTCAGGTTTCAACACTTCCTCAGGCTTCAATATTTCCACGCTATCAGATGATTCAGCGTGCGCCTCCTCCTCCTGCGCCATCTCCACATCTGGCGCTACGCTCTGAACGGGCGTTACTTGGAGAGGCGGCGTATCTTCGTGACCAACATCCCCCAGCACAGTTAGATGACCCTGGGTCGCGTCCAGAAGTGGCTGCTCATTCTCCCTCAGAGGGCGCACTCCCACAGTCACCTGCTTTGGTTTCTCCAGCTTCACCACAGCAAAAAGATCCATCTCTGCGCACACAAAAAACAAACAGCAAAAAAAAGAGATTAGTTACTAAACGTGCGCATATAGAACAAACTTACATGATTAGAAGCAGAAGGGACGAACACCCACACCGGCCTTCCTCATCAATGAAGATTGGCACCTCGTCAGCACCACCAAAGTAATTGCGACTCAACCCCACATGCACCAAAAACTCCTCCGGATAAGGGTTAATGGGAATGCGGTTGGCATCAAGGGTCTGCGCATCGGTCAAACTATAGGAACCGGGTGCGGGGCGCCCATCCCTTGGCAACGTGTCTTGAGTATAAAACTCAAAGGGTGATAGAAACACCACGTCGTCAACCCAGAAAAAGTGCTCCCTCCAATGCCTCAGGGAGTCTACCTTCTTTGTATAGCACTGAAGTGCCCCCTCGCGCTTCGCAAAGGACACCCATCCATGCGACCACGTTGTGTGGTAGAAGGCGCAGAACAAGGCAATGGTCGGCTCTATCGCAAGTAAACGGCAGTTTACCTCAAAATTTGACACCTTAGCCGCACCTATACAGTGCAGCTGTGAGATGTGAAAACGATAGTGATTGGGCAAATCGCTCAGAAAAATAGATATCGGTACTCGGTAATTCGCGTACTCGAAAAAACGCGTGTATAGTCCTATTTTCCCTTCGGGGAAATCGGCTATACACGCATCCACGTCTGGAACCTCTGGATGCACATCCAGAGAAATGAAGTAGTCAGACGTAAACTGACGCACATCATCCTCGGTCATCGAAGAGCAAAAATCCTCTAATTGGGCAACCATTTTCATAAGTTTATTAAAATACGCACACAAATTTACCTAATAAAACAGTCACTTTCTTTGCAAAAAAACGCTTTGAAGAAGTGTGCAAGGGTGAGTATGTGTTTTTACTGTGTGTTTTAAGTAAAAAGGAGGCGGTGACTCTTATATAAGGAGTCCAAAAACCCTAGATGAGGCCCACGTGGATCCCACTCATAAAACGCGTGGCTAGAAACCGAAACGGTACATGCACTTTTTCCTGTTTTCCGAGGGACACGTGGACACAACCCCCGATTTTTGAGGCATTTCTTTGAAATATCTATGACTAGGTACATTGTACTCACTATTGGGCGGCAATATTTCAAAGTTCTCCCGCCACGCTTACCGCTGTTGTGCCTAATCTAGCATCCCCGGCTACGAGCCGCGCACACTAGACTGGGGGGACATGATGACGTATAGTCTATATATGGGCCACAAGCCCAAATATTAAACATTACTAAGGCCTAAAGCCACCATGCGTGGGCTATCACAACTTGGGCCGCACTGACAAAGGGAATGGGCTCACATAAGCCCAAGCCCAACTTAACTACATATACGGTTTAGGTAAGGATCTTCTATCTATGGAATAGATATCCTTAACCCGGATAAGCACCATGGGTGCGAAACGTAAGGAGCACGAACCCTACAAGGATTCTGCGCCTATATAAGGAATGACATAATTCTCATTCAAGGGACGATACACAAACCCTTAAACTCTTTTACGAGAACCCTAAATCGATTACTTACTCTCACGCCGGAGTCTAATCGTGGGAGACAATCCCACGATAAGCCTAACGGTGTTGTTTATTTTCTTAGTGCACAGGTTTCAAGCATTAAGAAGCGAATTGGTACGAGAGCAAGAGCCCATAATCAGGAACGCCCAACTTTTGTATCAACAATTTTTATTGTTGGTAGATCATGTTTCTAAACTAAATAGTGGAAATACTTTACTTTGTTGTTTTGGCCTAGTCTTAACTTCACCTAAAAGTATTTTTGCAAAAGATAAGTGTAAGGGGAAACCCCAAATATGTTTTTAAGAAACAAACCGATCATGATTCTCCACAATATAAAGTGAACATGTATATTCGTATTTGTTAGAGTCAAATGCTTGTATTGAGTCATAATGAAGTTTTGCAGGATTTTCCAGGAGGTAGAACCAAGTTTTTCCAGAAATTTTCCAGAAACTTAACATAAGAATTTCTTCAGGTCACTTCTGACGGCGTCACGAGTTTACTCTTGACGGCATCGCGTTTGAAAATCTGGAAATTTTACCGGTTTTGTTTTTCTAACGGAGTCTTAAAGTTTTTGTTGAATTATTAAGTTTTATAATCTCCAGGAAATCTGCAAACTTCATTCCACAAGCATTATATCTTATTTTGTTTTCTAGGATTTAGTAACTTATGTAGATTGCCGCCGATTTTATGTGAGGTTGCCTTGTCTGTTTTCTCAGGATTTACAGGTTATGTATGACAAGAAGATGATTTATTTTTCTGGAAGGGAAGCTTTGATTGTTCATTTTCTTGGAGGAAGATTTAACCTGGTCACCTTATTATCCATACCGAGCGAATCAGAGGAGTATTTGATTTCATTCGTTTTACTTATTTCACTTTTACATTCTTTACTTGAACATTGGGGACAATGTTCATCCTAAGTGTAAGGGGAGGGTAAAATGATGATACCTTACAGATACACTTTCGCTTGAGTTTGTTTGTTTGATAGTAGATGTGTAATAAAACTATGAGAAATACTTGTTAGTGTAATTTTAGCGCCAAATTAAAAAATTTTTACAACATTTAGGAGTGAAACTTTAGCCATAGCAAGCGTCTCATGGATAGGAGATTGTATGACTAGCACAAAACCGTACTATTCAGAAAAATTTTCCACCCAAATATGTGAGGTTCGCCTTTAGATTTGATAGGAAAAGCATTTACTATTAGTGCTTATGAGTGTACCGGTAGCATTTAGATTCTAGAACTTGCGTTAGTGATGCATCCTGAGACCGCTAGTGAGACTACATTCATGTAGTAGGATTTACTACATGATAAGAGGCATTAGGATCACCCTTGTGTTAAACCCGTATCATAATTACTTGACCATTTAAGTCATATTACTCGGCTAGTTAAGTCAACTAATTTTTCCCACACCTTAGCGTTGTACTCATTTTTAGTACACGAAACCCCTAGTACACCCCTCCGAGCCTATCCTTTCGTTTCTAACTTTAAGCATCTTACTTAAAGGAAGAATTTGTTACACCCCACTTAAATGTACACCCAAATCGCCTTAGCCTTCCGTGTATGCGCTCATTTTTAGTGCATTATTGTTATTTGTTAAACCCTAAGTTAACTATCTAATTGATTACATGGTTGCTAAGTCGAGTCATATCCTTGTACATATTGTTTTGGGACGATTGGGACTCATGGGTAAAGTACTTATTTTATGGAGTAATGGGGAAGGACATCATATATTACCCCTATATGTACGTTAATCTTAAAAGTACTCCAAGTGTTTTGATTTTCTTAATTCGAGTTATTAGATTAGTTTATTGTAAAGTATGTAAAAGTTCAAGTGTAAGGGGAATGTTCATCCCCTATGATGTATTATTTTGGATGGTAGGGTAAGAGTGTATGCAAAAAAAAAAAAAGAAAAAAAAAAAAAAAAGGAAAAAACAATGAAAAAGAAAAAAAGAAAAAAAAAAGAGAAAAAAAACATACGGACTACCATCCCTTTTTATTCTATGTTCATTTTATGTTTTTGTTAATTTTCATTTATTAGCTTAAGTCGAGTCTAGTCTTGGCTTAGCAACGCCATATTGTACATGTAATTAACCAAGATTGTTAACTCGCCACCAGTAAAGACTGCCTATATCCAACAAAACCGTGTATTTCATATCCCTACACCTAACGTTACAACCCTTTAAAAGACCTCTTTGATAGTTTATCCTAGGTGCTTACGCCATGTGGTGGAGGTTTGATCCTTTCCCAAGCCTATGGTAATCTATTTTGCTATGACAGGTAGTGAGAGATATTTTCCGTTTCCATGTTGTAATTTATAATTTATTACACCCAAGAGATGTGAGTATCTAAACACTATTTGTGAGGTGTTTGTGTATGACCTCCGTGCTATCTTTAGTCTTTAGTGGAACGATTATCTGTTGTAATTACTTTTATATTAGTGTTAAATGACCCCTAACTTGTATTTTGATTAGAATAAAAGCGCATTTGCTTGAGGACAAGCAAATCTCAAGTGTAAGGGTATATGATGAGGCGAAAAATGAACCACTTTTAGGGGGTCATTTAAGCCCGGAATTGAACTTATTTGATCAAATATTGCCCTAAATCGTTCCTTTTGTGATTTTAGGTACTTTGGGAGAGAAATCTGGAAAAGGAAGCAATTCGGACATTTTTGGAGCATAAAAGTGAAGAAAACGCCAGAGACTTAATTTTCCATGCTGGAAACAGTGCATGATGGCGTCAAGAGGAAAGAGATGACGACGTCAAGAGTAAATCCATGACGACCCAGTAGAAACATGAAGGTGTCACAAGTAGAGAGTCAAGAGTTAAATGCATGACGGCCTGCATAAGGTGTACACATGATGGCGTCAGACCCAGATCTAGGCAGTCCGAGGAACTATTTGGCGGCGAGATGACGGCGTCACACAATTTTTCTTGACGCTGTCACCCTCTAAAATCTATATATAGTTTTCTAATTTTCATTCATAAAAGAGGAACAAGTTTGGAGAAACCCTAAGGCCGAACCTTGTACGAATTTTACAGCTTTTTCAAGGGTTTTCAGCCCTTGAACCCTTACATGTGTAATTGAGATAAGTCTTCTCTTAATTCAAACAATATGTCTATGTGTTGGTTGTCTATATCTTATGCTTGTCTTGATTCCACCATGTTAGGCTAGATCTATCTTGTGTTTGCTTATATCTAATGAAACCTAGATGTTGATTATGTATTGATTACTTGTTTGTGGTTGTATTGGATGAATGATTTCAATGTTAAGCTTAAGAAAACTGGCAGATCTCCAATTGGTAACATGCTTGAACATCTTAGGAAACATGAACCGATGTGTACTAGGTTTTATTGGTTGTATTTAATGCATGAGTAAATTCTAATGATCTCATGTTAGGAGCTTCTTAGCCGGCTCGACATAGGAGTGAAGTAGGCACTCATAGGATTAGGGAGTTAAGTACGCCACCCCATGAATGGTATTAAGGAATACAATCCGTCATCCACGCAACTATAACAAGTAATTAACTTGTAAAAGATATCTAGGGAGTAGTGAAATCTAAGTAAACACATTTCTCCCACTTATTGCTCACAACCTTAGTATAATTAGTTTATTTTCATTTTTTAGTATTTTATTTAGATTGCATCTTTAGTATTAGGTTAGTTGACTAGCAACTAATTCCGCCCAAATCCTTCAAACCTGAGATTTTAATTTGCTTTCCTAAAAATATAAAAATATAAAAAGAATCATCCCTCATCTCTAGACCTAGTCTTTAGGTTTTCTAATCCTAGCAACACTATTCCTAGCTGAACGATCAATCCTCCGGTACTTGTCATTATACTATACTACATCGATCAGGTACACTGCCTGGTGGGGGTTGTAAGCTTCTCAAGATCCCTTGAGAGGTAAAGCCTGGTGCAATCCCTACGCTACCAAGTTTTTGGCGCCGTTGCCAGGGAATAGTTATTTTCTAGGTTAGAATCTCTTTTTGTTAGGTCTACTTGCTAGATTCCTTTCTAGTAAGATTTTTTTTTTAATTTTTAGGTTCTCTTTAGTCTATCTTATTTCTTTGTGTTTTTGTTCGTAACTTT
The DNA here is from genome assembly GCA_030686995.1 of Artemisia argyi. Taxonomy (NCBI): domain Eukaryota; kingdom Viridiplantae; phylum Streptophyta; class Magnoliopsida; order Asterales; family Asteraceae; genus Artemisia; species Artemisia argyi. The sequence goes on from CM060687.1 coordinate 88,435,286, forward strand.
TCACCACCCGACATCATGGACGATAGGAACTTCTTTGAACCCGTCCTCCCACCACAACAAAACCCACCACTAGAACCTCTTAGGCCCCGAACCTTAGGAGAGTATTCCCGACCTAGCCACCAAGGCTATCGAAACACCATTGAGCTCACCGGAGCCAATGTGATCCCCTTGCGATCCGACACCATCCGGTTGGTGCAAAGCGATGTGCATTCCATGGACTTCGTTCCGAAGATCCAAATCAACATCTGAAGGACTTCCTTAAAATCGTAGATTCCATAGACCTAGATGTTACAACTAAATCAAAGCACATACTTTGCATGTGGCATATTGACCAAAAGATTTAAGTAAAGGTAATTTATCGAACTTATAAAAAATGTGTTTCTTATCACATATGATACTATGAATCCCATGGGATTCTGTATGAAACTATGAATCCCATAGGATTGCCTAATGACTCCCATGGGATTGCATGATGAATCCCATGGGATTGCCACATGAATCCCATGGGATTCATTTGTAAATCCCATGGAATTTACATGTGTATATCATCTTATTTATGCTGATAACATGATTCTAAAACTATCTTTATCAAAAACAGATTTGTAAAGAGATATATGTAGAAACAGATTTCAAGAAGCGTTTTAAGAAGATTGTTTGGAATATGTACATGGAACCGTTGGAATTTGAAGAGAAATGGGCTAAGCTGATTGAGGATTTTGGATTGCAAAATCACAAATGGATGACCAAGATGTTTAACCTACGAGAAATGTGGATTGCATTTTTTTTTTTATCGACTCACCATTGTTTGGTTTGATGAGAACCACATCAAGATCCGAGAGTGAAAACTCGTTCTTCAAAAGTTTCACAAGCCCAGGAGCAACACTAGTTAGTTTTATGATGTCCTAGGAATCAGCAATGGAAAGACAACGATATAGGCAAGAACATTTTGACTTTAAAACATTTGACGCGGCTCCAAAATGTCTAACACAATTAGTGATTGAACGTCATTCAGCAAAAGTGTATACTAGAACGATATTTCTGCTAGTTCAAACGGAAATATATGAAGCATGCTGGAATTGTACGATTCAAGATTTAAAGATAGAAGAAGGTTGTGAGATTGTCATGGTTAGAGACAAAAATCTGTGGGTTTATAGAAAAACTAATAAGGAAGTTGCTAAAGAACAAGCAGAGGAAGACAATAATGAAGAGAAGAAAAAGTTTATAGACTATAAGGTATGTTGCTTTTTATTCAGCATGAATCCCATGGGATTCACTGTGAATCCCATGGGATTAGGTATAAATCTATGGTTTTCAGTATGAATTTAAAAAAAAGGTAATTCAAAGTAATTCTTTTATTATTTTTCACAGTGAATCCCATGGGATTCACAGTGAATCCCATGGGATTAGTTTTGAGAATGAATTTGTTACAGTGACTCATGTTGTCAGCATAAAAAACATGATATACACATGTAAATCCCATGGGATTCACTGTGAATCCCATGGGATTAGTTATGAATCCATGGTTTTCAGTATGAATTTTAAGAAAAAAGTAATTCAAAGTAATTCTTTTTTTATTTTTTGTTTAAAACAGGTACTGCGTACAATAGAAGATGGGTCGGTGGTATGCAGTTGTAGACATTTTGCTCGATATGGTTTTCTTTGCCGACACATATTCTTTGTCTTCAAGAACCGAGATATTAACGTCATTCCAAAACAATATATTTTGAGGCGTTGGACAAGGGATATAATACCACCTGAATTGAGAAGGAAAAGAAACAGATATGGGGAAAAAATTTAGAAGTTGAAAGACTTACAAGCGAAGCAACTTCTGTGGTGGACGATTGCTTATTCAGGTTAAGCAATAATGTAGAGAAGATGGGTGAGTTTATAGAAAAGTTGAAGACTTTGAATACAGAAGTGGAGGCTGAGGTTCCAAATCCTCCTTCAAGTAAAACGGGAGATGTGATTGGTGAACATTATGCAATTTCTAATCCTGAGGAAAGAATAGTCAACAATCCAACAAGAGTAGGCAACAAAGGAAATATTACAGAAAAGGAACGCAATAAAAGGCAAAAGAGTGAGAGAGAAAAAGCACTTGGAGTTAAAAAGAAACAAGAGAAGAAGTGCGGCTTTTGTGGAATAAAGACCAACTTGCACACAAAAACAACTTGTCTGGATAACCCAAATAGGCGAAAGCCGAAACGAACAGTTTCTTGAACAAACTTTTATATTCTGATTTTATGTTAGTTCTTTTTTCTTCTTTACTTGAATATTTAGATGATTTGCAAAGGAAATTTCTGAATTTGTTAGTTATTTTCTTTTTTAATTGGATATTTAGATGATTTGCAAAGAAATTTCTGAATTTGTGAGTTATTTTTATTTTTTAATTGAATATTTATAAGAATCCCATGGGATTATCAAATGAATCCCATGGAATTATTTCCCTAATCCCATGAGATTCATTGAAATTCGTTTAAACCAGAAATCATTGAAATTTCTGAATTTGATGGTTATTTTTATTCTTTAATAGAATATTTATAAGAATCCCATGGGATTAGAAAATGAATCCCATGGGATTATTTCCCTAATCCCATGGGATTCATTGAAATTCGTTTAAACCAATTACTTCAACAGAAACAACATAACCCAAATTCAAGGTAAAAGCCGAAACCAACAGTTCTTGAACAAACTTATTATATTCTGGTTTTCTGTTGGTTATTTTTTCTTCTTTACTTGATTATTTAGATGATTTACAAAGAAAATTCTAGTATTATTAGCTATTTTTCTTTTTTTATTTTTCTTCTTTATTTGAATATTTACAAGAATCCCATGGGATTCATTTTCTAATCCCATGGGATTAACAAATGAATCCCATGAGATTATTTTATAACTTCGTTTAAATTTCAACCATTCACAAGAAAATCTATATAAAAATATCATAAAAATCTGATAATATCATAAAAGAAAATCTATGTAAACTAATTACTTTAACAGTTATTGTTCTACCATTAACAAAAGACGAACTTCTAGAATTTGCGGTCATGGATGGCAACATGTTAGCTATTGTCCTAACATTAACAAAAGACGAACTTCTAGAATTTGCAGTCACGTGCATCCCTATTCCTAATTGATGAAAAAATTATAGACAGCTTTTCACCAGGAGGAAGTTTATCAAACTCCAATACTAATTCATAAATATAACCAAACCACAAACCCATTTTCCAAGATCTTCACCGATGTAATTATCCATATGTAACATAGCGAAAACACCACAATCCTTGAATTTTTCTTGGTCTTCCACTTGAGGCTTGCGATTCTTGGCTTGACGTTACGAATGCTAACATGTTTATTGTAACCATATAACTCCAGATGACGGGCAAATAACCTTTTCTACAAAAATTATTAAAAAAAAGAGAGAGCATAAATAACTATAATTATGAGAAAATCACAGATTCAGAATGAATCCCATGGGATTCAGAAAATCACTGTCATCATAAAAGTAACATGTGTCATATGTGTCAATCCCATGGGATTCAGAATGAATCCCATGGGATTGATATGGAATGAATCCCATGGGATTGACATGGAATTCAGAATGATCTGTGAATTAATCAAAAAAGTAACATGTGATCTGTGTCAATCCCATGGGATTCAGAATGAATCACATGGGATTGACACAATAGCAACACTATCCTTTTTTGGCAAGAAAGGATCTGTGAATTACTTTACAACAGAAAAGAAAGTACTTACAAGAAGTTCACATGTATCTTCTTACTTTTCCTCATACGTTGCTCAACAATTGCTGTTATCTAGTATCGTTATTGTTGTAACCCTTTTAGTAAGGCTGAAGACAACGACAAAGAAATGGCCCGATTTGCGAATGGGAAAAAAAGCCAGTTTAAACAAAACCAAAAAACATAATAAAAACGACAAAAAGTAAAAACAAAAATAAAAATTTAAAGCAAAAAAATATAATTTTACCAATTCAATGCCTTTGAGAGCTATGCCACCAACATCATCTTTAAACTGAGCCGAAATTTCTTTTTCCAATTTTTCATCCTCAGACTCCAATGTTCCATCAAACATAGTTATCGGCTGTATATGCGATTTTACAATATGATGTTACGATATAAATTGATTTGGGGGGTGTTTGGTAAGTCAGATAAGCAGTTTATTTAAAACAGTTTACTAAGCAAATAAAAAAATAATTACTTACAATACATCATCCAGTTGGGAAAAAGTGTCGCGATGGACAACTAGCTTCTCTAGAACGATTTTCATGATTCAGAATTGCAGCTAAACAATCAATTACATTAGCATCAACCTCCAAACCGAGTGCTAATGTCTCCATATTCAAACGCATTGAATATGGCTCCCCAGAACGTGTTTCAAAAACTCGTTCACTATATAAGAAAAAAAATCAAAAACTTGTTCACTATATAAGAAAAAAATCATTTAAGAATCATATCATTAACTAATTGTGAATCCCATTGGATTAAATGTGAATCCCATGGGATTCACATACAATCCCATGGGATTCACTGTCAATCCCATGGGATTCTATGTGAATCCCATGGGATTCACTGTCAATCAATCACATTGAATCAGATAACATACTATGAAACTTATATAAAAAACACATAAACTTACATCTTTTCGCCCTGCATCGCGAAAACACTATTCCCAAGAACGAACTCCGGCCTAGTTATTTTAAGTTGAACCTTTGTCTTCTTGTTCATATATGGAGACAATAAATAGGAAGACGGTTTCACCAAACGCTTTTCAGGACTCAAACTTACAATGGAAGCACGAGTAGCCATATTTTGAGGAGTAATGGCACCTGGATTCACATCACCCATTGGCTCCATAGTACCTTCAGCGACCGAATTTAGCTGAATAAAATAAAAAAATTTAATTAAAAATAAATAAATTTGAGGAAATAATAAGTAAAGAATTATTATGCAAGAATATTACAAAATAGAACTCTGCAGCTGCACAATTAAACCACTCTTAAATCAACTCTAAATGGTTTTCGATCCATTGCATTAAAGAGAAAGGTTCAGTAACTTGATTTTCGGGAACTGCATCATCTCGCTTCTCGGCATCTTTATCATCCCCATTACCATCATCACTTCCTTCTTGTATTTGAGATGGATCAACCATTGTTGAAATAACTAAAACAAAGCTTATGGGATTTACACTTTGAACATTAGGCAACAAAACTTATGGGATTGACAAATGAATCACATGGAATTAACAGATGAATCCTATGGGATTCACAGATAAATCCCATAGGATTCAATAAAGAAATTCATACATAAATTAACCAATGTCGGAAGGAGATTCAATAAAAGGGAATTACAACAATTCTAAATTTAACAAATTTAACAAAGTTATTACATAAATTCGACGGTTTCAAGTACAAAAGGGAACTACAACAGGCTATCGAAATTAGGGATCGGTACTAGATACGCGTTTATCATTCACAGTATCATCATCCCTATTATCACCTCCATTATCATCAGCTCGATCAAGATCTTCACCATTTAATGAGACTGGATGCTTGAGAATCCGAACATACCTTTGATGTAGTTCAATGAGCTTTAAATCACCAGGAAATTCTACACCGGCTTTTGCCAAAAGTTCTTCAACACCAATTCTTTCATTGCTTAAAACAGATAACTTTTCTTCAAGATTGTTAAGCAATTCGTGGAGAAAAAACAAATAGGAATATTCATAATGAGATAACCATGGGATGCACTGTGAATCCCATGGGATTAACTAGTTAATCCCATGGGATTACCTAGTTAATCCCATGGGATTACCTAGTTAATCTCATGGGATTAACAACCAACTCAGTAAAATCAGGCCTAATGGGGAAAGTTTAAGTTTAAATTTAAGCTAGAACGCAACAAGAAAATTTATCAAAAAGCTAACAATCCTAAACACACTTTTGTCCACAGAAGTCAACTGAGCCAAACACACCTTATAATGAAATTATGAATCCCATGGGATTGACAGTGAATCCCATGGGATTAACTGTCAATCCCATGGGATTGACAGTGAATCCCATGGGATTGACTGTCAATCCCATGTGATCCTCAAGATGTTCACACTGAAAGAATTAAACGAACCTCTTTGAATGAAGAATCAGAAGAACCACCAGCAACAAATCCCTCCATCTTTGGAAGCTCGGATTCGTCATAAAGATCTGACTCACCAATACATTCTTCCTTGAGTTCCATATCCTGCCTCTATGCCATCAAAAATGACGACCATTGTTTTATCACCGGACGTGTCCGGACGACAGGAAGCTTCTTGTAATTGGTTGAATCTAAATACAAGAGCTGAAAACAAAGAATAAAGAACAAGAAAACTGTAGGAAACTACATATGTCACAAAAACATGAAAACAATTTAAAACTTAATATATTATAAAACTTACAGCAAGCAAGGTATATGGACCAGTGTATTTATTTTGTTTTGTCGGAGCTTTACTAGTCTTAAGGCAGTGAAAAATTCACTCACACCAATCAATCCCGGAAATATCAGTATATTCTCGAACACGCCTTACAACATCTAAATTAATCTCCCCCTTCAACCCAGCACACATACCCATCATGTTTATAAAAAGAGTGGGAAAGTTGATTTTAAAAAGGAAGTCAACTTCCTTGGACGCAATCAACTTCAATGCAATATCGTTCACCCTGACTTCCTTAGCAATCTTATCAAACTGGCATTTCCAAACAGCCTCAAAATCATCTCCAACAGGCCTCGTCTCTAAAGATAACAAAGGCAAACCTCCAATTGGAATGCCAAACAAATCATGAACTTTCGAAAGCGTGCCCTCAATCGACTTTTCACCTTCCAAGTTCAAACGACAAGTCTTTTCATCATAATTCTTAACCACATACCTTCCTAACCTTGAAGGTATGTAGTCTATGGCAAACTTGAAGAAAGAACTAAAACCAATCTCTACCAGAAACTTCTCAAGATTAATGTGTTTGATGCCATGGATAGTGGTGTAAAGGGCAGTAAGTGTTGTCCTAGCTTGAAGAATCAGCAATCTTGAAAGATAATCCTGATGTCATATGTCATCAGCAGTTAACTCTTTTTCTTTCTTCTTACCTTTATTCTTGTACATCAGCTGATTCTCCTTGTATTCTTCTTTGACAAATTCTTTAACAGAAGCATTCTTCAAAAGCTGCTTCATAACACCATCAGGTATATCACCTTCAGGAGAATCGTCCTTCTGAATCTTCATCAGAGCCTTCCCCTTCAACTTCTTCTTGCCCATATCATCAGGTATAATATCTGAATCACCCCTCTTCCTCTTTGAAGCAACAATACTCTTTGATAGCTTCTTTTCATCGGCATCTACATAAAAAAAACACTTGATCACAACACAATATAAAACACTTGACAACAAGAAGATTCATTATTAATCCCATGGGATTCACATTGAATCCCATGAATCCCATGGGATTCACTATGAATCCCATGGGATTCTTTATTAATCCCATGGGATTCACAGTGAATCCCATGGGATTCACTGTGATCAGAATGCTTATATCAGAATGCAGTACATAGATTAGCAATCCTAAACACACCCTTAGCAGTTGACAAATTCTTAATATATAGTCACATGATCAAAATCAACCTCATTACTGCTATTCTAAAATGACTTTATGACCAATCATATTTACTATACCCAAACACTAATAACCGTTACTCGCAATTTAAAAACAAAATAGCCACATAAGTACTTTATGATCGCAATGCCAAGCACTCGCTAACTAAAGTTTGCAGTGCAGTGCAGACTCTAGAGTATTGCTACCAAACATTGAACAAGGCTGTAGGAGATAGTGTCTAGATGTTCTTTTTAAAGCTGCAATAATGTTTTAAAAGGTCTATGGGATTGCTTTTGATATTGCTTATCTGATAAACTGTTTCAAAGCAACACCTATTTATCACACTCACAAATCGACTAATCGTAACACTAGCAGGTTTGATAAAGCAATCCCAAACACAATATCCCCAAACTGGTTATATGTTGTATATGTGCAATAAACGTAATATGACAAAAACAGAAAGAACCATATGCGTTCCTAATTATATAAGTATATACAAGTAAAATGACCTCATATAGCCACGTAAATGAAATCATTGCCACACATATCCTAAAAGTGATTCCCAGCTTTATATGTATTCAATTGTATATGAATTCCAACTTCCCACTCTCCTCATTCTCACTCTCCTTCTCCTTCTCAATAACGTTCTCCTTCTCACTCTCCTTCTCCTTCTCCTTCTCACTCTCCTTCTCCATCTCAGTCTCAGTCACCGTCTCCGTCTCCTTCTCACTCAACAACTTCTTCTCCGTCTCTATATCATTCTCCTTAACCAAATCAGCAGCTGCAGAAATAACAGCACTAGTCACCTTTCCCTGATCAACACTCGCCTTCCCCTGAACGTTCACCTCAAACTCTGCTGGTTTGGCAGCCTTACTAACATCACCAGTTGGTTTTTTCTTCGACGGCGATTTGTTTTTTAATACATCAAACGGATTGAACCGAGGCTTCACCGGTGATGTTTTCTTTGCCAAATCATCAAACGGATTAAACCTAGACAACGGTGTTGGGTTCAATATTTTACCTACATAAATTATAAGATGAAAAGAGTAATATTAGTTTTGAGACAAATATTAGTTATAAGCAACTAACAACAACAAAATCTAATTAATCACAAAGACTTAAAACTAACAAACAAAACAGAAAACTATGCAACTATAAATCTGATTCCTAAAAGCTAATACAAACACTCATTATATGTGAATCCCATGGGATTCAATGATAATCCCATAGGATTATTCTTAAACACACTGATGTTTGTCTCCTGATAAAAAACACACTGATTTTTCTTAAACACTAATTCTATGTGAATCCCATGGGATTCAGTGATAATCCCGTAGGATTATTCAGTGATAAGCAAATTCCCATTTGCTTATCTTCTTATGCTTATCACAAACCCAAAAATAAGCTAAACCTAAACAGTCATTACATCAAAAAAAATTAACTAATCCTAAAATCTAATCTACTCGCTAACATAAGCTAATCCAAACTCTCATTCAGTAACAAAATAAGCTAATAAAACCACAAAATAAACTAATAAATTCAAAAAAATAACCTAATCGATAACAAAAATTCAAAATAATGATTGATTTAAAAAAATGAGACAAAAATATACCATATTCGACATTTAAAAGCTTATTCTCACTGGATTCCGACAACAACCAATCTTTAGATTGCGCTATTTCAGCACGTAGGTCCATTTAAATGGATGAATAATGATTTAGGGTAGATATAACGGCGGATTTACGACGGATTAACGATTTAGGGTTACGGTTTGAATTGGAGGAAATGAGGGTATGTGTGTGCGTAAAACGGGTTATTAGTGTGTGTGTGTGTTTGAAATGGGGAAAGTGTGTGTGGGGTGGGAAATAAGTGTGTGTTTGAAATGGACAAAAATGCCCCTCCGTTTTTTTTTTTTTTTTTTTTTTTTTTTTTTGTAATTAATATACACCGTTGGATGAAAGGGGAATGGATGGATGAGATCGTTTGGTTTGTACTTTAGCTAAATGTAGTTTTGTATAGAACTTTTCTCTATGCGACATAAGCTAACTGGGCTACAAGCCCATTCATAGAAAATAATATGCAGGCCTAATGTATGACGCTAATACTCCCCCGCAGTTTGAGCGGGAAGCCTTCGAACGTTCAAGCTGGAGCGAAAATCAAGAAACAACGCAGCCGGAAGGCCTTTAGTAAAAATATCGGCATACTGATATCGCGAAGACACATGAAGAACACGAACTTGTCTTGAAGCAATAAAATCACGAACAAAGTGAATGTCGATCTCAATATGTTTTGTGCGTTGATATTGAACCGGATTGGCAACCATATAAACAGCACTAACATTATCACAATACACCAAAGTAGTAGTAAATAAAGGAGTATGAAGCTCGCGAAGCAGATTACGTATCCAAGCAATCTCAGCAACCACATTAGCGATACCACGATATTCTGCCTCAGCACTGGAATGAGACAATGTAACTTGATGTTTGGCAGGCCAAGATAAGAGATTGTCACCAAGAAAAACACAATACCTGGATGTTGACCGCCGAGTAACCGGGCAACCAGTCCAGTCGGCATCTGTATAGGCAGTAAGCTGAGCAGTGGATGAGACATGAAGCTGAAGACCGTAATCAATAGTACCACGAACATAGCGGAGAATAAGCTTCAAAGCTGTAAAATGCGGCTCACGAGGGTCATGCATATAAAGACAAACCTGCTTAATATCATAAGATAAATCCGGTCGTGTAAATGTAAGATACTGAAGCGCACCAACAAGACTACAATATAAAGTAGGGTCAGAAACCGGATCGCCATCTGAACCAAGCTTGGACTCAGTATCAACAGGGGTCCTGCACGGGTTACATTTCTGCATATGAGCTCGCTCAAGAATTTCCTCTGCAAATTTTGACTGAGACAAAAACATGCCCGAAGTTGATCGCTGAGCAGAGACACCAAGGAAATAATTGAGAGAGCCAAGATCATTCATAGCAAACTCACTGTGAAGCAATGCAATAATACGTTGAAGAAGAGCCGCAGAAGAAGCTGTGAGAATAATGTCATCCACATATAATAATAGATAAGCAATATCTGAACCGCGATTAAAAACAAATAGTGACGTATCAGATTTGCTGTGATGAAAACAATCCGTGTAGCAAAACTAGCAAAACGCTGAAACCATGCACGGGGAGCCTGTTTAAGCCCATATAATGATCGCTGCAGATGACAAACATAATCCGGGTGATGAGAATCAACAAACCCAGGTGGCTGATGCATATATATTGTCTTAGATAAATGACCATGAAGAAATGCATTCTTCACGTCAAGCTGATGAATAGGACAATCACGCGATACCACAAGACTCAAAACGGTTCGAATAGTAGCCGATTTAACCACCGGACTGCAAGTCTCATCACAGTCAATCCCCTGCTATTGACTGCGTCCATTGGCAACGAGCCGAGCTTTGTACCTGCTTAATGAACCATCTGCATTGTACTTATTCTTAAAAATCCACATTGAACGAACAATATTAACATTAGTTGGACGGGGCACAAGAACCCACGTTCCGTTAGAAATCAAAGCATTATATTCGTCTACCGTAGCCTTTTGCCAATTTAGATCACTAAGGGCGTGTTTGTGAGAACGAGGAAGAGGGGAAGTGGTAGTGACATGACAATTCATACGCTCAAGGGGTTTAGATATGCTAGCTTTTTCACGTGTGACCATAGGATGCGTATTGGTTATAGGGTTAAACGGTAAGGTGACTTGCGGAGTTGAGTAGTTTTGATGTGATGGTTGAGGAGTTGGTGTGGACAAGGCTGAATTAGGTGGAGGGGTGGGCGGTGATTGTTCGCCATTAGTTGGTTGGGTATTTGTTTGTTGTGGGACAGTGTGTTGGATTTCATTGTGCTGCGTGTGGGAATGGGTAGTGGAGTTATAAGGGTGAGGGGTAGATGGTGTTATGGACCCAAAAGGAAATGCCTCCTCATCAAAATGACATGTCGGGAAATAATAATTTTGTTGGTGGATAAGTCAAGGCATCAATATCCACGATGCAAGGTCGGATATCCAAGAAATACACATGCGGTTGATCGAGGCTGAAGCTTATGATCAAAATACACATGAGGATAGCAAAGGCACTCAAAGACACGCAAGTGATCATAGGTAGGTTGTTTATCATAGTGCTTGGTAAATGGTATTTCATTATTAATAGCGGTGGAGGGAAGGATATTTAACAAATGAGCTGCCATGTTAAGTGCTTAGACCTAATATGAGGGAGGTATGTAGGCTTGAAAAGGTAGTATACGGGTCATTTTTTGGGAAGTCTTGGGACAAGAAAACCGAAATTGTATGCCATGTTGGCGAAAACGGTTGTGGAAGCATGTATTGTCATACTCACCCCTATGGTTACATTGCAAAGCCTTTATATCAACATTAAATTGTTGGTTCACATAAGCACGAAAAGTCACAAAGGTGTCAAACAAATCAGACTTGTGCAACAAATGATATACCCAAACATAATGAGAATAGTGATCCAAAAAAATAGCATAATACTTAAATCCACTTTCACTCGGAAGAGGGTATGTCCACAAATCCGAGTGAATTATTTCAAAAACAGACGCAACATTCGACTCAGAACTATAAAATGGTAACTTAGTATGTTTACCCAACTGACAAGCATGACATAAAGCAGGCAACTTTGATTTATTACACGAAATTAAATGACTATACTCTAAACGACGAAGCACATCTTCACCAGGATGACCAAGGCATCTGTGCCACATGGTAGGACTCAAGGAAAGCAAAGCAAAAGTATTGGGAGATGATGGTTGTTGAGTGACTGGGTAGAGATCTCGGTACTGTCACAACGGAGAAGGAGCCTGCGGGTCTGGTAATCCTTCACAGAAAAACCATAAGCGTCAAATTCAACAGAAACATCATTATCACGAGTAAACTTACGAACTGAAATTAAGTTTTTAATTATATTAGGTGTGACAAGGATATGATGAAGATGAAGGGGTTTGTAAAGAGTGTATAAAAGGCTATGATCCGTGTTAGTCACGGGTATTGACTGGCCATTGCCAACAAATACAGACTTATAAATGCTTGGATTGCTAAAAGAAGTGAGCATATTTGTGTTGTCAGCCAAATGAGAAGAAGCCCCCGTATCCATATTCCATGCAGGGTCTTGAATAGTCATCGTTTGAAAGGCTTGCGGAAGCAAAGTGGCTTGAGATGAATATGGATGAGCTATTGTATTTGCATATACGCCTGGTAACATGGTTGTCCCAAAGTGTTGTGGCTGTGTTCGAATAACTGGATATTGAGCCTAAGGATAAAGCTGTGACGAATGGGCCTGCGACAGGGCTGCTTGAACTGGGCTGGATTGTAACTGAACTGGAAAGGAGGTGGCCAAGTGTACATGTTGGGTTGCGCTTGCAATCTGTTGCGTAGGAAGTGTACCAAAATGTTGGGGTGGGAATATTGGCTGAACACTTGCACCATACGGGCCTACACCAGATTGAATGTATACATATCTAATATTATCTTGGGCCTGAGATGGGGTATGAATGGTTTGGGCCTGTTTGTCCACAGTATGTGTTGCACGAGTAGAAGCAGGTGTACGATTATTGTTTTTGTAAGTCGTGACATCAAGGGTGTTGGTATTATGTTGTAGTGTAAGTCGAGTATCATGTAAACCATGAACAAACTTACACCACTTCCCATAAGTGCAATTCCCACGTTTAAAGTTTCGACATAATTCAAGTTGAGAGTTTTGCATAGAACCTGTTTTGGAATGATTATTATTGGTAGTCACCAATACAGTGAGTCGAAGATAAAACATTAGTGAGTTGCTTCATATCACTTTCTTCCAAAAGTACCATGGACCGTACTTTATCAAACGTGGGAAGTTCGTCCCTATGACGAATGATGTGTGCAATATCCGAGAATTTAGCCCTAAGTCCGTTGATAGCATAAGTTACAAGACTCGAATCACTTACCGGGGAACCAAGATTAGCAAGATGATCGGCTTTTGACTTCATCTCTTGGAAGTAGTCATTAACAGAGAGAGACCCAATAGCTATATTACGAATCTCATTATCCAATTGAATGACACGAGATACCTTGTTATCATGAAAAAGTTCTTGTAATTTTTTCCCAGTGGTGGTGTCATCAATAACCATATCTACCAATTCAGGGAGATCGTGGAATACATCCACATGACGATAAGAGAGTCGTTAGTGTCATGACAGGGATCTCGTTGAGAGGTGCTAGTGAAGGCCGGTTTTTCAAGGTGATGAACCAAATCATAGGTCCTACAAAAACGTTTAAAAAGGTTGCTCCAAGAATTATAGTTTAGTTTGTCTAGATCAAGGGGTGAGGGGATACACGCCTTGATGCTAGCGATTGAATATGCTTCATCAATCGGTTGTTTTGGTGGTGGATTATCTCCCGTCATGATGCTATGACAAGAAGCAAAGCAAAGCAAGAAGCAAGCGAAAAAATAATGGCGGTAGCAGCTTGTATTGAAGAGGTGTATAAAAAGACTAGGGATTAGGTGGAGGATCTTGATACTTTGATACCATATTAGAATTAGATTAATTCTATTAATTGTTTATTGATAACCAAATCAAATATATACAACTGAATACAAGACATATGCGACATAAGCTAACCGGGCTACAAGCCCATTCATCGAAAATAATATGCAGACGTAATGTATGACGCTAATCTATTTCCACACACATTATTATAGCATGGATATTAAAGGACAATAACAACCCCCCCCCCCCCCCACCCGGGGTGGGGGTGAGGTGGGGGAGGGGGGTTTAGTTATAAACATATGTGATTTCTAGTTTTTATCAATTTGAGAGTATGTGGCATTAAATTGAATAATTAATTTTCAGAAATAAATGTACAGAATAAGTCAAGTTCTAACAAGTATTTAATAAATAAATAAACTTTATAAAAAAGATTTTTATAAAATGTCATCAAAATAAATTTATATAATTTTGAAAAAGAATTGACCTAAGGTTTTATATAATCAAAGACCAAGATGTAACAATCACCATAACATAAATTTAAAATAGATCACATGTTTTTTTCTTTCAAAATATTACAAAGGAAAATGAAAGTGTGATTAATTTTGTACCTTGGACGTAACAATTAATTATATTTATTAATTTACAAGCACACGTTTCATCCAAATTTTGTAATGCTCTAGAATCTAGATTGACTAATCTCGACACCAAATTTTTGAAAAAACACACCCAGCTCCTCTAAGTTTTTATTTTGGGACACATCTATATTTGGGGAGCTTTAAAAAAAATACCCCAAACCTATCCCATTTTTTCTCACTTAAAAACTCAATTAATCAATGAGAAGGCACAATTGCCAAACCGAGCTCTCTCATTGGTTAATCGAATCTCTCGATTTAGCCAAAAGCGAGTTCTCTTATTATATAAAAGATAATGGGACGTTATTCCATGTTAGATTAAATGACTATGAGCCTTTAGTCTGCTATCGAATGGGGTGGGCTTATCGAATGGTTGGACTAGTTTCTTTCGGTCCAAAGTCCATTTTGTCGAACTCTAACACGTGTGTGTGTATATATATATATATCCATCGGGTTTCTGTAAACCTCCGGGAACCCCCTAAGTCCACCCGTGATTTATAATTGATAAAAACAAGTACGACATCTTTCGTGAAACTTCGAGTGTGTTATGTCAAACACTACATCAAGGATGTGAATTTTTTTCCTTTTTTCGCTGTTAGTTTAATTAATTGCATGATACCCGCTGCCGCAACACGCGACTTGCGGATACCCTGCTGGTAGTCATTAATTTACTTATTTTGTTAATAAGAGAAAGGTGTATGACATGAAAAGTGTTGAATACATTGTGAGGACTCAACATTTTTATACACATTTTTTTTTGAACGACGAACATTTGTATACACATTAGAGTGAAAGGTGCGGTGTTTCGTTCTACTTCGCCGTTCCTACGTGGACAACACTTCGTGCTCGCCGTTCTTCGCTGCTGCAACCCCCCCCCCCTCCCCCGCCGTTGTTCTTCGTTACGGCGAAGGAGTTTGCCTGACAAAGGCCTGTCACAGGGTATGTTGGAGATTAAAAAAACGGATATATTACCGTTTGTATTCAAACGGTCGGCTAATTTTTTTCTTTTTTTCTTCTTTTCTCTTTTAAAACAAACACAAACTCTATAAGTACTAACTCATTTTTACTTCTCCTCACTACAATTCAACCAACTAATAAAACCTTCTATATCTCTTCTCCAAATAAACACAAAAATGTCTCAAAACCTGAACGAAGGAGGCTATTTCACGAGTCTCCTAACGTCAAACCAACGTCAATAAGGTTTTTTTTTTTTTAATAATTATTGAAATGAATTTATTTTATTTAATGAAATGAATAAAAAAAATAAAGTTGTAAGTGGTGGGGCCAAATGAGTAAGTTGAGGTTAGTTGTTTAGTGAGAAAGGGGTTAGTTGCGAAGAGATGTTATGGTGATGTGTCACCCGTGAGCCCGGAATAAAGAGCCAAACTCTTCATCTACACCTTCCACTGTTGGGATATAAAGATCAAGGTACTTCTGTTTTTCAAAGTACTGCTGTGTCAAAGTGTTGCTTGAAGATCAAAGTCAAACATGGTCAAAGTACTGCTACATATTGAAGATTATTCAAAGTACTTCGAAGAGAATAAGGACTTAAGTGCAATATTGATTAAAGGATTAATATGTAATATTGTATGAATATTCTAGAATTAGTTAGGGATAATTACTTGTCGTTCAAGTAGATAATGTAAACCGACTTAAGGTTATCTATATAAGGAGCCTTATGATGGTATTAGGGATATAAGTTTTAGTCGAAGTTTCTAAGAGTTTTAGAGTTTTACAAGTCGATATTAGTTAGGGATTGTTAGTGAATCTGTGTAACAAAGCAGGTTTATAAAAGTTCTTCTTAAGCTTTGTGTTAGTAGATTCTGCATACTTTACAAGGTCAAAACAGTGTTTCAATATTAATAGTGTTGAGTTCATTCAATATTGTTAAAAACCTTACAAGCTACAAAGTAGTTTGGTCAGAGTATATCGATCCAACATCCACTCTTACCCGCCCCTCTTTGTTTGACCTCTTTTTCAATTGTACTCTCCGGCTCTTAAAATACATACGTCTCTCCTACTTTTGTCAAATACCTTTTAACAAACTTGATTACGTATAAAAGGAAGAAAAATGAAAAACATCGTACAAAGTCAGTAACCTTAGCTAGCAAGTGGATTAAAACATGGACCAAAACAAAAATGCCAACTTTGAATCGAATAAAATATACTACCTCCGTCCCATATTAAATGTTCACATTGAATTTTCAAAGTCTTGTTTTATCAACTTTGACCATAAATATTTTTATATATGATATATAATACATGATGCAAAATATATGAATGAATTGAGTTTTAAATGTACTTTTCATTGACATAATTTTTATCAAGTATCATATAATAAAAATAAAAATATTTAAGGTCAAAATTAAAGAAAAAAGACTCGAAAAGTCAAAACTGGACATTTAATAAGGGACGGAGGGAGTACTATATTTTAACAAACGTGTACAATTACATTATTCCCTATCAATCAATGAAGAGAAGTGATTTGCACACTACCAAAAATAATTGGCACACTCAAATTTTAAGTGTGTTGACATTTATACCCTCACATTGTTTGGACTTATTCTTATCTTGTAAAGGTATAAATGTCAACACAAACGAGTATAAATACCTGTGTAGGCCTAATAATACATTGTGTAGGCCTAATAATACATATTACAAACAGTTATAGCGTTGAGCCAAACTGCCAAAGTAGCACCATTAACTTTTGATAATACGTTGTACCGTAATCATTGTTTGAAACTTTAGTTATGTAGTTATCATATGTATATATGATAGTAGTGATATTATTAACCAACATAAGTGAGTTAATTGGCATGAGGTTAGCAATCTGGATCGCATTGATGAACCAAAACTACGTCTAAAATAAAAACTTCAAATCGTAAACATTACAATATCAACAAGAAACATCCCAATTATTGCTTCTAAATATTTAAATATTCTTCGCAACATCCAAAATTTAAAACAAACATGCACCGGCACAACAGAACACTATGAAGTACGTAGTATGTTTTCTTCCAAAACGGACCGGACCAATCTCTCATTCAGATGTAGCGGCAAAGCCAGACCCAATAGGTTTTAGTCAAAACCCGACAAAAGCGATGAAGCTGTTTTTCTTTTGGTGCAACGAGTTGACTATGCAGATTTATACTATGACATGAATATAAAAAGTAACCATGGAAGAGAAAGCTAGAAAAAGCCTCGTAAAATTAGAATTGAAGAAACAAATATAATGAGTTAGGAGGCGTTAAAGAAGTAACAAAACTACAATATAAACTAAAAACTTAACCTTAATGTAAATCTGTAGGTACTCAACTGGTGATTTCAATTGTCAATTTGTTAAGCTAATATGGCCTATCAAGTAAATTTAGTTTTCAACCAATGTAACACAACTATTTATTTTAGCGTTATATTATAAGAAAAATCGTTTAACAAACAATTTATACAAATTACAATTGTTTTAAAGTAGTACATTTTTCTCAACGCATGAATAAAGTTATTAGACTATAATAGTTGGTTTTTCTTAACACAATGCAAATAATTTTTAAAACTCGATATGGTGCAGTTATGTTTATAAAAAAATCAAATTTATTGATTAGAAGGTATAGATGTTTTTATAAAATATATAAATATAATGTAATCACATTGTATTCAACTTAATTGTGACATAATTTGACCTAACTTCGTAATAACCGACTAATTGTTTAAAGTTACTCAGATCTAAAATTATTATTATTCGTAAATTCAAAATAAGGAAAATATAAAATTTTAAAAAACATTCTTCGCTGAAAATTGTGTTACAAAGCCGCGCTTTGTTAAATTATCAACATATTTTATAATTTCATTAAACATGAATGCTAAAACATTAATATGACATTTTCTTTTTTAGGTAACCATGATTTCTGACATTTTGACCGATTAATCCATAGGGTTTGAACTCACCACCACACAAGGTTATTAAAATCATCTGAGTAGCTTGTTATTGTCGGTCATTATTCTATATATTGATGTCAATAACTTTTTACATGATATCTAAACTGACGATATTGCGTATTCCATGTTATACACTATCGTAACTGAACCATTGTTTAAGTCCGTTTTTTATTTGTTAATTATCAATTTCAAGTATCCTTTTCGAAGTTTCAAGAATTAATCAGCACTAGAAAATAAAAACAAGAAGTACATGACCTACCGAAATAGGTTAATTTGTTAAGTGTTTGAATAAAGGTGGCTTTAATAAGAACGCCAGTTTTGTCCTAGGGCTGCTCTCTTTTTTTTTTTTTTTTTTTTTCTCTTTTGCAAATATAATTATTTGTTACTGTATTATAAATTTTGTCGCTATTCACAGAACTCGTCTAGTTTATATAAACCAAATCAGTTTGAGCAGTCAACGTACCTCAACTTTTTCTTTCATATGACCGATACTATATATATTTTCTACGTATAATAGCACTTCATTGGGGGCTATTTTCATGATTTAGGTTTATTTGGAAAAAGTGAAAGAAGGATGAAATCTATGCATATTGAATCAGCTCTAAAACCTTCTTGTGTACTATCTCGATTAGGGGCAACTGCAGTTGTTTCTAGTAAGTGTATCATTTTATGTATCATTTTCTTTGAAATACCAAATATATGTCAGATGAAAGGAATCAAAAGTAACCATGTATATACTAATTTCCAATTCTAAATTCTTGTAGGACATGAAGATGGTGGAGTTTCATGGATCAATGTCGGGAAAACTGTTAGATTGGAGCGTTCTAGTGCCAAATTTAGTATGCTGAATACTCCACAGAAGGCAAACATATATGTTGCAAAAGTTCGAAGGCGGGAATCAAATTTTTTAACAAATGCTTTCTCTGAATCTTTAGAGAATGCACTAGAATCTGGAGATGTTCGTCCTCAGATCAACCGCAAATACATTTTAACCATGCTGGCTGCTATTTACAAATATTCAAAAATTTATACACTTCAAGGAACGGTATAAGTTATTATGTTTCTTACTATTGATCGATCCACCCTCGACTAATAGTTATTTTTCCTAATACTTGTGATTTTAGTTATAAAAATCACCATTAGGAATTTAAAATAGTTTACTAAACTCTTTCCTTGACCAGGTACTGTCCATCATTTCAATTTCTTTGCTTGCGGTCCAGAGATTTTCAGATTTTTCTCCTTCATTTTTTCTTGGAGTCATGCAGGTTAGTATCCATATCTATTCGAAAAGTGATTTTTTCAATAATATAATAAGTTTTTTTGAAAAAATTCACTTAAATCTTTATTTAGCATATTTCTTGTAGTCCCGTATAAAGTTATAATTCATGACTTATGTGCTCTTTGCTAGATCCTTTCTTGCAAGTAAAAAACTAAAAAGTTTAGTCTAACATGAAAACTTTCAGGCGATACTTGGTGGCATTTTGGTGAATTCGTATGTTGCGGGAATCAATCAGCTCTCAGATATCAAGATCGACAAGGTTAACAAGCCGTATTTAGTGTTGGCATCAGACGAACTTCCTGTTAGAATTGGTGTTCTCGTGACCTTGTTATATGCTATCTTGGTACCCGTTAATAAAAAAAAATGATAGTTAGTCAATTATAAATAATTAGTTAATTCTGCTAAACACGGAGTTTTTATGACTAACGCCTAACGGTGTTTTGATGCTTACAAGGGTTTTTGTATCGGATGGAGGGTTAAATCTTGGCCATTAAAGTTGGGTCTCTTCTTATGGTATGCGTTTGGAACTGTTTATTCAGTAAATGTAAGTCGATTAATTAATGTACTTCCATCATTTTTTAAGCGTATTTCCATTTTCAATGCCTGATCTTATATACTACTCGTATGATGTATTTCAACTTTCGCGGTGCATTATATATTTTCAGTTACCACTCCTACGATGGAAGAGGTTTCCTATACTTGCTGCATTGTGCATTTGGTCAGTTCAAGGAGTGATTATTCCTATTTTGTTCTACATCCACGCTCAGGTTCATTACTTACACTAACTAACCAAAAGTTAAATCTCATTTTGTATAAATATTTTGCTCGACCTCAAAAATCAATTAAGTTGAGATTCGGATGAATGGCTTTTTAACTGACGATGAACATTACTACAGACATCCATAGCAGGAAGAACAATCTTACTTTCAAAGCATGCCATTTTTGTATCTGCATTCATGAGTGTTCACGCTATCGTTAATGCACTATTTAAGGTGCGTGGCTTTTTCTCAACAAAGTAATGTATAAATTTATATACTTATCTAACGCTGATTATACTTATATATAAAACATGAATTAGGACATTCCTGATGTCGAGGGAGATAAGATAAATGGAGTAAACTCATTTGCTCTGCAATTCGGGCACAAACGGGTCAGCTTTAAAGAATATATCTACCATAAGTTTTTAGTATCAATACAAAATAAATCTTCAAATATGTAGAGGAAATGATATACAAGTTACATTTTTTCCAGGTCTTTTGGATTTGTGTATGGCTTCTTGAACTAATATACGGCGTGGGTATATTGGTTGGATTATCATCGACCCGTTTTTGGATCCGATTACTAATGGTAACGTTGTTATAATCTTTAATATTCATAGAGCAAGGATAAAAACTTATGGCTAAAAAGAGTACCTTGATGCTAATATGAAATAGAGGATTAACTAATCATGTTAAACTTGGCAAACAAAAGAGATTTTGAAAAATAATAATATCAACTTACATTTAATTATGGTAATTTTAGTTCATTAAGTGATTTAAACATGTAGTACAATGGCACATTGTAGAAAATCTCATATATTTTGTGCGCATGGATGTGTATTTTGTTGTTTGTTCACTACAAAAAAATTCTTTAAATAATACACCAGCATGACTTATTTCATGCAACAAAATAAAATCCAACTCAACAACATCCACTTAGATCTGAACACTCATTTCCTGGAAACTCAACACAGTCATTTACAAAAAGCCCAAGAAAAGCTTACATCTTTTAATTGTGGTGAATAGGTGATTGGTCATAGCATTTTTGGTTTTACACTTTGGAAAAAAGCAAACTTGGTTGATCTTGATAGCAAGGAGGACACTGAATCATTCTACCTCTTTATTTGGAAGGTAATACTTGGACCTTTTATAATTTGTTATCAAAGTATACCTATAACCTATACAACAACAAATACGATATATAATTTCAAATATATTCGATGAAAGAAATTTGATCTTTTAAAACCAAATGGTTTGTGACCGAATGGTATCCTATGTTGTGTGAAAAGCTCTTCAACTAAATGGTTGCAGGTTCAAGTCCTGCTTAGGACGTGTGAGATAGATTATGGTGTATATTGTGTGAGATAAATAGTTGTCGTTCTAACTAAAAAATTAAAATTTTAAAAATCGTTGTATAATATTCTCATGTACTCGTACTCACCAAGAGATTGCTTCCTTTTTTGCAGCTATATTGTGCGGAATACTTATTGGTGCCCGTTTTACGATTTTAAGCATGAAGAACGGAAGAAGTTGAAAGTGTTTTAATTTCGTTCAAAATAAAGCATCTGTTGATCCCGGATTGTACTAATTTAGTACAAGTAACTGTATTTTTCAATTAAACTTTTTGTTACATCCTCCTCATTCGGTCAATTGTTATACAACAAAGCCCTATCTTGAACTTGATACTATGATTCATCCTTATTTTTTTCTGTTTTCTTAATGAAATGCAAAAATTTCTTTTGAATGCATATCCGTTTTTTATATGGTTTCTGATATTGGACCATTATCTTATACACAGAAGCAATCATAATGCTGTAAACACTTTTATATCATGAACCACTTTTAACATGCTCATTCGGTTCTTTTTAGCAAATATTTACAATTTTAATTCGGTAACATTTTAACATCTGTAAAAGTGTTGTTTTCACATAGATGAGTTGACAGTCTTTAATTATGTTGCTTAAAACATTTTTGCCCCTTTCACGTGGGGATACTGTTTTTTCCTTACACTACAATCAAGATGACAGATTCGCTACAGCCACCATCGATGAATAACATAGGGCGATAACAACGAAATCGATTTCTTCAACCATCAAAGAAGAATCAAAATGAGCTTTTTACAGTGTTTTATGTTCTAGAGCATCTTTGTAATTCAACTTGTGAGTACTTAATACTGCCATCTAAAGAATCATATGGATGTATGTGTATATGTAGTATGGATTATGTTGATATCCTTGTAGCATCGTTTGGTATCCAAAACAGGAAAACAACTTGTATAAATGTGCAGATGACTTGAATGCCAATTCCAAAACTAAGATTATCAAAGGAGCCCGAAGAGATGTCTAGAAGCGAAGCCACACCAGCACCAACTACTGAACTCATTGTAGACCTAAATAGTGTTCCTTCTATTCCAGGCGGGAAGAGATGTCCAGAAAGGATCAGGAAAGGCATGAACCTGCACCCAACAATGAACCTTTTGCACTTTGACTCAAAATGCATCCTTTTCCAAGTGGAATGGAAAAACATGTACAACTCATTTCCAGCCAAGAAATGCACGCAAGATCACCAAAAACTAGTTCCCCCACCCCAATGATCAAAACCTGAATACGGTATGTGGTTTAAAGTTGTATATTTGAACCAGTTGTGTGTGTGTTTATGGTTGTTGATAGATACTTCAGATTAGAGGTGGTGGTTTCAAGTTTTGACCCATGACATAGGAATGGGTCTATTCAAGTTACTGTATGTTTTATCTCTAACAGGTCAAGCTGGTAAATTCAAGAAAACTAACTAAAAAGAGGAAACATGTCAAATGGATCGACAGCCGCCTTATTATGGGTATTCATAGTACATATAACATCCTAAATTAGTTTATGTAATACATATTGGATTATTAATCCTATTAAAAGCGCATTATTGTTAGTCATATTTGACACATTAACTGGTTATTAAGAAGTTCAAATTTGTTTGGACAAACGTGTTCCGGGTCAAAACCATTTTAGTTGTAGCCCACCTATTTCTAGATCACTTTAACTCCGCCTCCTATTATGGTCAATAAGAAAGCACACAGATCTAATAATAACGAAAAAATGGAGGAACATTATAAGTGAAAGTTCCAAGCATGAGGCCTATCCACCCAACGACACGAGCAGTACCCAAAAAGGAAGCGTCTAGATTAAGAACTTCTGTCTTGTAGTAGAACATGACTGTTGAGAGGTTCGGAATTGTTACCTGCGCTAGGAAAAACCAGGCCATTGATCTGGTTTCCCCAATAATCTCAATTAGATGCAAGATGATTGATAATACATGACCAAATACTTTTATCATTTAACTCCATTTGTTCGGCGTTATAAGGAGAACAAAACTAAGTTCCCATTCAATAACGAGGATGGGACACACGAGATAAAAAGAGGAGGTTATATGCTCGTGTCACGTCACTTTAACACTTCTACTTCAAAATACCCCTCACTCATAACATAAAACAAACTCTTCATTGGCCCACTTACCCCAATTTTATTTTCTTTTTTATTTTTCCAAACAAACTAAATTCATTTCATTCAAATAAAAATACAAATTAATACACACAAAACACAATTAAAAAAAAAAAAAAAAAAAAAAAAAAAAAAAAAAAAAAAAAAAAAGTTTATAAACTTACAAAATAAAAGGCTACATCCGGCCAAAATTTAACCCACATCCAGCAAAAAAAAATGTCGTCTTCTTCATTCGATTGCTGCACACACACAAAACACATTTGATTTATATATCGGAAGAAAGAAAAGAAAAGAAAAATTGACACTTGTTTAGTCCGCTTTTGCTTCACTTCCACGACGAAAACACAAACGGCGAGCAGTGGGGAAGTGGGTGGGTGTGTGGCGAGCAAACAGCGACCTACCACATTGGAACGGCGAGGCTGCTTCTTCACGACGTTTGCTCTTTACGAACTCATTAATTAGCTATATATACATTTATCTTAGTTTTGATGTGGCACTATAAATATTAAATAGTACCCAGCAATTTAAAAAAACCTCTTTAGGCTATAAACATTTATGAAAAACTCCTTACGCTATAAAAAAAATATTTACAAAAAACTCCCTTACGCTAATTTTAAAACACCCCCTTACGTTATAAAATATTTACAAAAAACCACCTTACGCTATGAAACATTTACATAAAACCCGTTAAGCTATAAACTATTTACAAATAAAAAAAAAGAAAAAAGAAAAAAAAAGGAAAAAAAACTTGTTCTATAAAACATTTACATAAAACCCTCTAAGTTATAAATATTCCTGCTTCGGAACAAAATATTGTAAAAATTTCTTAGTAATATGAAATGAAAAATAAAAAATAAAATAAAAAAATAAAGCAAAAAAAAAATAATAATAAATAAAAATAAATAAATAAATAAATAAAAAGTAGGTTGAGAGACATCCTAAGCATACTTCCAAGGCATGCCTTTATTCAAAGAAGCAAATTATTACTATTATTTGACTAGCGATTCTCTCATGTTAAACATAAACATGAGAGGTAATGTTGAGATTTATGTGGGTGGAGAAAATAAATAAACAATCTATTGTTAAACCTCTATTTTGTTTAAAAAAAAAATAAATAAATAAAATGATAATATATTAGCTAAAAAAATTTTTAGCCAATCGACTACATTTTTTGCTATAAATGTGGGTATCTAATTCTTTCTGTGAGTCCCTAATTCCTTTATGTAGGTCCTTGATTCATTGCTTGTGTATTTTTTATGAAAGATTGTAACCAATTAGGCTACAAAACTTATATACAAGCTACCCCCAAAATAATTTTTCTTTAGCATAAAACTAACATGCCTTCTCATGTTCAAATAATTCTCATGTTCAAATAAAACATGGGACGGTCTCAATCCCATTTCTGATCATTTTCAAAATCAAGATAAGCATATAAAGAAAATGAACACAATTGCAATGTAGCCATATTGCCCAACACGCCCTCCCAAATTTGTCACTTCTGAAGCACATAGTAGATTAGTCCATACTCAACACTTTTGGTGTTAAGTAGAAAAGGCCCATATACCAAAGTGTATGTAACTAACTAACTAAGTTTCTCAAAATGTTCCAAAACGGCATCTTGGTTAGACTACCATGGAATTTTTAACATTCCAATAAGAAAGACAGGTAAGTACAATATAAAAAAGATAATATTACATGGTAGTTGAGCAAATATCCTATCAATCTCACCTACATGTAACATTCTCAGAATTTTACATAATGACAAAGATGGAACAAATTTCTAATTTGCAGGACCGAATGCATCTCTTGACAACGAGCAGATAAAGTTGTGGTTTAAATCAAATAGAGAAGTTAAACCCAACACAACCAACATAAAGGAGAACCAAGTGATTTTAATCCCTTTATGCCTTAGCTTTTCCAGCCTGAAGGGATTGAATCCTTTGCTGTAACTTGAAAATCTACAAATAATGGTTAAAAAAATGTCAGATACTTGGAATCTTGGATGCTTATCAAAACATCATATTCATCTAGATGCCAGAACACCTAAATGGCCTATATACTCATAAACAGACGGGTTAGGTTTTATCTCAAACGGGTAAACGAACAAAATGATCAAATAATAAATGTGTGAGGCACATGGGTTATGTTTACATCAGACAGAGAGTTTTTACACAAGTTATTGAAGAAGCGATATCAGGTTTGTTAGCATGAAAGAAAATCAAGGTCAAATACCATCTATTTGAACAGTTATTAGCTCTTCTAGTTGAGCAGATCAAAGTTATCATTTGACTCATTAACTCCAACGTAAAAGGAGACGGCAATTATTCAGAAAAGTTGTGCATAGAACACATGAACAAATGAAGTCCTAATGTTAGTAATGTGATTTAATGCAGATAAAATAATACGAATAAGGTTATGGGCCAAGCTTTCCCATTCAAGTAGCTCCAGCATCTTTCGTCTATGACAAGATACTTTTCCGGCCATCATAAATTTCTACACTTGAATCCCAGTTTTCCTCTCTAAATATTTCCTCTTGTTAAGTTAGTATAACCAAATTATTCTGAGATCGGTTTATTCTATATAAAATTTCCAAATTTAATTGTGTGACTAGTCTAATAAAGACGTTTTGCATATATCTGAATGGTTTGATTATAGTATGAGGCACAAATCATGACCCTATAATTGGAAAGGAAGACTAAAAGAATGAAAAATGGTACCAGGTAAGAAGCAGAACAAAAATGCCACACCAAAACAACGAATGCATAGTTTTGAATCTACTTTCCTTTCGTATTAAGAATGACACAATACAAAGTGAGAAACGAACCGTAAAGGCGTAAACTGATTCTAAAACTATAAACAAAAAGAACTCAAAATCAACCTAAAGTCCTACACAAAGAACATTTTTTGCTTAGCTTGCAGCTCACTATGCTTAACAGCGCAATTTATATTTTGAACAACAATATAAATTTATAGTCACCACCAAGCACAAAGATGGGTCAACAAGAATGCTTAACAACAGAACAAGCCTACTATGCCAAACCATTATTATAGGATTGATTTCAACCATTGGTATAGGATCTATTCACGTAACACCCTGGTAAACTTTATAAAGTCTATTCCTAAGGCATACAAATTCTCTAAATCATTTTGATAAAACATTCATATTGTTATTGTAATACAACTATTATGTGATCATAATAGAAGCATTCATTTACAACTAATTTTGTGGTTCAACCAAGCTCAGCCCGTCTTGCACCATACTGAGAAAGGCATGGCTCAACCTAAACCAGCTTTGACCCGTTACGCAATTCTCCATCTAGTCGCCTCTATAGAATTTCTTCTAGACTTCATGATATGTCCGTATCCGACTAATTAGGGACCAGACACAATGTAAATTAGTGTGGGGCACTGTGATCAGGAATCTGCCACACATGCTACAATAGTTCGCAAGCCTGCTGACTAAAGAATCAATACCATGGCAACTTAGCATGGCTAATATTCATGCTCTAACTTAAAGATGAGTGTAGCATATATTAGGATTGTAAGGTGCGTTTGCAATATGTCTGTAGTCCCAGGCCAAGGTCTCATCTAATGTACCATGTCCAAGAGTATTGCTATATACTCCTACTTTTTGTGCCTACTTATCCTCCTACCCATATAACAGGACATGTGTTACCACTCATTATCTCTCATCTAAACCATCAGTTTTCGAGATGTCAGGACTCAGGACAGGAAGTAGGAGGATGTATGAATTAATATCATTTCTCCCATGTCCAAATGTTCCCATCGATTGTTATTCCTTTTGTAGAAAAAAATACGCATGTGATCATATAATATATAGTCAATACGAACATTTAAATTTGGCTTGGTTCCTATTCAGCTGTTCCTAAAACCCCAATTTTCAGTGACCTATAGCAATCTGTTGTTTGTGATCCCATACACTATATTTAAGAATTTATAGAAAGAGAAAGTGGGAATAATAAACTGCATTGCATGCTATAATAGTATACCATGAAATGTGAACTTGTAGTGGTCTCGATCAGACTACTGAAACATCCATTCTAGACTTCCTATGATGGTAAATTTGTGGGTGGAGTCAGCTGATCTATCTCTTATATTCATCTTTGGTTACACCATGACAGCAATGAGCTTCATCACCGATCCACTGGGTTTATGCAATGCATCTCCTAAACACCAGCTTTTAGGAGGCCCTCATAGATACGCACTAGAATGCTACTACTAAGTGTTTGGCACCAACTTGAATGTGTATACAGCAACATCACATTCTTGTCTCAGATGGTACTTGTACACATGGTTTTAAAGATATTTTAATAACAAAAAAAAACCTCAATGTTAATCATACTTGTTGATCATGAAGTTACTTGATAGGATCCTTGTGTTTTCACTTAGGTGCCATAAATTAGTTCATTACTAAAGACCAAATGTCTAGCATAGCTTGAAATGTCTTTTGTGAAGTGTAAACCCTGTCACATTACATGTGCCAATAATTGTTGAAAGAACTCAAAACAAGCACTTAGTGGAATGTCAATACCCAAGTTCCAGGGACAAGCAATCAGGTTGTGTAGAGGTTCCTTTTTGCATAAATCCCATGGATTATGATGAAGCCTGTTGTTGACTCCAAGTTACAAAAAACGAAATATTGACTTTTTATTTGAGTAATCCAGATTGTGATTTATGTAATCAAAAGCCAATTTAGTCTTAGTCTCATCCCAAATGTTCCACTGTGAAACTTATAAATAGTCCAACTCATTGGGGATTATTTATTTATTTATTTAAGTTGCCTTTTTAGAGCAAGAAACAGTAGTTCATAGAATACACATTAAGCCCAGTCACAAGATTCTTAGTAGGTGTACATTTATATTCGGCATGAAGGTAGAATTCTCTGTTACTTAATACTATAGGTATTTCTTGATAACAGCTTGCTAATTATCAGAAAAAGTAGGCATAATACCAATAGAAGGTAAGCAAATATAACTGAAAGTTGACCGGCATCCTAATTAAACACTGGTGTGGGTTCACTTAAGACATGGTCCTTATATGAAAGATACCACCATGTTATAACATAAAAATAAACCACCACATACGATATATGACAGCATGAACAGGGAAAGGGTCACTAACCGCCTCTTTCTTGCTATTTTGCTTTTCTTCCAGATCCTGAACAGTTGAATCCAGACGTTTCCTGTTGTGGATAATCACATAGAAACAAATTCATTATCAAAACTAATTGACATAGATAAGAAATCTAGAATAGCTTAAGTGTTTGAGAGTCAGATATATTGTTAACATGTAATATACAAAATGCTGAAAGAGACAATACAATAAACTCAAATGCATTTATAAAGCATGATAATTGTCTGCATTGCAATGAGCCTGATAATATAAAGTGGCTTAATAGACACGATACCAGAATGTAACGCCAGTTGCATAAAACATGCACATCAACAATCATTAGTGATTTAGTTCTATAAACAGACACAGATAAGCTACAAATAATATTGAATACAATGTAAACATACAATTCAGCTGAAATATATTCAATTCTCTTCTTAACGTTTGCATTTGCCTCTGCCAGATCCTGCTTCACCAGCACTGGTCCTATTAATTTGTAGACATTTGCATCCTCGTTTAATAGATCCAATTCCTATACAAACATAAAAAATAAATAAACCATTAAACCTGAATACAACTAATATAATGCTAATGAAGTATCAGATAGTTAAATGGGGAGAGCTAAAGGGTGAAGTGGATAATCAAGATCAACAGCAATACACTTTCACTTAATTTCATTTCTCATTTGTTCATTCGACTTAAAGAACGTACTAAAATGATCCAACTTTTAAAACACATGATGATTATCATCCAACTTTCAGAAACCACTATCAAATAATTTTACTTTTAAACACCATTATCATTCATCTACATCAGCCGTTTATAGTTCCCAGTTAAGACTCACTCAAACTAATCAATTTAAAAAGTATTTAGGGAATGTTTGGGATTGTGCATAGTAAAGTGATTATGTGCTTGTAATTATCAGTTTGGATAACCTAGTTTTAAACTTACTGTCACACCCTAAAATAATCGGATAATCAGTTTCATTCGAACACATAAAACTGACTATCCTTTTTTGTGGCAAAGAAAAAATGCGCTGATATGAATAAAAAACAAGAATTCAGAAACAAAACCATAGAACATAACAGATAGAGATGTTGACTTGTACTCAACTCTATGGTTTTGTATATCACTTGAAATTTAAAACCATTGTTGAAACCCTTGAAAAAGATTATACATTGTTGCACAAATGATGTATTGTTGAAGCCATTACCCATGACAGACTGCGATAGTAAAACAAAATCGAACAAATTTATTTAAGAAATCACAATCCTCCAAAACTATAAGCTTGTAAGGCAATATATGTCAAGACACACAAAACCAAAGCCAAATACCAACTATACCATAACTAATTCTAGCTGCGTATGGAAGGACGAGGACCAATGAAACTAAATCTTGAAATCATTACCAACAAATAACCATTATTTTAGTACTTATATTAGACTTCTCTCAAGTACCAAACCTCGTGCTAGCTTCCTACTAGAGGTGTAAACGAGATGAGACATCTCGCAAGCTATTCAAGATCGACTCGTAAACTACTCGAAATTGAATCGATTTAAACAAGCCGTGCTCGAGCTACCCGAGTAGACTTTCAAGTCAAGTTCGAGCTCCAGAATACTCAGCTCGTGAAGCTCATGAGCCTTATCGAGCTTCGATTAAATTACACAT
This sequence comes from Artemisia argyi, assembly GCA_030686995.1. NCBI lineage: Eukaryota > Viridiplantae > Streptophyta > Magnoliopsida > Asterales > Asteraceae > Artemisia > Artemisia argyi. The sequence continues at coordinate 88,466,346 of CM060687.1, forward strand.
TTACCCCTTCATATACATGTAGTTGCTTTATTTTCATAAAAATCAACTCGATTCGAGCTTGATAAGCCGAGTTTTTATCGATTTCGAGCTTGATATATGGAAATAATCGATCATGAGTCGAGTTTCAAGCTCGGTACGAGTCGAGCATGAGCTTGAAATCTAAAGCTCGGCCGAGCTCGAGTCGAGTTTCGAGCTCGAGTTTTAGTGATCAAGTTGGGCTCGAGCTTGGCAGTACTCGGCTCGGCTCGTTTACACCCATACTTCATACGAGGGATCATGACTTGTAAAAAGTAAATACAAACATTTTAGAAAAAATTTGCTCAAGCGGAGGTTTCGGCTCTTTAAAACACAAAATCAGTTTGCAAAGGCAATCCCAAACACCCACTTATCAACGACTTTCAAACCAAATTAGAATAAAGTAAAAGTATGGTACTACGGCACTTATTGAAATAGATCATTACTGTGTTTCAATCTTGAATATCATAATAGCCAAAACATACTCAATTACGTTTTTCGAATACAAGTCCGATACAATGAAGTATCAGATGCTTCAATGGAGAGAGCTAGAAGGTGAAGGGGATAAGTAACTGATTAACATGGTTTACCATAGCATATTGCGATAGATAGCAACACTCTTCCAATTCATCTCGATTCTAATTGTTCACTAGACTTATAAAACGTACCGGAGTCAGCCAGCTTGTGTAGGCAACTATCAAATCATCCAACTTTAAACAGCATTACAAAAATCATTCATCCAAATCAGTGTTCTATGATTTCCGCTTAGAAATTACTCAGAATTTATAAAGCTTACTTGGAATTGTGCTTAAGAACTGATTATGTGCTTGTAATAATCAGTTTGGATAAGCTACTTCCAGACTAACTATCCAAAACTTAATTTTCCACCCTGAAATAGTCAGATAATCAGTTTCGTTTATACACTCAAAACTGATTATCTTTTTTTTCGTCGAGAAAAGGTATTTCATTGATATGTAAACATCCAAGTTGAATTACAACAGTTGTGAGGAAAGTAGAATAGTAATACTTTCCACAGAACTAAACTATTAATGCCATGAACTAATTAAACAAATAGAGAATTTGACTTGTACATTACTCTATATCTTCTAAATTTGAAATGAAATACAAAACAACTGAAAATGATATTTCATTTTTGCACACAAATAATGCTTCGTTGAAACAGTTGTCCATAACCAACCAACCGACTCTAGTAAATCAATATCGAATGAGTTTCTTTCGCAAAGTAAAAAAGCCAATTCTCCATAGCTAGAAATTGGAGCAAGATATATGTCGAGACACAAAACCATGACCAACCACCAGATATATCAAACTTCATTCTAGCAAGTAGCAACCTATAAATGATGAAGACCAATGAAACTAAATCCTAAAATCAAAACCAACAAAAAGCCTTCTCTCAAATACCAATCATAAGGAGAAATCAGACAGCTTAACAAAGGCCACATTTGCTCACACAAAAGTTTCTATCCTCGGAAAACGCAATCCCAAATACCATTTTCTTAAATCATTTTATAAACTCAAAACTAACACCAACATTGTTCTTTTTTGCATTCATAAGCTAAAACCCATAAAGATTCTACCTTGATGAAACTAATCATCACTACATTTAATGACCCCAGGCGAAAAAAATTGTAGTGTAAATTTTCGAAATTTTTCGGGCATTTTTGTAATTTGCCCCTCCAACGTACCAATTTTTAATGTAGTTTCTAAAAGTTATCATATTTTGCCCCCTCGACAAAAAAGTTCTGGCTCTGCCCCTGGTCACAATTACCACCAGCATTAGACTTCCTTTTTTTTTTTCTTTCTTAACCTATAACCCAATTAGATTCTTCTACCTTAGTAAAACTAATCCTTAAAAAGTTTCAATCTTGAACATTATTATAACCAAAATCATTCAAGAAACCCTAAATAAAAAAGATTAGAAAAAAAGAGACCTTAAGAACAAGCTCATTTTCACCAAGCTGGATAGTGTACTTCTTTCTCACTTGATGATTCTTTGATATATCTGTCAACAACAAAACACAAAACCCAAAAATATTTTTATAATTGATTCATTAATGTGTATTTAAATAAGGTTTAATTTTTTATACCTTTTTGGATTTTGCTGAGATCATTGGCTTTGGCTTCTAAGTCTTTCTGTAAATCTCTTGCAGCACTTGATGACGATGAAGCCATTGTTTTTCTTGGGTTATTTTGAGGGTTCAAGAAGACGATGGAAAACAAAAAAGGGGGGTTTTGGTCGAGTAAATGGTTGCTAAACGGGTCGGGTGGGTAAATTACAACATTTCTTCTAAAAAATACCGACTTAATCCTTTTACTTTTTTATTGCAAATTATACTGACGAATTTTCAAATTTTATTTTGACTTAGAAACATTTCTTTATACCGTTCGCCTGGTTTTACACGTTTTGATCCGGTTTTACATGTTTTCGCTCAGTTTTGATCCATTTTTATATGTTTTTGCCTAGTTTTACACGTTTTGATCCGTTTTTACATATTTTTGTAGGTGTTTACACATTTTTGTTCGGGCGAAAACGTGTATAAACGGACGAAACATAAAAGCAGATGAAAACATGCAAAAACGAACTAAAATGTGTAAAAATGGATAAAAATGTGTAAAAAAAAGGACTAAAACGTGTAAAAATTGATGAAAATGTGTCAAAACGGACGAATACGTGTAAAACCGGACGAAAACGTGTAAAAATGGACGGAACGTGTAAAAACGAACGAAAACGTAAAAACGGACAAAAATGTATGCAAAACGTAATAAAACGGGCAAAAACGTATAAAAACGAGCGAATAAGTATGAAAACGTAAGAAAAACCAAATTTTTAGTTAGGGTATGTTTGGCAAAATTAGCTGTAAGCTGTATGCTGTAAGCTGATAACTGTAAGCTGTAAGCTGTTAACTGTAAAGCTGTTAACATGAGCTATAAGATGTATTTATTTTTTAATAAAAGTGTTTGGTAAATTAGCTGTTAAATGTCATTATAAGATGTAAAATGACATAAAAGGACATATTTATAATTGTAAATAAATGTTTGGAGGGTATATCAGTAATTTAGAATTTTAACAGCTCCAAGATTTTAAAAAGCTTCATGAATCAGCTTTTCATTTAAGAGCTATTTGTTTGAAATAAAAGCTAAAAGTTAATGTGTCCAAACGGAGCTATTTATTTTAGATGAGATTATTTTTGTAACAAAAAGCTAACAGCTCCTCAAAAAGTTCTTACCAAACAGGCCCTTAATTAAAAACAGTCATTAGTATAAAAGGACTAACTTTGCAAACGTTTGTTGACTAAAAGGACTAATGTTGCCACATGATGACTAACGGTATAAAAATTGTTTCAAGTCAAAATAAAATTTGAAAGTTCGTTGGTATAGTTGGCAATAAAAAAGTAAATGGTTCAAGTCGGTAATTTTTTTAAAGTACGTTGGTATTATATACCTTTTACCTAAAAGATGTTACTAGAGTAATAGTATATATTTTTGCACAAATTATGTCATCGATACAAAATCCCGTTAGTCACTGTTCCACGTGAGGGTATATTTGTCATTTTACCAGCTATAACTCCTAGCTACTGTTTCGCGCTAGTCCCAAGCCTAGGACATAATTTGCAACAACAAGTTTGCCTTTATATAAGCTATCAAACATTTTTCTCTCACTCATTTACCCACCACTACCGATCAAAAGTCACACACATTTAAGAACCCAATTTCAGCAAGAACAAACATTGAAAGATGGTTATATGTGGATGTGGTAAAGTGGCCAAAATCAAAACGTCATGGACTGACCGAAATCCGGAAAGATGGTTCTAGTGTTGCCTAACTTTGGTAAGACTCCTTATACAGAATTCCATTATGTTATTTACACTTAATGACTCAATGTGTGTTGTCTGTATAATCTAGGGTTTAAGTGTGGTTTTATCGGGTGGGTGGATCCACCGATGTGCCAAAGAGCTCTCGATGTAAGTCCTAGCCCTTTAAGGGCTAGGAATGAGCTCGAAGATGACCTTGGGTACGGGTGTTATAAAAGTCGACCCGACCCGAACCCGAATATGGCTTTTCGGGTCGGTCAATCAGGTCAAAAGTTATATCCGGGTCAATCGGGTCAAAAATTATATTCGGGTCAACCCGAATTGACTCGAGTTTTAAACAAGGTCGGGTTCGGGTATGTTTTTATTAGCCTCGACCCGAATTGACTCGAACTCGACTAACTAGGATCAACTAACACTTTTATAATGTAAAATACTTGGGTTGACCCGAACCCGATTTGACCCGCCCTGATTTGACCCAAACCCGAGTAACCCGAGTTCTAAACAAGGTCGAGTTCGGGTATGTTTTTCTTGAGTCTTGACCCGAATTGACCCGAACCTGATCGGGTCGACCTGAATAACACCCCTATGTGGGGGAGTATGTTCTGATGTTGAGGGAGCACATTGAAGAACCTTTACATTATTATCCCATAACTACGTTGACCAGACCTAGTTCTTCTCATAACTTGCAATCCCGTTATTATCGATATGTAAAATGTTGTGAATTTCTCAACCGCATGCGAATAAGGTGAACAATGCTATGTAACTTCCAATATAGGTCCATTTTTAAAACTTTATTAAGTGGGCTAGAATGCTAGACCCATGCATCTTTGCATATAAGATTCCAAGTGTAGGTGACACGTGTGATGTATTTACTTTTGAATGAGCCATTATGTATTATGTTGTTTTAATGGGTCAAATTTGTTAAAAAAAATGAACTGATTTTGTAACACCCCTAAAATTTCATTATAACAGCGGAAGACTAATTGGGGTATTACGTAGAGGATCACAGTTATAATCATAGAAAATGACTCAAAAGAGACGTTTTCAGAGTCATTTTATTGAATTCAAATACGAGAGTGTTTCCATTGTTTAGCAAATCATAAATGACATAATTGTTTGAAATGACTGATTGAATTTATTTTACACCACAAACTCTTGGTCTAATGCCCACTCCATGCCTTGAATGTTGCTTCAATTACCTGAGATAAACATGCTAAAAGTTAACAAAATTGTTGAGTGAATCCATAGTGTTTGTGTTTAATAATTTTCTAAACACAAGATAAGTATTTCAGAAATCAATCAGGCGTGTATATTGTCATAAGTCTCATGAACTCAACATTAACATGTGTGATATAATATAGGGGTCCTCGGGGTAGGAGTTTGTCATTCTCCTAGTATAACTCAAATAATCTGCATCTGGCTATCTCTCCGGCTAACGCAATGGAAATCTCCCGGACTAGCACAAATGGGTTGCCAACCACCAATAGATCTATTCATAATATTCGCGTTCACTCGCAAGTGACTAAGGTTCATGATAAGAGGGGCTTTTATAGGGACAACAGTGTGTCTTATGTAATAACATTTAGGAATAGCACACATAAAAGTGGGAATATGAACTCACCTTAGTTTGGGGGGGGGGGGGGGGGGGTAGGCAAGTAAATGATATCAAATGCAACTCAAGAACGGCTCCAACACGCAACCTGGATAATATGGGAAATCTTAGATTTTCGTGGGTTTGATTGTGATGAAGATGGTTTAGGTGTTTGAAATGCTTAAAGTTCAAAAACAATATTATATATAATATTATCTTGTTTTTTATGTGTTGTAGTCTCTTCAAAAATTGGTGGACGATAAGGTGTGCTTAATATATAGTTTGGTGTTCTAAAAGAGATATGACTTATGAAACCTCTGTGTTTCATTAAAGTTACTGATTAACCCTTCAAGTTATAGGAAATTTGCATTTTAACCTTGATGGTGGATATTTACACTTTTAGTCCCTATAGTTTGACAAAATGACGTTCATGGCTTAAAGTATCTGATGCGTGGGGATTGCACCAGGCTTTACCTCTCAAGGGATCTCGAGAAGCTTACAACCCCCACCAGGCAGTGTACCTGATCGTTGTAGTATAGTATAGTGACAAGTACCGGGGGATTGATCGTTCAGCTAGGAATAGTGTCGCTAGGATTAGAAAACCTAAATACTAGTTCTAAAGATGATGGATGATTATTTTTTTATTTTTATATTTTTTTTAGAAAGCAAGTAAATATCTCGGGTTTGAAGGATTTGTGCGGAATTAGTTGCTAGTCAACTAACCCAATACTAAAGATGCAATCAAAATAAAATACTAGAAATGAAAATAAAACTAAATTAAACTAAGGTTGTGAGCAATAAGTGGAGAAATTGTGTTTACTTAGATTTCACTACTCCCTAGATATCTTTTACACGTTAATTACTTGTTATAGTTGCGTGGATGACGGATTGTATTCCTTAATACCATTCATGGGGTGGCGCACTTAATTCCCCAATCCTATGAGTGCCTACTTCACTCCTATATCGAGCCGGCTAAGAAGCTCCTAACATGGGATCATTAGAATTTACTCATGCATTAAATACAACCAATAAAACCTAGTGCACATCGGTTCATGTTTCCTAAGATGTTCAAGCATGTTACCATTTGGAGATCTGCCAGTTTTCTTAAGCCTAACATCGAAATCATTCATCCAATACAACCATAAACAAGTAATCAACACATAATCAACATCTAGGTTTCATTAGATCTAAGCAAACACAAGATAAATCTAGCCTAGCATGGTGGAATTAAGACAAGCACAAGATATAGACAACCAACACATAGACATATTGATTGAATTAGAAGAACACTTATCTCAATTACACATGTAAGGGTTCAAGGGCTGAAAACCCTTGAAAAACCTGTAAAAATCATATATGGTTCGGCCTTAGGGTTTCTCCAAAACTTGTCCCCTCCTAATGAATGAAAATTAGAAAACTATATATAGGAAATTGAGGCTGACGGCATCAAGACCAAATAGGTGACGCCGTCATCTCGCCGCCAAAATAATTCTCGGACTGCCTTGATCTACATCTGACGCCGTCATATATTAGGTTCTTCCAGGCCGTCACGTGTTTAACTCTTGACGCTCTTTCTTGTGACGCCTTCATGTCTGCACTGGGCCGTCATGCAAATTACTCTTGACGCCGTCAAATTGTTACTCTTGACGCCGTCACCTACTGTTCCCAGCTTGGAAAATTAAGTCTTTGGCATTTTCTTCACTTTTATGCTCCAAAAACGTCCGAATTGCTTCCTTTTCCAGATTTCACTCCCAAAGTACCTAAAATCACAAAAGGAACGATTTAGGGCAATATTTGATCAAATAAATTCAATTCCGGGCTTAAATGACCCCCTAAAAGTGGTTCGTTTTTCGCCTCATCAGTATCAAAATGTGACAAGTTATTATCATCAGTTTCCAAATATTCACTTTTTACCTTGTAGTTATCAAAATGACAATTTTGATACAAGTTTGGGAAAATTACACTTTTGGTCCTTTAACTTTAGTATAATTACATTTTTGACTTATATGTTTCAAAAATGACATTTTATCACTCTTGGTTCTTAAATATTCCATTTCCAACCTTAAATTACAATTATGATAGTTTTGACACCTTTTTATGGATAATTACACAATTAGTCCTTTGACTTTACAAAATTACATTTATAGTATTTTGTTAACAAAATGTAATATTTTAGTACTTATAATATTGAAATGTCCAATAAATACCCTTAGTTTACTGAAAATACCGTTTTAACACAATTTTCATAGAATTGGCAGTTTTAGTCCTTGAAGTTACATAGTTTTGCAAAAATAGTCCTTTTTCAATAAAAGTTTACATTTCAAGTCCATTTACTTCCAAATTTACATATTTAACACAAAAGCATTTATAGTTTCTATTTTTATCCTTAGATTCGAGTTCTGACAGTTTTAACCGTTATATTTTAGAAATGACAGTTTTGTCCCCTCTAGTTTACACAATTTGCATTTTTAGTCCAAAATACATGTTCAGCTTATGTTTCCATTTCTTTTTGCTTATTATACTTCCAGAAGCTTAGTCAAGCTTGTGTGAGCTTATACAACAGCTTATTGTGATCAAAAGCTTATTTTTGTGCTTAATGGGCTTTAACGAATCTGTTAAGGCCCAATGATACTTTTGTTGGTCCAGTGGACTTGGGGTGTTGTGGACTATTTATTGGGCTTATTATGGACCTTATTCAATTTACAAAAAAACTTATAGTCAGCTTAATAGCAAACTTCTTATTTGATAACTTTGGGCTTTAAGGCGCGTTAAGCTTTTATGAAAGTTTTAGAAACTGTGTGAGTAAACAAAGCTTTAAGCTTGTGAAACCAATCAAATGAGCTTATGTAAGTGATATATTGGTACCTTCTGTTTGTCTAGTCTATATAGAAGTGAGTCAAACCTTTTATTTGGTATAATGTACATTTGGATATCATTTTATGAGATCATTTCTAAAGTGACAAAAACATTCTGTTTAGGTATATACACTTAGGCAGTTTCATGAGTGGTTTATGTGCACTTCAAAACGTGTGATGTTAAGTGATTATATGTTGTTGTGAGTGTGTAACAATTATATAAACTCTTTCTTGGCTATATAGTGATTCAAGTGAGTACATTCATTAGGTTGTAGCTTAACGAGAGCTTATGAGATAAAATAGAAAGCTTGTGTGATTTGTACTTGTGATAAACAACTCAAGTATCAAGAAAAAATGGCTAAGTGTTTGAGAGACTTACTACACCTTTAAAAGGTGGGTGATACTTGACGCTTGGGATCACCTATGGTTTACTTGTTTCTTTGCGTGCAAGTTCACACGAACAAAAGACCCTGGAGAGTTTTGTTTGAGTGAGTTTAAGAGTGATACATGAAGTATGGGATGCATGGTGATACGTGGTAATTGCACCCTCGCAACAGGTTTTACCTCTCAAGGGATCTCGAGAAGCTTACAACCCCCACCAGGCATTGTACCTGATCGTTGTAGTATAGTATAGTGACAAGTACCGGGGGATTGATCGTTCAACTCAGGAATAGTGTAGCTAGGATTAGAAAGCCTCCTAAACTAGGTCTAGAGGTGAGGGATGATTCTTTTTGTATTTTTATAGTTTTATGAAAGCGAGTAAGATCTCGGGTTTTGAAGGAGTGGGCGGAATTAGTTGCTAGCCAACTAACCCAATAAACTAAGATGCAATCAAAATAAAATAACAGAAATGAAAATTAAACTAATTATACTAGTGTGGTGGAGACAATAATGAGGAAAGTTGTGTTTACTTAGATTTCATTACTCTCTAGATATCTTTTACAAGTTGATTAGCTTGTTACAATTGCATGGACGACGGGTCATATTCCTTAATACTAGTCGTAGGGCCGTGTACAATATTCCCTAACTCTATAGGATCCTACTTCACTCCTATGTCGAGCCGTTAGAAGCTCCTAACATGGGATCATTAGAATTCTCCTACGCATTAAATACAACCAAAAATCGTAGTACACCTCCGATCATGCTTCTTAAGACGTTCAAGCAAGTTACCAATGGATGTCTGCCAGTTTTCTTAAACCAAACCAATATAAATCTCGTTGTCTCGGTTTGATCTTTCTATCTCTTTTCTTTGCATATTTATTGTTTGATTGTGTTAGCATAGTGTTGTGTTCATATTGGTGTTGATTGATTTCATCCACATTTGAATCTAAGTTTTTCACAAAGTAATTTTTATAACTAAAGAAAACAAGTCGGTAAAGAAAACTGGATGTTAGGCTTATAACAATAATTATCTAAGTTTTGCATATTTATTTATGCAAAACAATAATTATCTAAGTTTTCTTAAGCCTAACATCGAATACAATCATCCGTATGTTAGGCTTATACTTCACACGGCACATTCTTAATACTAGAATGATAATTATTGTTATAGGAGAACGCTAAAGATAATTGTTATAGGAGAACGCTAAAGATAAATGTTTTATGGAACATTGAGATAGCATATGCATTTATCTTTAGCGTTCTCCTATAACAATAATTATCATTCTAGTATTAAGAATGTGCCGTGTGAAGTATTGTATGGAAGGAAATGTATATCACCTATTCTATGGACAGAGGTTAGAACAAGCTAACTAATTGGTCCTGAACTGGAATGAGAGATTGCAAATAAGGTTTTCAGATTAAAGAGAAAGATTTAAGGCAACGAGATATTCGCCAAATGAGTTATGCGGATAATCGCCATAAGCCGTTAGAGTCTAATGTTGGTGATTTTGGTGATGTTAAAGGTATTTCCTTGGAAAGGTGTTATGCGTTTCGGTAAGAAAGGCAAGTTAGCACCGAGATATGTTGGACTTTGAGATTTCGGAAAGGATTTGATTTGTGGCATATCAGTTGAAATTGCTTGAGGAGTTAAGTAGCGTGCATGATACGTTTCACGTATCTAATTGGAAGAAGTGTTTGGCGGATGCTAGTATGCACGTGCCATTAGATGAAAGTAAGGTCGACAAACTCTTCGCTTTATCGAGAAACCTGTTGAGAATATGGTTCAAGATGTTAAGGGTTTGAAGTGTGGTGAGATAGCGTTGGTAAGGTATGGTGGGATTCTAAGCGCGGTCCTGAGTTTACTTGGGAACGTGAGGATCAAATAAAATTTAAGTACCCAAATTTATTTGCTGATGTGGTTGGTGAAGTAGATCGTTTGTAGTTGGGTTTAGATTGTGGAAGTAAGATGCAGGGTGTTCGCACATGTTTTAATTAATGTTTGTTTTATGTGTATCCATTATATGTGGTGCTTCTTGCGGTTACCATTTGGATTTTCATTTGGTTCGGGGGTATCGTACCTACATGTGAGAAGTCGTTTGGATCTTTGTTGTTATTGATCGGTGTAGTGTATCTATTTTCGTGTATCGTTGGAGTGTCGGAATGTTTTCTATTGTGTGAGTTCGGGTATTTAGTCGGTTCACATCTTTGTGGTTCTTTCTCTGTGAATTTTTATGGCGTGGTAGGATTCCACATAGTCATAAGAATTGTTGACGATTTATGATTTTATGGAGTGGTATTATTCCGCTTAAATATCCCTAAAATTTCTTTTGCTGTTGTGAGTGGTGACTAGAGTAGTTGAAATCTCGGGACGCAATTTCCCTAAGTGGGGGATGATGTAACAACCGTGGTTTTAGCAGGTCAGTTTGACTGATAGTCTTGACTTGGTTGACGTTTGTTTGGTGTGTCTTAGGTGTTTGAAGTGATATAGGTAAGTTTTAGCACTAAATCCCTTTACGTAAATGGTTTTATTGTGATTTGGAAAGTATGAAATTTGGGAAAGTTCATTTTGATCGCCTTTGTGGTGTAGAAATGACTTGTGAAGTTTTGGTGTACTTGTGTTTTTGTGTAACGAGTCTTTGTTCAAGTTTTTGAGCGTTAGCAAGTTACGAGGAGTTTGTTTTTATGTGTTATACTTTTAAAGGGTGTGAAAATCTATTTTTGGAAACTTTGTTTTGAAAATGATAATTTTTCCAGTTTGTCGTAAATTTAAGGTTTATCGCGTAAGACGTTAGGAATGGCTACAGGTATTTATAAAATATCAAGAATATGAGGTTTTGAGAGTAATAAATAAATTTAATAAAAAAAATATGTATATGGGGGAGGTGATCGACCGGCCTAGAGGAAAAAGGGGGAAAAGAGACCCAATTGTATCCCAATTACAACTCTAAGTTAGGTAATCATCCACTAAATAATTATAAATACAAAACCAAAGTTCCCAAATCCCTTTTCCTGCATATTTGGGTCGACCACAAGGAGAAAAGAAGGAGAAAAAAATTAGGGTTTATAGTTTTCAAGCAATAATCAAGAATCAAGGTAAAAATTTTAAAACCTATGTTCAATTAATTGATTAATTATTGGAATTTATGTAATATTAAATATGATGGATTTAGGGTTTATCAACTTCTGTAAATTAATGATGTAAAACATGTTAGAATCATTAATTGATAATAGTATGGTGATTGGTTAAGAGAATTGAGCTTAAAACGCGTTAGTTTATACGTTAGGGTTTGCACAGAAAATTAGTGATGTAAAGATACGAGTGTATTTAATAGATGGTGAAGAGTTAGATCACAAATTTTTGGTCTAAATTTAAGTTTAATGAAAGAGATTTCCAAAAAGTCCAGCCACGATTGATTTCGAGGTCCGGAAGTTAGTCTTTTGATGTTTCTTTGATAAGGTGTCAAAGCTGTAAAACTGGGACAGATTTAGGTCATAAGTTTAGTAGTAAGATGTGGATGAAAAAGTGAGATTTAGCTTAGCCCTTCTGGTTGAGTTATGTTTCATATGTACTTAGGCTCCTGCATAAAGGTTTTAAGATAAAAAGTTGTAGAAGTATTTTAATTTAATTAAAACTTTTTGGTGTGTGTTCAGATCCGAATCTGGATAGTTTGTAAGTTTGATTTTATGAAGGGTACTTGTGTATGTTTTTGGACCATGGCCTTCTGGTAGTAGCTTGTATACATCCAAGGGACTATGGTAAATTTTTAGTGTGAGTTATTGAGCTTTTAAAGTTATTATTTCATGTGGGCGAATGTACCCTAAAATTCTGCGTTTTCTGATTTTTAACAGTGTAAGGGATTTAATGAGTATTAGGATCTGGTGGTGATTGGTTTGGGCTATAGGAGATCCATGGTGGGTCAAATGAATCTTATACATCCATCATATGTGTATTACATGGGTTATAGCTTTTAGCTTGTCTATGTGTAATTTGGATTTATTTTGTGTGTTTTAGATTTGTGATTTGGGTTTGTGGAAGCTGCAAAGTTTGAGGTGAGTTCATAGTCCCATATTTTTACTTTGTTTTAAACTTAGGATGGGAATGATGCTTTTCTCAAATGGTTTGAGTTACTATGATTATGTGTGATTTAAAGGAGCTTGGACTTATAATGTTATCGTATATATGCTGTATGTGATGATTATTATGGTGTGATGATTTTATGTTGTGATGAGATTATCGTGGATTATCAGGAATTATCAGGCATGCATATAGAGACTCAATTGGGAGGATGCTTATCCTGTTGCTCGTACATGGACCTAATAGATGTATATATTGGAGCGGGGGACGCGTTCCATCCCATTGGTTGCCTTTATCTTGTGTGATTACATGTTAGCTTATATGATAACTTTAATTATTCGTCCATCTATGTTTTATAATCACAGTGAATCGGTTGCCTGTTGTGTGTGAGTCTTAAACCTATGAATCTCACCAACATTATATTGACGTTTTAAGCTTCATTTTCAGGTGAGCTTTCTAAGGATAAGATAGAAGGATGTGATTAGACGAGACCTTAGTTGCATTGGAAGTGGTTTATCATCTATGTTTGGACTTATGTATTGTTTCGGATTTTGTTTTGGTTATTTTGTTTTGGGGTATTTTTACAACACTTTGTGTTTGTACTTTGCTCTATTTTTGTGCATGTAGTTGTTCTCTATATATACACCAGGTGTTGTGATGATATCCATGAAGTTACACCCTCGGATCTTGTTTTCCAATAAATAAAACGATCGGTTTCAAAAAGTGGTGGTCTTTGCATAGATTGCCCTTCTTGATATTTTTCGAAATCCATTGATCGATTCAAGTTTTAAAATACAGTTTACTTTAAAAACTTGCCTGACGTGGCTCTGGTACCAATTGTGGGAAACTAGAAGGGGGTTGAATAGTTTGCTGACTTGTTTTCTTTAGTTATAAAAATTACTTTGTGAAAAACTTAGATTCAAATGTGGATGAAATCAATCAACACCAATATGAACACAACACTATATCAAACAATAAATATGTAAAGAAAAGAGATGGAAAGATCAAACTGAGACAACGAGATTTATAATGGTTCGGTCACAAAGCTCTTCTTCGCCCTACTCCACTCCCCGAGTACCACACTCGAGAGTTCTAAGCACTATGTCAACAAAGCTCCCTTCAAGCGAAGAAAACAGTACAACATCGCTTACGTTATTTTTCGACACTAAGCTAGATGTTGAGTACTAATCTTAGCTAGTACCAATCTACCACGATCTACTTGATCCTAGCTTCTTACACGATCTACACGATCCTTACTTATCACACGATCAACACGATCCTCACACAATATACACGATCCTCACAAGATCCATACAATCCTCACAATCTACTCTTGATCCACTTGATCAATACTTAATCACTCAACACTCAAGAGATCCTCAAGATCTCAACAAGATCACAATGATTAACACAATAACTAAGAAATACTAAAATACTTGATGTATATCAAGATACAATCAAGTAGACAACTTGTAATGCAAGTACACTACTCTATGACACCAACACTTTGTATCTTCTTGATACTTTGTGTTCTTCTCTTGACTAGTAAAGGTATGAAGATGATTCTTGGTTGGATGAAAGAATCACTCTTTAAACAAAAGAAAACTAACTTAATGATCAAAGGAGAGTTTAGGTGAATGAGGATATGACTACAGAAAGTTAAGTGTGTGAAAGGATAGCCAAAATATGGGAAATGAAGTGGTATTTATAGAATCCAGAAATTTGACCGTTTTAAGGGGACAACACCACTAATTGTCACATGGTACCACTAAATTTTATGGTACCGTGCCAGAGAAAAATGCTCCAATTTTTGTCTTTAGTGGTGAAAGTTTATTTGGGGGAGTTTGGAGCTGGTTTGAGTAAAATATAGCTATTAGAAATATTTTTGAAATGATTTTTCAAAATAAAACATTTTTTTATAATTCAAAAATAATTTGTAAAATGTATTTTTGAAAAGAAAGTTTTTTCAAGCTAAAAATGTGAAGTTCAAAACATAAATTCACTTCTTTGATCATTTGTCAAGTTGTAAATTTGTTTGTTCTTACAAGCCTCACTTCTTACCATTTCAGGGCACAGCTAGAATATCTCAAGGAAGCGATGAGTGCAGGTTTGTAGGTCTATACCTCTTATCGCGTGCTTCCAGAACTCGACTTCTCATTCCTTGAGTGGTCTTCTCACTACCTCTTGTTGTCCACCACTTCCTAGTCGTAACTCGTACCACTAGACATTCATCAGTATTACGAAGTGTAGCTAGTCACGAAGTAGTCACATCATCCTTGCTAGACGAAGGCAACCCGTCCGTATAGTGCTCTATCTTGAGCGTGTCTGTATGAGCTATCTCAAGTCACCGTAGTGACAGCTCCTGGAAATTACAAGCCCGATTTGGCATGTCGATGCCTTTCGCCTCATGATTTCATACTCCAATCTCTCATCGTTCTCACTTTACCACGAAAGTAGTAGCTTCTAAGCACTATCATCTTACATTCTCCTCAAGACATAGAGTAAGTTGCATCGATACTGGTAGGTCGGTAGATTCTATGTCAAAGTTTTATCCCATCGAGTTGACAAGGCACCCTCCGCCTTAGATTTCTTTCCTTTTCAGCGCCTCGGAACAACAACCTCCTCAATCCTTCCAACTCAATTGCCATGCAACTCCATAACCCCTCATACGCTCCCTTACGGGCGTCGTTTGCGGGTCCTGAAGTTCTGGCAGAAGGGTTTGAGTGACTTGACTCAGTTAGTATCTCTTACCACTCGTTGGGTCACCAACTGATATATAGTACTCGACTCACCGCAACATGTCTTAGTGGGACCGGGTTGTTCGTAGTCTAGCTCAGAATGACTAGGGGTGGTCCACGACATCTTGAGTCATTAGCCACAGTAGGTTGTGTCCACGTATTCTCACTAAATTTCGTTTCAGGGCTGCTAATATGTCTCAACGGACATCAATGAGCTATACGATGCGGATTTCGGGTTAACATCGCACAAGAACTTTGATCCTCATCGTTAGAGTAATGGATTGAATTTCAATCACATAATAGGAATACTATCCTGCTCAACGATGGTAGACTCCAGCTCCACTTAGTAAACAAGTACTTGGATTCATCAAACATCGGGGTCTAGTACGAGATTTCCGCACGTACAATACGTGACTGATGGGTGGTCACCGTCGTTACAGTGATAAACAACGCAATTAATGTGTAGGCGTAACTTCTCATTAGGCACGATAGTTCAGTGCTGATACAAGATCTTCCAAATTCCATCAACGGCGAATAGAAGCGGCGTTAGACAACGACGGTAGCTATTAAAAGCTAGGGTATCTAACCGAGAATTATTCAATTCGAGGTTCGCAGCAATCAAATCCACCACTATTCGTACTCTTAACGCAATAGTTTTAAGGTGGTTTCTTAGATGACGCTAGATGGCGTTTCAGAATAATAGAACGAATGTCCGATCCTAGCATTAATTGATAGTGAATGTGACAAAAACATATGGATATGTTACCGTGTTAGAATTGAGTGGTAAGGACTGGATAAGGAGGATATAAGTCTGTGCCAATGGATGTATATAGTTATCATATTTCAGGCATCACGCAAATTACGAGTCATCAGGGTGGGTCACCCGCTAATAAGTTTCCTCCGGCGCACTTATCGGCCCTATTGGGTTCGTCAACCCAACAAGTCCGATAACTGTTGCGGTCTGGTTTATTAACGTTAAACAACCCGTAACTCAAATCATAACAAAATTTTCAAAATCAATAGACCACATATCTCAACAATCAAACATAATCTCAGTTCAAATAACACATAATTCTCAACTAAATCCAAATCAAGAAACCAATGCACACCGCATTACTCTAAATATGCTTAATCAAGCTCAAATAATTCTCAATATGCCATTCGATCATAAAATCGAGGCTTCCCATCATTTCTAAATCATCTCAATCACTTATCAAACATGACGCCAAAAGTCATCAAATAAGTTCGTAGAGGGAATAGTGGAGTCCTAACGCAACCCTAGATTCCCGCATCTAACTTCCAAATCACAATTGCATCATATACTTATCTCATTTCCAACTTAAACAAAGGCTTCGGCTTGGCAGACGGCATGCGTTGGTCGAGGATCGGCTTTTATCAAAATGGTTATAGTTTAGGCTTTTAGAAAAAGTACCTAGTTCTCTATAACCTTGAGCTCTGATACGAATCTGTAACACCCCCAAAATTTGGTACAGCTGAACACTTACAAGATTTCGGGGTGCTACTAATGAGGCGAAAAATGATCCGTTTTTAGGGGGTCATTTAAGCCCGAATTCGAATTTATTTGATCAAATATTGCCCTAAATCGTTTCTTTTGTGATTTTAGGTACTTTGGGAGAGAAATCTGGAAAAGGAAGCAATTCGGACGTTTTTGGAGCATAAAAGTGAAGAAAACGCCAAAGTCTTAATTTTCCATGCTGGGAACAGTACTCGACGGCGTCAAGGGCATTTTGGTGACGGCGTCAAGAGTAAAAGTGGTGACGGCCCAGAGAGAATGTGAAGGCGTCACCCAAGGCCGTCACGTGTTAACTTGTCAAAACTTGCGCGCGGAGTAGCTGATATTGTTTTGGTCATAACTTTTGCATACGAACTCGGATTTAGGTGATTCAAAAGCCCACGCGAAGAGGACGAAGAGATCTACAATTTGGTGAAAAAATGGTCGTGACGGCGTCAAGAGAACGAGCTGACGCCGTCAAGCCTTGCCGACAGAAAACATACCTATAAATATAACATCATAACTTCACTTTTTGTAAGCCCTAAACCCTAAGGTCGATTCCTGGGTTTAGGTGGGTGTTTTTCCAGCAACTTAGAGGGTTTCAATCACTCCATAAACATCATGTATTGGTTTGATGATTCTATCTTAATTATGTTTTCCATTATCATTGTTGTTTGCTCTTCTTTGATGATGATTTGCTAATTCACCTTGTGTCTACTTATGATTATGTGAAACTTGTATATAATTGATTAGATCTCATTGATTTCTTGTTGATGTTGTGTCTATCTCCATCAATTAAGGCGTGACAACTTCAATAGATCTAGTTGGTTTAGTTTATAATCCTTGTTTCCTATTGATTCTTGTTTTGATTGAATGATTTATATGTTAGGCTTAAGAAAACTGGAAGATCTCCAAATGGTAACATGCTTGAACGTCTTAGGAAACATGAACCTATTGCACTAAGGTCTTTATTGGTTGTATTTAATGCATGAGCCACTATTTACAATCCCTATGGTTGTGCTGGGCATGGTATAGGAGGAGATAAGAGCTCATAGAATTGGGCAGTTATGTGCGATACCCCATGAATGGTATTAAGGAATACAACCCGTCAATTAAAACAAGGTTACAATTCAATAGGTAGGATTGGATAGCTAGCAAGGAGTACCATATCATGGGTAGACATGCTTCACTTATCTTGTAGAACCCTAGTTTACTTTTCTTGTTAATTAGTTTAATTAGTAGCTTTTGGGTTAGTTGATTAGCAACTAATTCCGCCCACTCTCCCAATACCCGAGATTTTTACTTGCTTTTCATAAAATATAAAAACATAAAAAGAATCATCCTTCACCTTTAGACCTAGTTAGATTAATTTCAATCCTAACGACACTATTCCTAGCTGAACGATCAATCCCCCGGTACTTGTCACTATACTATACTACAACGATCAGGTACACTGCCTGGTGGGGGTTGTAAGCTTCTCGAGATCCCTCGAGAGGTAAAGCCTGTTGCGATTCCCACGCATCAAGTTTTTGGCGCCGCAGCCCGGGGAATAGTTATTGTCTAGGTTAGAATTTCTTTTTATTAGGTCTACTTGCTAGATTCCTTTCTAGTAAGATTCTATTTTTATTTTTAGGTTTTCTTTAGTCTATCTCATTTCTTTGTGCTTTTGTTCGTAACTCTTTACCATCCGACATCATGGAAGGTGGTAACATCTTTGAACCCATCATCCCACCACAACAAAACCCACCATTAGAACCCCTTAGGTCCCGAACCTTAGGAGAGTATTCCCGACCTAGCCACCAAGGCTACCGAAACACCATTGAGCTCACCGGAGCCAATGTGACCCCCTTGCGATCCGACACCATCCGGTTGGTGCAAAGCGGATGTGCATTCCATGGACTTCGTTCCGAAGATCCAAACCAACATCTTAAGGACTTCCTCAAAATCGTAGATTCCATAAACCTAGGTGTTGAAACTAGAGAGACTACCCGTTTACGCCTATTCCAATTCTCTCTACGGGATCAAGCTAGTCAATGGCTTGAGCGTTTACCCGCGGGATCCATCACCACATGGGATAACCTCACCAATCGCTTCCTTACTCAATTCTTCCCACCAGGGAAGACTGCAATGCTTAGAAATGACATCCTGATGTTTGAACAGCAGCAAGGTGAAACTTTCTACGAAGCTTGGGCCCGTTTTAAGGATCTCCTCCACAAGGTCCCTCATCATGGTATAAACCTTTGGTTATTAATCCAGATTTTCTACGACCATGTTGACTATCACACTAAGCGCACAATCGATAGGGCCGTGGGAGGTAAACTGCGTGATAAGAACGCCGAGGAGTCTTGGGAAATTATCGAGGAGCTCGCCACTGATAATCAGGAAATGTGGGAGTTTAATCATACAGTAGAAGCAGCTATCAATGCAGTCTCAACATCTGGAGGGACCACCTAAATTCCCGATGAGCTCCTATGCAAACTCGAGGCAAAAGTTGACTATTTTGAGGAAAGGCAAAGGAGGCCTTTAAGTCCTAGACGAGCTACTGTTAATTCCGTCTCAAAACCAACTTCGGCACCATTATCTGAGTCGCCTTCTAGAGAGCATATCGAGACTTTTCAGAGCTACACCCCACCTTGTTCCCCTCCCAAGGAACTTAGCTCGGAGTTTGAGGCTAGGATGAGAGAATATATGGCAACTCACTCAGATCGGCTTGCTAGATTCGAGGAAGCAGTTTATAAGCAAAAAGAGGAGATGCAGGAGAAAATGAATGAGATGATGAGTCTATTGGAGGAGTATGCCAACCAGAGAACCCCCGAACGAATACTACAAAGGAAAGAAAACGCCACTCCCACCACCCAATTTGTTAACTCCATCACCATTGTCCATAAGGATAACGAGAAGGTAGAAACTCCTGCTAAACAGACCTTAGAAAAACCACCAGAATCCCAGCCTTTGAGTTACTACCTGAAACATGATATAAACAAAAACACCATAACAAATTGGATTAAGGGTGATGGGCGTAACCAATCCTCCAGACAGGTTTCTGAGAACGAGGAAGAAGTGAAAGATGAGTATGATACGCTTCCTGGAGGATCAGTATTCGAGAAGCTATTGGTACAAAAAGTGGCTACTAAGCAGATAGCATGCGGGAACTTTGAAATACCAACGAGCATCGGGGACTTGAAACATCTTAGTGCTTTCGCCGACCAAGGATCGGAAGTAAATCTTATGCCCCTAACTATATACATCCAACTAACGTCAAAAATGCCAGCACCTACTCGTGTTAGGTTATCTCTTGTTGGACACTCGTACGTATACCCCCTAGGAATCGCAGAAGATGTATTAGTTAATGTCGCAGGATTCATGTACCCCGTTGATTTTATGATCATCGATGATAAAGGGGATGGATGCATGCCAATAATCCTTGGGGCACCATTCCTCACCACCGCTAGGGCTGTCATTAAGTATGAAGGTAGGAAGATTGAGCTTAAATCTGGAAAAAGAAAGATTAGGTTCCCCATGACCCCGCGAAGTGGGCATGAGAATTTGAGTTGGAGAAAGATCAAAAACAACATTGGCACGACACCCGTTCGTGTTCAGAATAAAATTCTTGCATGGGAGGCAAGAATCAAAAGCTTTAAGAAAGCCAAAAATGAAAGAAGAAAAAGCAATAAGGTTCAGGTCGAACTCGAGCATACTCGACCCGCAGAAAATCATACACCATTTGAGGAAGGGAACTTAGTACTCTTGAGACACTTGGAAACAACAATACCACCCGATAAACCAAGTCCTTGGTGGTATGGGCCATTCACAATCGAAGGATTGAGCCAAGATGGGGTAGCTAACTTGAGAAGTAAATTAGGTGGAATGGTGATTGCGAGTATCGACAGATTGAGGCACTACCACCATAACAATAATGATCGCAACTACATGGGGTATATCATTTCCAATGATGAAATCACGTAGTAACCCATGACCTTGAGTCTAGCTACAAGACTCGTAAATAAAGAAAAGCGCTTCTTGGGAGGCAACCCATGTTTTGTGTGATTTTATTTTTGTTTGTTTGTTATTTGTTTCCGTATGCATGCTTTATTTTTATTGTTGGTAGATCATGTTTCTAAACTAAATAGTGGAAATACTTTACTTTGTTGTTTGGTCTAGTCTTAACTCCACCTAAAAGTATTTTTGCAAAAGATAAGTGTAAGGGGAAACCCAAAATATGTTTTTAAGAAACAAACTGATCATGATTCTCCACAATATTAAATGAACATGTATATTCGTATTTGTTAGAGTCAAATGCTTGTATTGAGTCATAATGAAGTTTTGCAGGATTTTCCAGGAAGTAGGACCAAGTTTTTCCAGAAATTTTCCGGAAACTTAACATAAGAATTTCTGCAGGTCAATTCTGACGGCGTCAGGAGTTTACTCTTGACGGCGTCAGGAGTAAAAATCTGGAAATTTTACCGGTTTTGTTTTTCTAACGGAGTCTTATGGTTTTTGTAAATTATTAAGTTTTATAATCTCCAGGAGATCTGAATACTTCATTCTACAAGCATTATATCTTATCTTGTTTTCTAGGATTTAGTAACTTATATAGGATGCCGCCGACTTTACGCGAGGTTGTCTTGTCTATTTTGTCAGGTTTTACAGGTTATGTATGACAAGAAGATGATTTATATTCTGGAAGGGAAGCTTTGATGGTTCATTTTCTTGGAGGAAGATTTAACATGGCCATCCTATTATCCATACCGAGCGAATCAGGGGAGTATTTGATTTCATTCTTTCTACTTTTTAACTTTTACATTCTTTACTTGAACATTGGGGACAATGTTCATCTTAAGTGTAAGGGGAGGGTAAAAAGATGATACCTTACATATGCACTTTCGCTAGAGTTTGTTTTGTTTAATGGTAGATGTGTAATAAAACTATGAGAAATACTTGTTAGTGCAATTTTAGCGCCAAATTTAAAATTTTTTACAACATTTAGGAGTGAAACTTTAGCCATAGCAAGCGTCTCATGGATAGGAGATTGTATGACTAGCACATAACCGTATATTCAGAACAATTTTCCACCCAAATATGTGAGGTTCGCCTTTAGATTTGATAGGAAAAGCATTTACTATTAGTGCTTATGAGTGTACCGGTAGCATTTAGATTCTAGAACTTGCATTAGTGATGCATCCCGAGACCGCTAGTGAGACTACATTCGTGTGGTAGGATTTACTACATGATAAGAGGCATTAGGATTACCCTTGTGTTAAACCCGTATTATAATTACTTGACCATTTAAGTCATATTACTTGGCTAGTTAAGTCGACTAATTTTTCCCACACCCTTAGCGTTGTACTCATTTTTAGTACACGATACCCCTAGTACACCCCTCCGAGCCTATATTTTCGTTTCTAACTTTAAGCATTTTACTTAAAGGAAGAATTTGTTACACCCCACTTAAATGTACAACCAAATCGCCTTAGCCTTCCGTGTATGCGCTCATTTTTAGTGCATTATTGTTATTTGTTAAACCCTAAGTTAACTATCTAATTGATTACATGGTTGCTAAGTCGAGTCATATCCTTGTACATATTGTTTTGGGACGATTGGGACTCATGGGTAAGTACTTATTTTATGGAGTAATGGGGAAGAACATCATTTATTACCCCCATATGTGCGTTAATCTTAAAAGTGCTCCAAGTGTTTTGATTTTCTTAATTCGAGTCATTAGTTTAGTTAATTGTAAAGTATGTAAAAATTCAAGTGTAAGGGGAGTGTTCATTCCCTATGATGTATTATTTTAGATGGTAGGGTAAGAGTGTATGAAAAAAAAAATCAAGAAAAAAGAAAAAAAAAATGAAATAAAAAAAAAAAAAAAAGAGAAAAAACATACGGACTACCATCCCTTTTTATTCTATGTTCATTTTATGTTTTTGTTATTTCTCATTTATTAGCTTAAGTCGAGTCTAGTCTTGGCTTAGCAACGCCATATTGTACATGTAATTAACCAAGATTGTTAACTCGCCACCAGTAAAACTTCCTTTATCCAACAAAATCGTGTATTTCATATCCCTACACCTAACGTTACAACCCTTTAAAAGACCTCTTTGATAGTTTATCCTAGGTGCTTACGCCATGTGGTGGAGGTTTGATCCTTTCCCAAGCCTATGGTAATCTATTTTGTTATGACAGGTAGTGAGAGATATCTTCCGTTTCCATATTGTAATTTACATTTTATTACACCCGAGAGATGTGAGTATCTAAACACTATTTGTGAGGTGCTTGTGTATGACCTCCGTGCTTGTCTATTGGTCTTTAGTGGAATGATTATTTGTTGTAATTACTTTTATATTAGTGTTAAATGACCACTAACTTGTATTTTGAGTAGGATAAAAGCGCATTTGCTTGAGGACAAGCAAATCTCAAGTGTAAGGGTATATGATGAGGCAAAAAATGATCTGTTTTTAGGGGGTCATTTAAGCCCGAATTCAAATTTATTTGATCAAATATTGCCCTAAATCGTTCCTTTTGTGATTTTAGGTACTTTGGGAGAGAAATCTGGAAAAGGAAGCAATTCGGACGTTTTTGGAGCATAAAAGTGAAGAAAACGCCAAAGTCTTAATTTTCCATGCTGGGAACAGTACCCGATGGCATCAAGGGCATTTTGGTGACGGCGTCAAGAGTAAAAGTGGTGACGGCCCAGAGAGAATGTGAAGGCGTCACCCAAGGCCGTCACGTGTTAACTTGTCAAAACTTGCGCGCGGAGTAGCTGATATTGTTTTGGTCATAACTTTTGCATACGAACTCGGATTTAGGTGATTCAAAAGCCCACGCGAAGAGGACGAAGAGATCTACAATTTGGTGAAAAAATGGTCGTGACGGTGTCAAGAGAACGAGCTGACGCCGTCAAGCCTTGCTGACAGAAAACATGCCTATAAATATAACATCATAACTTCACTTTTTCTAAGCCCTAAACCCTAAGGTCGATTCCTGGGTTTAGGTGGGTGTTTTTCCAGCAACTTAGAGGGTTTCAATCACTCCATAAACATCATGTATTGGTTTGATGATTCTATCTTAATTATGTTTTCCATTATCATTGTTGTTTGATCTTCTTTGATGATGATTTGCTAATTCACCTTGTGTCTACTTATGATTATGTGAAACTTGTATATAATTGATTAGATCTCATTGATTTTTTGTTGATGTTGTGTCTATCTCCATCAATTAAGGTGTGACAACTTCAATAGATCTAGTTGGTTTAGTTTATAATCCTTGTTTCCTATTGATTCTTGTTTTGATTGAATGATTTATATGTTAGGCTTAAGAAAACTGGCAGATCTCCAAATGGTAACATGCTTGAACGTCTTAGGAAACATGAACCTATTGCACTAAGGTCTTTATTGGTTGTATTTAATGCATGAGCCACTGTTTACAATCCCTATGGTTGTGCTGGGCATGGTATAGGAGGAGATAAGAGCTCATAGAATTGGGGAGTTATGTGCGATACCCCATGAATGGTATTAAGGAATACAACCCGTCAATTAAAACAAGGTTACAATTCAATAGGTAGGATTGGATAGCTAGCAAGGAGTAACATATCATGGGTAGACATGCTTCACTTATCTTGTAGAACCCTAGTTTACTTTTCTTGTTAATTAGTTTAATTAGTAGCTTTTGGGTTAGTTATTTAGCAACTAATTCCGCCCACTCTCCCAATACCCGAGATTTTTACTTGCTTTTCATAAAATATAAAAACATAAAACGAATCATCCTTCACCTTTAGACCTAGTTAGATTAATTTCAATCCTAACGACACTATTCCTAGCTGAACGATCAATCCCCCGGTACTTGTCACTATACTATGCTATAACGATCAGGTACACTGCCTGGTGGGGGTTGTAAGCTTCTCAAGATCCCTCGAGAGGTAAAGCCTGTTGCGATTCCCACACATTAGCTACCTGGATTGGTATACACAACACAAGTATAGCTAACTCGAAAGGAAATTTTTATTAAATAAACATTTCAAAATCTAGTTTAAAAGTTTACAAATAGTTAAAAATATAAAAGATAAGGCCCAAAGGGTTTAAAAGATTTGTCCCCAAATTATTATCAGAGTATTTGTCGATCCATCGTCCATGCCAATTTGCCAAGCCTTCAATAGTGACCATCCACAAGCATTATCCTATTCGTCTGAGAAAAACATGCTTAAAAAGTCAGCTTTCGCTGGTGAGTTCATAGGTTTACATCGAAAATAACAGTGGACCTAAAGAGTAAGAGCTATGTGTGACTAGAGACAGGCATAGATTTTGCATTCCAACATCATAACAATTCACAAACGATTGATTTCTTATCTTGAACAGATAAGTGGTCATAGTGAGTGGATCCCTTGGCGGTCACTAGCCAGGATAACGCTACAGTAAGGAACCACCCGTTACTGCCCTAGGTCTAGGCCGTAAGTAGAAGTCTTTTATCTAGCTAGGTTCCAAGTAGCCCTAGCCTAAGGCAACATCTACCGCAATCTAACCTTAACTAGTCAACACTAATAGCAAAACAAAATAATAGCAGGTCCGAGAAAAATAGTTGCATGTTTTCTCCCCCACGTTTAGAAAGCAATAAAGTACGAGTTAAAGTGGGGCTATGAAACTCACCTTGATTCCAGCAATGCACAAACAAAATCAGTTCAGTAATGGGAAGCACAGTATAACCAATTAGAATTAGGCGAGAAAAGCAGTTAACACGCCTCGGCAACTACGGACTTGGCACAACCTAATCATATATATAAGATTTAGCTTAATATTGTTCCGAAAGTTTAACGTACTCCAAAGGTTCCCAAATAGTTTCAAGTTTTCCTTCCAAAGTATAGTTTGAAAGTTGTTGATATTGTTTTGGTATCGTTTGGTATCATCGGGTGTGGGCGCTAGAGACAAGGTCTCGACTCAAATGAACTCACGCCAAACAAGCATGTCAAGTAAGTTCACATACATACAAATCAAGTAGCACAAAAAGCATATCATGTCTATCAAATCAAGTAGTTCAAGTAATTCACACAACAAGTAACATCATACAAGTCAAGTCTCATGTCAAAGCTATGGTCAAAGGACATGACCTCAAGAGTCGATAAGTTTCCGTACGAAGGGTCGGTTTCTTATCAAGTTGTCAATCTTGAAAAGCTTAACCATTCTTCCATTTCCTTATCGATTCCAAAGTTATATCACCTATGATAGTCATAGGATACATTTCTCATTAATACAATCATCTAGTACTTTTATTGGATTCCTATTGGGCTTGTCGGTCCAACCAATCCAATAGTCATACTACGGTGATTTATTAATGTGAAATCGATCCGAAACTTACTACAATAGAGGTGTAATACTTACCCTAAGAATAAATTATCTAAGTTTCATGTGCACTAAAATATTTAATAACTCGTGTCAAGTAAACCTTTGTTTTCGAAAAGTACTTATGCTTTTACATCAAAACATTTTCATTTAAAACCTTGTAAACTGTTGACATAAATAATGCCTAAAAACATTATTAATATATTATCAATATCTCTATGTTTTGATTATTACAAAACATAAACTCATTGAACTAAAATTTATGACATAAACAAGTATTTAGTGATTAACATTCTCTTTACATCCAAATCACTTAAGGTATGAATAAACAAAGTGTTTAGTGCAATCTATGATCAAAGGGATATTTAATTAATTATTACAAAGTTTATTTAATTATATAAACATATTATATATTTTTGAAAAACACTTTTGGTATTAAAGAAAAATGTTTTATTCATACTAAATATATGAATTCAAATTTTTAACCAAAATCAGTTAGTTTTTCACCAAATAAACTTTCCCCCACTAAAAGAAAAAGTTTATGGCCGTTACAGCTGGGCGACCCCCTTAATTATAAGGGGTGGTCCCCTTAAAATTAAGGGGACCGGCACGCTCCAGTTGTCAGAAATTTTTGCCTATAAATACCACCTTAAATCTGGAATTTTTCCTCACCTTTTGCACTCCTAAACTTTCTGTTCTAGATCTCCATTTCCATTCTCTTAATCCTTTGATCATACATTCATAAATCTTTCTTTCAAAGTGACCAAACATCATCCTATCAAGTACAAGAGAAGAATACTTCTATCCCTCAAGACAAGAAGTATTACAACTTGTTGTGATCTCCACATCTAAGTTGTTAGAGCATCATCCATTGTATCTATCTCTTTGTGTAATTAGTTATGAATATTTGATAGAAGATAGTTTAGCTAGGTATAGAAGTAGTGTGATAGGTTAGTAGTTTGTTGTGAAGAAGAAGAGTTGTGAAGTAGAAAGGTGTGAAGAAGATTGGTGTGAAGTAAATAGGTATGAAGTAGAAAGGTGTGAAGAAGATTGGTGTGAAGTAGATAGGTGTGAAGTAGAAAGGTGTGAAGAAGTATTGGTGTGAAGAAGTTGTGTAGAAGTTGTGGTGTGTAAATTGGTGTGTAAGGTTTTCTCCGCCATAAGGGAGCTTGTTGACATAGTGAAGAAAACTCTCGAGTTAGGTGCTCGGGGAGTGGAGTAGGGCAAGGAAGGTGACCTTGTAGCCGAACCACTATAAATCTCTTGTCTCGCTATTCGATCTTTCCATCTCTCACTTATTTCTTTACTTACATTATTATTGCTTTATCGTACTTATTTATTGTTGTTCATATTGTGCAAGACTATCGAATCTAAATTTTTGAAAACAAAGAAAACTTTCAAACAATATTTTGTAACAAATTAAAAAGACGTAAAACTATTCAACCCCCCCCCCCCCCTTTCTAGTTTTCCACAATTGGTATCAAGAGCCACGTCTAGCAAGATTTTTTAAAATATATTGTATTTTAAAACTTGTAACGATCTATGGAATCTTTAAAATATTTAGAAGGGCAATCTATGCAAAGACCACCACTATTTGAAAGTGATGGATTTTTATATTGGAAAAATAGATTCGAAACTTATGTGAAATCAAAAGATCTTGATCTTTGGCATGTCATTACCTTTGGTGATTTTCCCCCTATTCAATATAACTTTGAAACTAAAATGGATGAAATTGTATCTTTTGAAAAACAAAATGATGATTTGAAAAAGAAACTAGCAAAAAATAATGAGGCTAAAATGGTTATTTATAATGCGTTACCACGCAAAGAATATGAAAGAATTTTTATGTGTAAAACTGCAAAAGAAATTTGGGATTCTTTACTAATTACTCACCAAGGTAATAGTCAAGTTAAAGATAACAAAATAGATCTTCTTGTACAACAATATGAACAATTTACGATTCCGGAAGAGGAATCAATTGATAATGCTTTTGCTAAATTTAACACTATTATCACAAGTTTAAAAGCACTTGATGAGACATTTTCTAGTAAAAATTGTGTTAGGAATCTTAGGGCATTGCATCCGAAATGGTGAGCTAAGGTCACGGCAATTGAAGAATCAAAGAATTTGATGACGTTATCACTAGATGAACTTATTGGCAACTTGAAGGTCCATGAAGAAATTATAAGAAGAGATTCGGAAACGGTCAAAGTCAAGAAAGAACAAACCAAATCCATTGCTCTAAAAGCCAAAAAGGAACCTAGTGACGATGATGATTCAAGTGACGAGAGTGAAGACGAAGAATATGCAATGGCCGTAAGAGAATTCAAGAAATTCTTCAAGAGACGAGGAAGATTCACTAGATCACCACGAGACGAAAGAAAACCGTTCCAAAGAAATAGAAGTGATAACTACGGGAAAAGAAAGTGCTTTAGATGTAGAAGTCCAAATCATCTCATTGGCGAATGTCTAAAGCCGCCGGGTTATGAAAATCAAGGCGCCTTTGTTAGTGGAACATGGAGTGATAGTGACAAAGAAGAAGTGGAAAAACCAAGAGATGAAAAGTGTTTTATGGCAAAAGGAACAGACGAAATATGTTTAGGAATTGACTTGGAGCCTGACGAATGGATCAAGGATAGCGGATGTTTGAGGCACATGACGGGGAACCACAAGCTATTTTCTACATACAAGGCATACAATGGAGGTAACGTTATTTTCGATAGTGACTTACGTGGAAAAAACATTGGCAAAGGTACGATTTCTCAAGACTCACTTACTATTGAAAATGTAGAGCATGTAGATAATTTAACATATAACTTACTTAATATAGGACAAATATGCGATAATAAATGTAGAGTTACCTTTACCGAAGAGGATGGCGAAATAGTTAAGAATGGAAAAATTATAGGTAGAGGAATTAGGAAAGGAGGCATATATGTTATGAAACTAGGAAACAAACCTAAGGATAGGATATGCCTAACGACCCTAGACGAAACCTCCACATTGTGGCATAGGAGATTAGGACATGCTAACATGCAACAAATACAATCTTTGGCCTCTAAAGAACTAGTTAGAAACTTGCCTAATCTAAAATATGACAAGCATTTTTGTGATGCATGTAAAATTGGAAAACAAGTTCATGCTAGTCACAAAGCTAAGAATATAGTATCCACTACTAGGTGCCTAGAACTATTACATATGGATCTTTTTCGTCCATCCGCTGTGCGGAGCTATGGAGGAAACAAATATACCTTAGTAATAGTAGATGACTACTCACGACACACATGGACTAGGTTTTTAAGTGACAAGACCCAAGCCTTTGAAAAATTCGAAATATTTAGTAAAATGATTCAAAATGAATTAGGATGCACAATAGTAGCCATTAGGACGGACCATGGTAGGGAATTTGACAATGAAGTACAATTCGAAAAATATTGTGATTTAAATGGAATATCTCACAATTTCTCCGCTCCTCGTACTCCTCAATCAAATGGCGTAGTAGAAAGAAAAAATAGGTCACTACAAGAAATGAGTAGAACAATGTTAAATGAACAATCCATCCCACAAAAATTTTGGTGTCACGCTGTAGGTACATCAACATATATTATTAATAGGGTATCAATTAGGAGAATTCTAGGAAAAACTCCTTATGAGTTACTAAGATGTAGAAAACCAAACTTAAGCTACTTTAGGGTATTTGGAGGTAAATGTTATATTCTAAACACTAAGGATTACCTCACTAAGTTTGATCGAAAATCATATGAAGGAATATTTTTAGGATACTCACAAAATAGTAAAGCATATATAATACTTAACAAACACTCTATTAAAGTAGAAGAATCACTAAATGTAACATTTGATGAAACACCACCACCTCCTAAAACTTTACCTTTAGAAGATGATGACTTAGTCGAAGATGAAGCTATTGAGGTTAGTAAAACAAAACACATAGGAAATGATAATGAAGACATTAACTTAGGAAATAACGAAATTGTAAATGTTATAGAATCTAGATCATATCTATTAGATAATATAATAGGACATCTTAACCAAAGAACCCTTAGGTCACAAGCCCAAGATAAAAATAATTTCTTTTGTTTTCTCTCAGCAATAGAACCTAAGAATATTAATGAGGCTTTAAAAGATGAAAGTTGGGTTATAGCTATGCAAGAAGAATTAAATCAATTTAAGGCAAATGATGTTTGGGAATTAGTCCCAAATCCAATGAATATGGCCATCATAGGAACTAAATGGGTATATAGGAATAAGTTAGATGAAAATGGAATAGTAACTAGGAATAAAGCTAGGTTAGTTGCCCAAGGTTATAATCAACAAGAAGGAATTGATTATGATGAAACTTATGCCCCCGTAGCTAGACTAGAATCTATTAGGATATTACTTGCCTATGCATGCGCCCTAGATTTTAAGTTATTCCAAATGGACGTGAAAAGTGGATTCCTTAACGGTTTTATCAATGAGGAGGTATATGTGGCACAACTCCAGCATTCATTGACTTCGCAACACCTGATTATGTTTATAAGTTAAAGAAAGCTTTGTATGGACTCAAACAAGCTCCCAAAGCTTGGTATGATCGATTAAAAGCTTTCCTTATTAAACATGATTATTCCATGGGAATGGTAGATATCACTCTTTTTACTAAAAGGAAAGACCCAAATCTCATCATTGTCCAAATATATGTTGATGACATTATATTTTGATCAACTTGTCAAGACATGTGTGATGAATTTGCCAAAATCATGCATGATGAGTTTGAGATGAGTATGATGGGTGAACTTAACTTCTTCCTAGGATTACAAATAAAACAATTAGAAGATGGAATATTCTTTAACCAATCTAAGTACATTAAGGAAATGCTTAAGAAATTTGGCCTAGAAGACTCAAAACCCATGAAAACTCCCATGTCTATGGAAGTGAAACTCATAAAGGATGATGAAGGTGAGTCCGTAGATAACACCAAGTATAGAGGAATGATAGGTAGTTTACTATACTTGACGGCAAGTAGACCCGATATCATGTTTAGTGTCTGCCTGTGTGCCCGTTTTCAAGAGGATCCAAAAACCTCTCATCTAGAAGCGGTTAAGCGTATCTTCCGATACATTAAAGGCACTATACACTTAGGATTATGGTATCCTAAGGGATCCGGCATAGAAACCATCGTTTATGCGGATTCGGATCATGCGGGAGACTACGTAGATAGAAAAAGCACTAGCGGTATTTGCACGTTTATGGGATGTTGTCTAACATCTTGGTTTTCGAAGAAGCAAACCGTTCTTGCTATTTATACCACCGAAGCCGAATATGTAAGCGCTGGAAAGGCATGTCAACAAGCACTATGGATGAAACAAGCTCTTATAGACTATGGCATTAGGTTAGAAAATGTTCCCATTATGTGCGATAACAAAGGTGCGATAGATTTAAATAAAAATCCGGTGCAACACTCTAGGACTAAACATATAGAAATACGCCACCACTTCCTTAGGGATAATGTACAAAAGGAAACATATCTATAGAAAAAGTTGCATCGAAAGATAACATTGCAGATACATTCACTAAACCCATTAAGCGTGAATTATTCAATCACTTGCGTTTAGGATTAGAAATGATGGAACAAGTTGACTAATTTTATTGCATTTAGACATTTTTTTTTCATAGAATTTGCAAATGATTTACTTTTCTTCCACTTCTCAATATCTGAGTCTAGGATTCTATTTCGCACAAAATTAAAGATTGGGAAATATTATTTTCTTTGCATATACTTTTTTGTAAAAACCCAATCAATTTTTTTTTAACTATTCTCACATCTAGGAATTACATGAACATCATTTTCCTTGCATTGTTGAAAAATGCTAAAAACCTTTTTCCGAAATCATGCATAAACTCTCACATAAATTGTCAAAGTATATAATCTAATATATATCTTTGACATTCATGATCGAGCAAAAATCGAATCAAGGAGACTTTGGATTGTTTCTTAAGATTTTTTTTTTACTTTGCATTTAGGAGTCGAAACAATCACAACTCCACATTTGTTGCATATAGGCACACACTAGGACAAAATCACTCATAATGTTGTCATCTTGTTTCATCAGTAGATTTTTGACTCACTAGTTACCTTTGCCTTTGATCTAAGATAGTTGCCTTAGGAAGATTAAGTGTTCTTGTCTTTATTTGTCTCCTCTAGCTTATTATTTGTTGCTTGTTTGCTTTTTTACTTAAGTGTTTTTGCATGCATGCTATATCATGATTAGATTAGATGCTATAATGCCTAAAGGAATTGAACTTGCTTGAATCCAAATCCAAAAACACAACCTTTCTGCAAATTTTCTGCCAAAAACCCAATTCTGGCAATCTGGAAATCACCAGATGTGCGGCCCCCCTTAATTATGTAAGGCGGCCCCCTTAATTATTAAGGGGACCGCCCCCTAATTAAGGGGACCGGCCATCTGCTGGACGGGTTTACATAATCTTTTCTGCTTTTTATCCCATTTCAACCTACATTTCCCAATTTTCACCAACATATTTTGTCCTAATCTCCCAAACAAACTTTATCCATCCATAAACACACAAATCTTACACTATAAATATCCCCAATCTTCAACACTCTCCATTCATCCCTCCATGACTTCTCCAAACAAACCAAAATCAAAAGCCTCAAAGCTAGCAAGGATGACGGAAAAACCCATTTGGCGAAGAAAAAGCCCTCGAAACAAATCCATCATAACCAATGAAGTTGGAAATCACTCAACACCTCCAACCACTTACTTCCCAAACTTTACACCAAATCCACAAGGACACTCATTTGATCCTCTTTACAAACCATACAACATTGGCCAAACATCCTCTTTCATGCCAAACTACACATCTCATCCTCCAACCACTTATAATGATCCATACAAGTTTGATCAACCATCAAACTACAATTCCAACTGCACAAACCCAATTCATCCATATCAACACAATGATTCTCTCCACATTGCCACGGAAAAGCAAAAGTTTCGTGATGAAATAACCCAAATCCATGATCTTAGTGATCTCCTTGCTATGCATCGTGCACAACGCAACAAAGGGCAACCTCCATCATCACCCTATGACAATTGCCTACCCCACTCTCTCAACTTGGATCAAGTTACAAACTACACTCACTATTTCCCTTGTTGCATCTTTCTTCCAAAACAAATTCTCTACTTGAGTGAAGATATTTCTTGGATTGAATATCTTCTCACTCGTCCTCATCCAATACCACCCTTAACTCGATACAACATCGTAAGATCTACCTCTTCCGCTCCATACCCCACTCCATATCCCTCTCCATCTAACAACTAAGCTCTACGCTTATGTTCTCCTTCAAGCAAATAAATCAATCAACCGTGGGTTACAAGCAAGTCCAAGTGCTCTCTTAGGCTATATAGGACTATGTATTTTCTTTTGTTTTATTGTAATCAATATGCTTCAAGCATATTGAATGTTGTAATGCTAATCATTTCTATGATTATATATACTTGACTGAATCTATTTTTATTTGCATGATTGTTGCTTTGCATATATATGTCTTGTTCTCTTCACATATTTTTTTTAGCCAAGCTTCCCATAGCTCGTTTCCTTGGTGCTCTTAAATGAGGGGGGAGCATACATCAAGGGGGAGCATTCTACCCGTTTAACTTCTTCTATGAAGCTTACTCGGTTTAACCTTTTTGATTTTACAAAAAGGGGGAGAATAGAATAGTAAACTCTAAAATACTTGTCTAAAAATAAATTTTAGACCTATTGAGTTTAAGGTTTTGTATTAATCAAAAAGGGGGAGATTGTTGACATAAATAATGCCTAAAAACATTATTAACATATTATCAATATCTCTTTGTTTTAATTATTACAAAACATAAACTCATTGAACTAAAATTTATGACATAAACAAGTATTTAGTGATTAACA
Source organism: Artemisia argyi (assembly GCA_030686995.1). Taxonomy (NCBI): domain Eukaryota; kingdom Viridiplantae; phylum Streptophyta; class Magnoliopsida; order Asterales; family Asteraceae; genus Artemisia; species Artemisia argyi. Next base: position 88,500,626 of record CM060687.1, read on the forward strand.
TCCTCTTTACATCCAAATCACTTAAGGTATGAATAAACAAAGTGTTAGTGCAATCTATGATCAAAGGGGTATTTAATTAATTATTACAAAGTTTATTTAATTATATAAACATATTATATATTTTTGAAAAACACTTTTGGTATTAAAGAAAAATGTTTTATTCATACTAAATATATGAATTCAAATTTTTAACCAAAATCAGTTAGTTTTTCACCAAATAAACTTTCTCCACTAAAAGACAAAGTTTCTGGCCGTTACAGCTGGGCGGCCCCCTTAATTATAAGGGGCGGTCCCCTTAAAATTAAGGGGACCGGCCATGATTTAAGGGGACCGGCACGCTCCAGTTGTCAGAAATTTTGCCTATAAATACCACCTTAAATCTGAAATTTTTCCCCACCTTTTGCACTCCTAAACTTTTTGTTCTAGATCTCTATTTCCATTCTCTTAATCCTTTGATCATACATTCATAAATCTTTGTTTCAAAGTGATCCAAACATCATCCTCTCAAGTGCAAGAGAAGAATACTTCTATCCCTCAAGACAAGAAGTATTACAACTTGTTGTGATCTCCACATCTAAGTTGTTAGAGCATCATCCATTGTATCTATCTCTTTGTGTAATTAGTTGTGAATATTTGATAGAAGATAGTTTAGCTAGGTATATAAGTAGTGTGATAGGTTAGTAGTTTGTTGTGAAGAAGAAGAGTTAGGAAGTAGAAAGGTGTGAAGAAGATTGGTGTGAAGTAAATAGGTTTGAAGTAGAAAGGTGTGAAGAAGATTGGTGTGAAGTAGATAGGTATGAAGTATAAAGGTGTGAAGAAGTATTGGTGTGAAGTAGATTGGTATGAAGAAGTTGTGTAGAAGTTGTGATCAAGTTGTGACAAAGTTGTGGTGTGTAAATTGGTGTGTAAGGTTTTCTCCGCCATAAGGAAGCTTGTTGACATAGTGAAGAAAACTCTCGAGTTAGGTGCTCGGGGAGTGGAGTAGGGAAAGGAAGGTGACCTTGTAGCCGAACCACTATAAATCTCTTGTCTCGCGGTTTGATCTTTCCATCTCTCATTTATTTCTTTACTTACATTATTATTGCTTTATCGTACATATTTATTGTTGTTCATATTGTACAAGACTTGATATCACATAGTATCGAATCTAAATTTTTGAAAACAAAGAAAACTTTCAAACAATCTTTTGTAACAAATTAAAAAGTCGTAAAACTATTCAACCCCCTTCTAGTTTTCCACATAAACCATTTGTTTCATATAGTTAATAATGTTTCCGATAAGTATTAATCTAACTTAATAGTTAATAGTTATCGTCAATGTTATTACTTATCGCCTTACTTATTTGTTATATAAGTGAACGTATATATGTATGTTTGCATACTAATATACCTTGACTCATATATATATATATATATATATATATATATATATATATATATATATATATATATATATATATATATATATATATATATATATATAAGTTAGCCGTTGTTTCACATTTACTTGCTTATAATTACATAAGTACATATGTATATATATACTTGCGCATTTATACACATTTGACTTATATACGTATATATAAGTGAGCTTTTATCAAATCACAGTTTACGAGTTATTATATATTCAAGTCCACGTGTCCGAGTCATGACTTCCCGGTCCACATAAACAAGCAAAGTTTATAAGTCCAATGTCATGGCATTGTCGAAGTCAACCATGACTAGAAAGTCAAGGTGACACCGACGTTGCACTAATCTCACAATCAATAAATGGTCACAAGTAAATATACTTCGTCTCATCATCAAAACCAAGTTCCATTCTCGAACAACTTCAACAATACGAGGCCGACTATGGCTCTCGCTACTAACCTATCTCTGTCATCTAATTTCCACTTCAACAATTCCCATATTCCACAACGTCCAATATACAGATTCCCAACGTCACCAAATTCAACCAAATAAGCTTCAAGTCAAATAAAAGTCAACCAACATATTACCACGAGTTTCAATATTACCATTTTATCCGAAATTCATAACGGAATCATAAGTGTCAAAACTTAACTAAACCATAACAAATATAACCAAAACGTTAACATAACAAGAAAATAATACAAGTCGGCTGCTAGGACCAAAACCGTGACCATAGGTGATGAGGCGAAAAATGAACCACTTTTAGGGGGTCATTTAAACCTGGAATTGAATTTATTTTATCAAATATTGCCCTAAGTCGTTCCTTTTGTGATTTTAGGTAGTTTGGGAGAAAAATCTGGAAAAGGAAGCAATTCGGACGTTTTTGGAGCATAAAAGTGAAGAAAACGCCAAAGACTTAATTTTCCATGTTGGAAACAGTGTATGACGGCGTCAAGAAGGAAATCCTGACGGCGTCAAGAGTAAAATCCATGACGACCCAGAAGAAACGTGAATGTGTCACCAAAAGAGCGACAAGAGTTAAAATCATGACGGCCTACATAAGGTGTACACATGACGGTGTCAGACCCAGATCTAGGCAGTCCTAGAACTATTTGGCGGCGAGATGACGACGTCAGAAATTTGTTCTTGACGCCGTCACCTTCTAAAATCTATATATAGTTTTCTATTTTTTATTCATTAAAGAGGAACTTGTGTAGAGAAACCCTAGGGCCGAACCTTGTACGTATTTTACAGCTTTTTCAAGGGTTTTCAGCCCTTGAATCCTTAAATGTCCTATTGAGATAAGTCTTCTCTTAATTCAATCAATATGTCTATGTGTTGGTTGTCTATATCTTGTGCTTGTCTTGATTTCAACATGCTAGGCTAGATCTATCTTGTGTTTGCTTAGATCTAATGAAATCTAGATGTTAATTATGTGGTTATTACTTGTTTATGGTTGTATTGGATGAATGATTTCAATGTTAGGCTTAAGAAAACTGGCAGATCTCCATTTGGTAACATGCTTGAACGTCTTAGGAAACATGAACCGATGTGTACTAGGTTTTATTGGTTGTATTTAATGCATGAGTAAATTCTAATGATCCCATGTTAGGAGCTTCTTAGCCGGCTCGACATAGGAGTGAAGTAGGCACTCATAGGATTGGGTAAGTAAGCACGCCACCCCATGAATGGTATTAAGGAATGTTAGCATTAAAAATATATATATAGAAGTGATGGTCATTCTCATACTATAACTTTGTGTCGTTTGTTAAGATTAGTAATAGTTTAGTCATTGGGCTTTGGACTTGGCAAGCTAATATGTCATATGCTATGTTTCATAAGCCTTGTTATCTAATCATGTAACCAAGTCCAAGCCCAAGCCCATAGAAAGCCTATGTATGGAACTATATAAGGCACCTTACCTCTCATTTGTAAGGTGTGCTTGTGTGTGTATTTGTGTGTGTTTCTTTGAATAAAAGCTCTCATTTCCATCTCTCTCTCTCTAATACACGAAATACATATATACATATCAAGTCACCATCTTTCATCTCTTCTTCATCTTTGCTTCTATAATGATGTGATAAAGTTGTGATATTTAAGGTCCTACAAGTGGTATCAATCGCCTAACAATGATTTAGTAGGGTTAAGAGTTTGTTGTGTTTCGTTTTTTTAAGCTATATATCACGTTTTTCTTAGAAAAGTTCTTTACTTTTCTTGTTTTTCTTGGTTTTTAACACATTTTTTATTACAAACTAGTGTTATAAACTTTTTCTAACAAGAAAGTTTAAACCTTTTTGAAGATTCTAGCTTAGAATTTCGTATTTGGTTTTTGTACTTGTTTTTGAGATCACTCAATTTTTTCGCAATCACAAGGATTTCGCAATCACCTAAGTTTCGCAATCAAGAAGAGTTTCGCAATCCCAAAGTTTCGAGAACACAACAAAGTTTCGAGAATTTTGACAAAAGTGAGGTTTTTGACGATCAAACTTCAAACGGCCATAACTTTTGAACCGTAACTCCGTTTTCGACGAATCAGCTGTCAAAACGACCGTGAGACCGAGAAGAAGGACACGTTGAAACATCTAAAGATCATTCAAGCCAACCTTCGAGGCCCAAATCTACTCCGAACGGAAGTTATTGAGGTTTCAAGGTTTTAAGTCAAAATTTTCACCATAAAAACTTGCATCAACTCACTCAAAACACAACTCCTATTTCGTTGGAACGATCCAAGAATCAACTTTATCTATCTAAAAATCATCAATGGCAACTCAGCAAGACATTCATGCAGCCGGTGCTGAAAACCGACCTCCCATGCTGTCAAAGGGTGGATACTCACGGTGGGCTAGTCGTATGATGCGCTATCTTAAGAGCAAAACAAATGGAAGTCTTCTCATCAAATCCATTGTGGATGGACCATTCAAACCAGCACAAGTACTAGACCCTGGTGATCCAAATGGTACCCCCCCAGTACAACCATACTACAGAGAACAGAATGAGACTGAATACACTGTGGAAGACTGAAAACAGATTGAAGCTGATGATCAGGCATTTCATTTCGTCGTTCTTGGTTTACCTGAAACCATCTATGCTACTGTTGACAGTGAAGTAAGTGCTCATGCAGTCTGGGAAAGAGTCAAGAGGTTAATGTATGGGACAGACATCGGGAAACAGGAAATGGAAACACAATTGCTTAAGGAATTTCGCAAGTTTACTTCAATTCCTGGTGAATCCATAGAGACGTACTACCACAGATTCTGTAAGATCATGAATGATTTATCAAGACACAACCTCAGTCAGACAAATATTGCTAACAACACCATTTTTCTGAATGAGTTACAACCAGAATGGGGAAGATATGTCACTATTGTTTATCAGACATAGAATTTGCATGAAGTGACTTATGATCAGGTGTATGACTTCTTGAAGCAAAATCAAGATGAAGCTAATGAAGTAAGAGCTGAATTAATAGCTAAAAAGCATGATCCTATAACATTAATGGCTGATACACCAACACCTATACCAGTGAACACACAACAACAACCATCATCATCTTCCACTCACAACTACATGCAACCATCCTACATTCAACAACCAACACCGGTCTACGAACAACAGTTCTACCCACAGCAACAACAACATCTTATTCCACAACAGCAATACCCACAATTCCAAGAACCAGAATTCACTGAAAATGATGAAACTACTGCAGCATTGACACAAGCGTTTGCTTTTCTGTCGAAGGCATTCCAAGGACGCTATTCTACACCAACAAACAACAACCAAAGGATTTCATCGAACACTCACAACAGGCAGATCGCTCAGCCGAGTTTCAATATGGGCAACGGAGGCCAAATGGTTGGAGTTTATGGGAATCAGCAAGGATATGCTACTGGATTTAACATGGGTAATCAGAATATGCAGAATAAGAATGCAGGTCAGTATGCAGGGAATCAGTATGGTCAGTATGCAAGGAATCAGATGGGTCAGGTTGTTGGAAATCAGAGGGGTCAGAATGTTGGTAATCAGGCAATGGGTAATCAGAATAGGCATGTTGCAGCTCCAGTTGTTGGGAATAATGGAAATGTGAATCAGGGTAACCCAGTAAAGTGTTTCAACTGCCAGGGTGTAGGTCATATGGCAAGGAACTGTCCTACTAAGCCGCACAAGAAAGATCTAGAGTACTTGCAGAAAGCAGTGATGCTGGCACAAAAGGCAAAGGCAAGGTTTCAGTTGAATGCAGAGGAGAATGATTTTATGGCTCTTATGGATGACATGGAAGATAGAGAGGATATCGATGCGAACTGCATATTCATGGCGAATCTTCAGGAAGCTAAGTATGACACGGATTCTGACGCACTTCCTGTTTATGACACCAATGCACCATCTGAGGTATCAAACTTCAACACATGTCACAATAATGATATATTTGATATGTCTCCTCATGAGGAACAACATTCTAAGAAGCTAGCACCCACTTATGATACATACCTGGACACGCCAAGTAGTAGCAATACTTCTTCAGCAACTCCAGATGTGAATCATAATGGAGGCTTCGTTTCACAACATGCTGAGAATGATGAGGAAACACGTGCTTTATTTGAATCATTATTAAATAATTGTGGTATTGAAATCGAGAAAGTGAAAAAGGTCAATCGCGATGTTAAGGCCGCGAATGAGAAATTGACCACTGAGCTTGAGAGATACAAGGAAAATGCAAAAAGTTTTCAAATTCACAAAGAACGCGAGTCATAATTTGAAATTGGTTATAAGAAGTTACTTGTTAAAGATAGGGAATGGAAAAACAAGTTTGCTAATCTTGAAATAAGTTCAACAAAAACCATGAACTCTTTAAAACAAGAAATTTCTGAATTAACAAACCAACTTTCAAAACAAAAAACAGCTTATACCAATCTTGAAAAAGAACGAGATGATTTGAAAAAGGACTTTGCAAAGAAAGAAGATAAACTTTTGGAAGAAATCGTAGAGTCAGAACACAAGATTGCACATCTAGAAGAATTAGTGGTTAAGTCGGGTTAGTCAAGTCAAACAATGAAAATGATTTCAAACCAAACTAATCTGATTTACCATACGAAACACAAAATGGCTCTTGGTAACAACAATCCTTGTAATCTTAAGAAAGCTCAGGAAGAACAGAATGTTTTGTATAATGGTAGTGTTTTTTACACCAAACATGATCCTCCCGTCGTTCGGGATTCTGTGCAAACGATAGAACATGTCGAAGAGAGCATTATTAAAATGAAACAAAAGGATTTGAAACCCATTGATTACAACAAATTGAATAAACTTTCGGGAATTACTTTTGTTCCACAAAAAGAACCATCTGTGTTTTCCATAAAATGACCATTCTCGAAAATGTTTTCTAAAAAGGTAGTTGCTTTCAAATCGCTTTCTAACATGGAACAGATATCTTCAAACAACACTTTTAACACAAGTGCTGCCAGAGGATATGTTGATGATCTTAAAACAAGAGTTGGGTAACTTAAAACGACTTTAGAATCTAAAACGAGACTTAATGAGATTAACTTGAATTCCACGGTTCATTTACAGCTTAAAAAGATTCTTGAAAATGAATTTATTCCTCAAATTAATAACATTCATGCTCGTGTAATTCATTTTGAACAAGCATTTTTGAAAGAAACAGCTGACTTCGTCACGGATCACAAATCCCTGATAAAGAAGGCTAATGAATCTTTTGAGCAAATCAATGTTTTGGAAAACCTAAATGATTCTCTCTTCGAAGCTGTTATGACTACTGATATTATGTCCATCATTTTGCAAACATATTATGTTCAAGACGATGAACGACTGAGAGCTGAGACCTCCGAAATTGTTTCAAAATATTAAAATGCTCTTATAAAACTTGAAAAAGAAAATGTCTCATATTTTAAACAACTTGATCGAAAAAAGGAAGAATGCAAGTATGACAAATTGTCGTATGAGCGTGCCTTAACGAACATGAAAGAGCAAATTGATCTTTTAAGGGCTCAGCTTGAAAGTCAAAAAGGAAAGGGTGAGGACACTAAGTTTGCAAAACCATTGACTTCGGAAAAACCAAATATCTCAAACACGGTTCAAAAACCTAAAATGTCAATTTCACGGTTTGCTCCAAAAGTCGATGTGAAAAAGGATTTAACAAAACCAGTCACTCCAACACCCTTGCCCAAGAAAAGTTAAAATGAAAAGATTGTTGATAAAGGAAAAGCGGTTGTCGAAACACCAAAAGTGATAGCACCTGGCCTTTTTAGGATTAGTCCCACTAGTGCATCTGCCTCAACATCTAAGACAAATGACAAGTGCATAAAGGCTAATTCTAAAGAATCTAGGGATGCTAAAAAGGAGAACAATATAAATCCTAATGTGTGTGCCTTACCTTCTACAGGATTAGAAAGCACCTCTAGGAGCAGCAGACTAAAGCCTAAGAGCAATACAAGGAACAATAGAGTCTCGCCTGTTTCTAAGAGTAGTAGCAAGAATAAAGTTGAAGAAGTAGAAGAACACCCTAGGAATTTATCGCTTTGTAATAAGAAACATGATTTATCTGAATGTAATGTCGAAAGTACTGTTTCTAATGCATGTAATGACTCTGTTTGTTTAATATGCAAGAAATGTTTAATTAATGATGTTCATGATGAATGTGTTTCTAAGAATGTGTATGTTATGCCTGAACAGAAGAATGTTCCAAAAAGACCTAGTGCTAGATCCAGATCTATAGAAAGATTAGTTGCACGATTTAGGACTACCTCTATTAGTCGAATGCCTAGGAACTATCTTAAGTTTTGTATGTGGATTCCGACGGGTAGAGAGTTCACTCTTAAGGACGGCAAATTAGAAATAACTCAAGCTAAACAAGTAGCAACTGTCTATGATTGTGATTCTGCTTTTACTCCTAACCCCATGGAACCAAATTCAAAACGGTTTCCAAATACAAACTCTTCTGTTCTTGGCAGGTTATCGAAATATGTCTTTGGATCGTCGACTCGGGTTGCTCCAAGCACGGTTTTTATAAGAAATTTGGTTGGTGATGATCTCTTAACTGGTAATCGTAGTACAAACTTGTATGCTATCGACATCAACCAAATGGCTCTACATCACCAATTTGTCTTATGACAAGGGCAACCGAAACTAAGTCCTGGCTGTGGCATAGACGTTTATCCCATCTCAATTTCGACACCATCAACAAGTTAGCCAAAGACAACATCGTCACCGGACTTCCTAAGTTCAAATACACCAAGGAACACCTATGTCCATCATGCGAACAAGGAAAAAGTAAAAGAGCATCATATAAACCCAAAACCGTACCTAGTTCGGAAGCAAGGTTACATATGTTGCACATGGACTTATGTGGCCCAATGAGAGTTGAAAGCATTAATGGGAAGAAGTATATTCTTGTTATTGTTGATGATTATTCAAGATATACTTGGGTAAAGTTTTTGAGATCCAAAGACGAAGCACCAGGCATCATCATCACCTTTCTGAAGCGTATTCAAGTTCTACTTCAAGCTACAGTAAGGATTATAATAACAGACAATGGCACATAATTTACAAACCAGGAGTTAAGAACTTACCTTGAAGATGTTGGAATCACACACCAAACATCAGTTGTTAGAACTCCACAGCAGAATGGGGTAGTTGAAAGAAGAAACCGAACTCCTGTGGAAGCCGCTCGCACAATGCTGATTTTTTCTAGTGCACCACTATTCTTACGGGCTGATGTTGTAGCCACTGTTTGTTTTACTCAAAACTGATCCCTAGTCCATCCGAGATTCAATAAAACCCCATATGAGCTAGTGAACAACCGTAAACCTGACATCTCTTACCTTCACGTATTTGGCGCTTTGTGCTATCCGACGAATGATAGAGAAGATCTAGGAAAGTTAAAAGCTAAGGGTGATATTGGAATCTTCATTGGGATATTCAGAAAATTCGAGGGCATTCAGGGTGTATAATAGAAGAACGAAAAAGATAATGGAGACGATGAATGTGAATTTTGACGCGATTTCGCAAATGGCTTCTGAGAGATACGCTCTAGAACCCGCGCTTAATCTGATGGCTTCTAATCAAAACGGATTAGGACCCGAACCAAACATGCAGACTTCTGGACACATCAGTTCAGGACTCGTACCTCAAGGAGCTCAGTCAACAAACACGGATAAACCTTCAGAACAAGAATTGGAAAATTTCTTCAAGTTAATGTTTGATGAATACTATGGTGGAACTTCGACTAATGAATCTCAACAACATTCCGCTGCACCCGCTCAAAACCATCAACCACCACCACCATCACAAGATGCATCTACCACAATCGAAGCTGAAGCACCAACTACATCTACATCTACTCAAGTAACTCCAGTACTTGAAACTGTTCTACCAAGCGTTGATGAGCAAAACCAAAACACAAATTTTTAAGAAGAACCAACAAATAATTCAAACGATGTTACGTTAGAAGAAGAAGAAGAAGTATTTGAAAACCCGTTTGCAACAGACTCTGCTGAATCTTCTTCAAGGTTACAAGAACCATCTAACACACATTCGTTACACCCAAGGTACCCTTCTACGTTTCAATGGACAAAAGACCATCCAATAGAACATATTATTGGTGAACCTTCAAAGCCAGTTCAAACAAGGAGACAACTTGCCACCGATCTTGAATTGTGCCTTTACATTTGCTCAATCAGCCTCAAAGAACCAAAGAACATTCGGGAAGCAATGGCAGAAAACCCTTGGATTGAAGCGATGCAGGAGGAATTTCTTCAATACCTGTTACATGATAGTTGGGAACTTGTTAAACGACCACTTGATAAACGTGTTCTTGATCTCAAGTGGTTGTGGAAGAACAAACTGGATGAGGAAATGACTGTTATTCGTAACAAAGCTCGTCTCGTGGCTAAAGGTTATCTTCAAGAAGATGGGATAGATTTCAAGGAATCATTCGCGCCTGTAGCTAGACTTGAAGCAGTCCGGATTTTCTTAGCCTATGCAGCTTACAAAAACATCACAGTCTATCAGATGGACATTAAGACTGCTTCTTAAATGCAACTCTGAAAGAAGAAGTGTATGTGAGTCAGCCAGAGGGATTCATCGACAAAGATCATCCAGACTACGTCTACAAGCTTAAGAAGGCAATTTATGGTTTAAAACAAGCTCCAAGAGCGTGGTATGATGAACTATCATCTTTCTTACTTAAAAACAATTTCACAAAAGGAACGGTTGATGACACCTTGTTTATCAAAAAATTCAAAGATGACATTTTGATCGTTCAAATTTACATGGACGACATCATTTTTGGATCAACCAATCCTAACCATTCAAAATATTTTGAAAATCTCATGAAAAAGTAAATTTGAAATGTCCATGATGGGGGAACTAAAATTCTTTCTTGGTTTACAAATACATCAATCACCTCGTGGCATTTTTATCAATCAAGCTAAATATACAATAAAGATTTTGAAAAAACATGGAATGGAAAATTGTGATTCTGTTGGTACACCAATGGTCACTTCACCAAAAATAGGTGCTGATTTGTTTGGGAAACCTATCGATCCGAAGAAATATCGGAGCATGATCGGTTCTCTCATGTACCTAACTGCTAGCCGACCAGATATTCAATTTGCTGTTTGTTTGTTAGCACGGTTTCAGGCAAATCCTATCGAACTTCACCTCAAAGAGGTTAAATGGATCTTTCAGTACCTGCAAAGCACCATTAACATGGGACTTTGGTATCCGAAGGATTCGGGGTTTAATCTAACAGCATTCTCAGATGCAGACCATACTAGTGATCAAGTTACAACAAAGAGTACATCAGGTGGAGCACAATTTTTGGGTGAAAAGCTTGTAAGCTGGTCGTCAAAGAAACAGGATTGTACTGCGCTATCAACCGCCGAAGCCGGGTATGTGTCTATATCTGCGTGTTGTGCCCAAGTTCTTTGGATGCGGACACAGCTCACAGATTATGGCTTTACTTTTGATAGAATACCTATGTATTGTGACTCAAAAAGTGCCATAGCAATCTCGTGCAATCCCGTACACCACTCTAAGACGAAGCATATCAAAGTCCGCTACCATTTCATCAAAGAACATGTGGAAGAGGGTACTGTTGAATTATTTTTCGTTAAGACTGATTATCAACTCGCCGATCTATTTACTAAAGCCCTTCCAAAAGAACGGTTTGACAATTTAGTTCGACGAATTGGCATGCGAAGCCTAACTCCTGAGGAGCTAGAACGTCTTCTCGAATCTTCTTGAAAAATTATTTCAAAATCGCTTCGCTGTAAATATTTTTTGAAAAAACAAAATACAAAATTTGAAAAACCATCAAAAACAAAATACAACAATATAAAATCAAAAAATACAAAAATATTCTTCTCACGACATGTCTCTCGTATAAATCAATATTCTGTACGTTTCTAGAAATGGCATTCAACAATGATACGGACATGTACAGATGCTTGAGCGGGAGTGATTGGTCCCGAAACAGTCAGATATTATTGACCAAGGTCAATAAGTCAAAGACAGCCTCGTTCCAATTCTCCGATGATAGTACAGTGTTTCCCCGGGTCGTTATGTCCCGACGAGGCGTGGATGGTATCAAAACGGGTTTGTGATCGGGTGAATTGAATGGGAAGTAACCAGATAAAGATTTGGATTTGTTTACACTACTGGAATGATTAGGAATAACATTATTAACAATCACGGGAAACAAAAACGTATAAACGTAAACCAAATTAAAATCAGACACGATTGCGTGCTGGGAAAAAGGTGTGTTTTAAGGAAAATAAACTACAGGGGGTGAAAATGAAACTTTTACAAACTTAAAATTTAAAAGAAAAGTTAAAATGAAAATGAAATTATTAAAATGATTATTTTAATATTTAAATACTATTTAATTAATTAAAACTATTTAAAAAGTAAATTAAACCTAATTTAAATAAAACTAAAAATGATAAACACTACAAATTTAACTAAAAACTTACAAAAATAATTTCTAAAACTTAAAATGAACTTGAAGAAAGTATAAAAATTAAAATAAATATTTTTGTCTTTTTATGGATTTTCTATTAATTAAAAACTAATTATCTTAATTATATTAATTAAACTATTTTAAATTACTAAAAATACTAAAATGAATTAGAAAATTATATAAAAATTCCTAAAACTATTTTATAACATTTAAAAGCTAGTAAAAATATAAAAACTAGGTGTTGCTTTATAAAAACTAATTATGCTATTCAAAACTTAATTATTAATTAATTACTAATAAAACTAATATTAAATCTAATAAATACTAAATGACAAAATAAAAATCTAGAAAAATTACTAAAATTACTTTAGTATAAAAGGTAATTAATAAAAATATAAAAATGCCAAGTACTTAATAAAAATCTAAAAATGAAAATTAAAATTTAAATAAAATTAAATAGAAACTATCACTTAAAATTAAATTATTTTTTCTTGATTTTTATTTTTGAAAACTATTTTATAACTAAAAACACACAACTTTTGTGAAAACAATTTTTTTACAACTTAAAAATAAGCATTGTGGAAGCTTATTTGCTCCACAGTTGACTTTTGTTGACCAAGAAGGAAAATAAGCTAAAATGGGCTTAAGTGGGACCCACTATGGTTGAATCTGGTTCAGATAAGTTATTGGGACATGATTAAGCTAGAATAAGTACTTGGGGTCCATTGGATAAGCAATAAGCACCTAAATAAGCACTTGACTTCTTAGCTCAACTCAGAAAATGGGACAAACTTAAGGGTCTGATTCAGGTGGGGTCCACAGGTCCCTAGGTCAAATGGTTGGTTAAAAATTGAAGCCTGGTAGGAGGGGTGTTGAAAGGACCAAGGAGGGGGGTTGTGGGACCATTGTGGAGGGTTGCAACAGCCACCAAAGGTGGTGGAGTGATGGTGAGGCTGTTGATGCAGGGGACTATCTCCCCCTGCAGGTGTGTTTGGCAGGGTGTGGGGCCCAGTGGAAAATTCACAAAAATAATAGGACAATGGGACCTCAAAGATGAGCTGGTGGACTTCAAATCCTCAAAAGCTCAAGTGCTCAATCTTACTACAAAATTCTACAAAAATCATGCAATATTTGGAAAAAACTGAAAACAAGCAATTTGACTTTTGATGAAACTACCTGGTTTGACTTTTATGAATTTATAAAGGATGCTACTGATTAATTATGGTGTATTAGGCTATATTAGGACAAATTAAAGCTACTTTAACCAATATTAAACTGTTATGGATGATTTTGCTACTCAAAATATTTACAGTGAACCAAATATGAGATTGAAAACAAGATTTTGACTTTTTACTAAACAAGACTTGGTTTTTGTGATATAACTAACCTAATAGAACCTGACTTAACATGTTTAAACTAATAACTAACACCTTAACACAGAGGGAGTCTAAGCACAACCCTGATCCAAACACTACCTTAATATGACTGAAGTGAAATTTTCAAAGGATGTGACTGAATCAAACTATGAAACTGATTCAGGTGTTTGTAATATGATAAGATGGGATCATTTAAGCATAAAAAAAACACTTATAACAGCTAACATCCATAGATCACAAAAAATGTTAAATTGGCAGTTAAGAACATAAGTTAGCTATGATGAAAACTAGTAAGCAAACACTTAATTTTAAGCTACAACTTAACTAAATATCACTAAATAAGCATGAATAAACAATAACTACAGTATTTAAACACAATAACAGTTAAATGCAAAAAGGTGAGAATGATGCTTACAAAATGAATTAGGACTGAGGACAAGTTACCAAGGACAAAGAACATAACCTAAACTTCCCATGAAGCTTCTAAACCATGGTAGTCCAGCTCTCACCATTCACCATGCTTCAATCTTCAAACAAACTGATTTTTTTTTTATTTTCTTTTCTATTTTCTTTATTTTTGATTATTTTTGGATTTTGAAATAAAACTAGTTTAGATACTTACTGAGCTTACAAAAGCTTATGATTAAACTAAATTGAGTGTAATGGAACAGTAAACAAGAGCATTTAACAGTTTAAGAGAAATTTGTCAAATTTCCTCAAAATGCCAAAAACTGAATTCCGATAACAAAGCTTGAAATTAAGGTTAAAAGAAGTTCAAATTACAATAAGGAAACTGAGTACAACATGTTTTTATTGAAATTACAACTGAATTGGTAAATTACACTACCTACGATTAAGCTAGATTAAAGCTACACTAATACTCCTTCAATACTGCTTCACTCTTTCTTTTTATTGACCCTCTGAGCTCTGTGGGTCCCAGCAGTCAAATCCCACCTCTACTCTTGGCTGTAGGATCACTTAGGAGCAATCTTGTCCCTCCATTGTTTTTGGCGGGAAAACTTATTTGAAACCAGTTGGTGGATTGGGTGGTGTGTTTGGAATCTTGTGTTTGTTTGATGGTTGGAGTGATAAGGGTGTTGCAGAGGTTGAAGTGATTGGCAAGTGGGGAGAGTTGGGGGTGAATACCAGGGTGGTTTGGTTGCAGTGGTGAGGGTGGTATTTGAGGGGGAAGGTGGGTTTGACCCACGTTTTGACCCTGGTATAATAAAAACGGGGTGTGTGGGCTTGGATGGGGGTTTGGGCCAAGGTGTGTATGGAGTGGGCTTTGCATTTATATTTGGATTGGAGGGAGTAGTATATTGAGGGTGTCCGTTTGGTTTTGTAGAAATAACTTCACAAG
The DNA here is from genome assembly GCA_030686995.1 of Artemisia argyi. NCBI lineage: Eukaryota > Viridiplantae > Streptophyta > Magnoliopsida > Asterales > Asteraceae > Artemisia > Artemisia argyi. The sequence goes on from CM060687.1 coordinate 88,515,749, forward strand.
GACCATTTTGTATTTTGCTCAATTTGGAGGACCTGAAGTGACAACTTTCCAAAGTGGTAACCAAGGACTAAACCTGCCATATAATAATAACCAAGGACCATAATTTCAATTTTCCAAATTTTGAAACCCCGAGGACCAATTTTGTCATTTTTAAAACTGCAAGGACCAAACGTGTAATTTTCTCAAACTTTTCACCCAAGGACTTGTTTTGAAAATTTTTGAATTCCAAAGGACTTGGGTTGACTTTTCTTTCATTTCAAACTTCCAAGGACTAGTTTTGTCAATTTTTGAAACTTGAGGGACTGAAACTGCCAATTTTTCAACTTTGTACGTTTTTCATCTGTTTTTTATTGTTTTGCATTTGAAACATATAAAACACATTCCTGGGATATTTTCACTATTTTGATTCAATATTGAGTGTTTTTAGATGTTTTGGCAGCTCAGAAAAGGTAAGAATGATGAGTATTTACACACTCATCAGGGAGTTCTTTAAAATGTGTTTCTAAAACATGTCGTTTCTCAAAATTTTCTTCACGATGGCTTTCGTATACTTCAGTACGAAACCCGGACTTCAATGATGACTTCTGATTATTTTCAAATCAAGGACTCGTATGTTCAAAGACGAAATCTTTTTCAAAAAGTTCGAGTCTAAACAAACGAAAAAGAATTCAAGCATAAACTCGTTTTCCAACAAAATTCTTGAGCACTTTTTCAAGATTGTTCAAAAGATTTCTCAAAATCTCTCAAAATGAGTGCTCAAGAAAACTCCCTCGAAACCCTTAATTGACTTTAAATAAGCTATTATTAACGGGGAAGTACAAAAACAAAAATGTTCAGATTTCATGCAAAATCAAATCTGTCTTTCTCTCCAAAAAGCTTTTTATTAATCAGTTGATATAAAAAATATCACGCTATGCTATTTTTGAGGGGGAGAAGACATGATTAAAATGTGTAAAGATTGTGGCTAAATCTCAAAAGAGCTCGACTCAGATAGTACCAATGAATTGACGAAGCTTAAAATGTCAGTAATCGAAAAGACTTGTCCTGGACGGGTAATAATTTCAAGCTAGTCTAACTAGTGATGTAAGCGTGTCTCGAATAGGACTTGTCTGAGTAGAGTGTACTGTATCGAGAGACTTTCTTTGGACTTGACCAGGACGGGTAATAATTTCAAGCTAGTCTAACTAGTGATGTAAGCGTGTCTCGAATCGGTCATGTTCGCTGAAAGTGGATCAATTCAAAAGTGCAAACTCCTCTCGCATGTGCAAATTTCTTAAAAAATTCATGAGCACATGTGAAGGGGGAGTCCTTCAAAAGAAATGCAAAACTCTCGAAGTGTCAACAACGTGTTTTATTATTATAAACACTTTGAAAGATTTTCTATAAATGGTTTCATGGCAATTATAGGATAGTCATGGAGTTATAAGGTGACTAAGGTTAGGAAAAACCGTCCTATGATCCGCCAGAGCCGGAGGGATCTACCCAAGGACAATTCTAATAGATTAGAATTAGAAGTCCTTAGGTATGATTGAAAAAAGGAGAAAATGAGAAAGGATAAAGAAGGGGTTGAAGAATTAAAAAGAAAAGTTATGAAAAAGGGTGAAAAGAAATAGCCCTCCATATGTTCAACCTTAGGGCAGACACCGGGTACAATTCGTATGCTACTGGTTGTTACTAAGGTGACATCGGTATTGAAGACAAAGAAGTCATGGACCCAGTGACGCACTGCACTAAACCTTCTTAACCACTAAAGTTCTCTTAAAAGAGCTTGTTTCATTCTCACGGGGAACCGGTATAATCTATCGACCTGTCTCTTAGAGATGGTTGATATTGAAACAGGAGACCTCTCCCTAATCTCCGCATAGGAAACCAAATGTGCACTTATCGAGTCTAGAGACCCGAGATTCATCAAAAGATCTCATAGGAACACATGATATTTCTACACTGGTGGTTCATCATTAAGGACGCCAGATGTAAACTTAAGAGTCCTACGCAGATCTGAGCCATCTGCCAGAACATTTATGAGAGGATTCACATTTGTGATTCTCAATGATTGAATGGAAATTCCTGCCAGGGTCAACATCAAGCAGCCCTGACAGCAGGTCACTTCGGTAATTCTTTATGGGTTACGCTTAGTGTTCGCGGTGGTTTCAAACGGTCTACAGTCGTGGAGTGATCCCCAGCGACTCACCCAGTCATTGAGCTACTAAGTAGGTCTTGTAAGCTCTCTCGAGAGTATCTGACATGGGAACGGCCTTGGTAAAGTGATGCGTGGGAATCGCAACAGGCTTTACCTCTCGAGGGATCTCGAGAAGCTTACAACCCCCACCAGGCAGTGTACCTGATCGTTGTAGTATAGTATAGTGACAAGTACCGGGGGATTGATCGTTCAGCTTAGGAATAGTGTCGCTAGGATTAGAAAGCCTAAATACTAGTTCTAAAGGTGAGGGCTGATTATTTTTGTGTTTTTATATTTTTTTTAGAAAGCAATTAAAATCTCGGGTTTTGGAAGAGTGAGCGGAATTAGTTGCTATTCAACTAACCCAATACTAAGATGCAATCAAAATAAAATACTAAAAATGAAAATAAACTAATTATACTAAGGTTGTGAGCAGTAATGGGAGAAAATGTGTTTACTTAGATTTCACTACTCCCTAGATATCTTTTACACGTTAATTACTTGTTATAATTGCATGGATGATGGATTGTATTCCTTAATACCATTCATGGGGTGGCATACATAACTCCCCAATTCTATGAGCTCTTATCTCCTCCTACACCATGCCCAGCACAACTATAGGGATTGTAAACAGTGGCTCATGCATTAAATACAACCAATAAAGACCTAGTACGCCTCGGTTCATGTTTCTTAAGACGTTCAAGCATGTTACCATTTGAAGATCTGCCAGTTTTCTTAAGCCTAACATATAAATCATTCATCCAAAACAAGAATAAACAAGTAATCAACACATAATCAATATCTAGGTTTTATTAGATCTAAGCAAACACAAAAGAGATCTAGCCTAGCATGATAGAATTAAGACAAGAACATGATATAGACAACCAACACATAGACATATTGATTGAATTAGAAGAACACTTATCTTAATTAATCATGCAAGGTATCAAGGGGTTGGAACCCTTGAAAAACCTGTAAAGTTACACCAAAATCGTCTTTAGGGTTTCTCCCAAAACTTCTCTCTTTTAAATGTGAAAAACTAGAAAACTATATATAGGAAAATAGGGATGACGGCGTCAAGAACAAAGGTGTGACGCCGTCATCTTGCCGCCAAATACTTCCTCGGACGGCCTTGATCCACTTCTGACGCCGTCAAGGCCTAGGCCATCACACAAATTACTCTTGACGCCCTGTGTGTGACGCCGTCATCAACTACGGATTTTAATTCTTGGGGTTTTGACGCTGTCAAGAAAAACTCTTAACGCCTTCATGTACTGTTCCCAGCATGGAAAATTGAGACTTTGCCGTTTTCTTCACTTTTATGCTCCAAAAACGTCCAAAATGGCTTCTTTTCCAGAATTCACTCTCCAAGTACCTAAAATCACAAAAGGAACGATTTAGGGCAATATTTGATCAAATAAATTCGGATTCGGACTTAAATGACCCCCTAAAAACGGACCATTTTTCGCCTCATCATATACCCTTACACTTGAGATTTGCTTGTCCTCAAGCAAATGCGCTTTTATTCTACTCAAAATACAAGTTAGGGGTTATTTAACACTAATATAAAAGTAATTACAACAAATAATCGTTCCACTAAAGACCAATAGACAAGCTCGGAGGTCATGCACTAGCACCTCACAAATAGTGTTTAGATACTCACATCTCTCGGGTGTAATAAAGTAATATAACATTATGGAAATGGAAGATATCTCTCACTACCTGTCATAGCAAAATAGATTACCATAGGCTTGGGAAAGGATCAAACCTCCACCACATGGCGTAAGCACCTAGGATAAACTATCAAAGAGGTCTTTTAAAGGGTTGTAACGTTAGGTATAGGGATATGAATTACACGGTTTTGTTGGATAAAGGAAGTTATTACTGGTGGCGAGTTAACAATCTTGGTTAATTACATGTAAAATATGGCGTTGCTAAGCCAAGACTAGACTCGACTTAAGCTAATAAATGAGAAATAACAAAAACATAAAATGAACATAGAATGAAAAGGGATGGTAGTCCGTATGTTTTTTCTCTTTTTCCTTTTTCTATTTTTTTTTTCTTTTTCTTTATTTTTTCGATTTTTTTTTTTTTTTTCTTACCCTACCATCCAAAATAATACATCATAGGGAATGAAAATTCCCCTTACACTTGAATCTTTACATACTTTACATTCAACTATTCTAATGACTCGAATTAAGAAAATCAAAACACTTGGAGCACTTTTAAGATCAACGTACATATGGGGGTAATAATATTATGTTCTTCCCCATTACTCCATAAAATAAGTACTTACCCATTAGTCCCAATTGTCCTGAAACAATATGTACAAGGATATGACTCGACTTAGCAACCATGTAATCAATTAGAAAGTTAACTTAGGGTTTAACAAATAACAATAATGCACTAAAGATGAGCACATACACGGAAGGCTAAGGCGATTTGGTTGTACATTTAAGTGGGGTGTAACAAATTCTTCCTTTAAGTAAGATGCTTAAAGTTAGAAACGAAAAGATAGGCTCGGAGGGGTGTACTAGGGGTTTCGTGTACTAAAAATGAGTACAACGCTAAGAGTGGGAAAAATTAGTTGACTTAACTAGTCAAGTAGTATGACTTAAATGGTCAAGTAATTATGATACAGGTTTAACACAAGGGTGATCCTAATGCCTCTTATCATGTAGTAAATCCTACCACACGAATGTAGTCTCACTAGCGGTCTTGGGATGCATCACTAACGCAAGTTCTAGAATCTAAATGCTACCGGTACACTCATAAGCACTAACAGTAAATGCTTTTCCTATCAAATCTAAAGGCAAACCTCACATATTTGGGTGGAAAATTTTTCTGAATATACGGTTATGTGCTAGTCATACAATCTCCTATCCTTGAGACGCTTGCTATGGCTAAAGTTTCACTCCTAAATGTTGTAAAAAAAATTAAATTTGGCGCTAAAATTGCACTAACAAGTATTTCTCATAGTTTTATTACACATCTACTATCAAACAAAACAAACTCAAGCGAAAGTGCATATGTAAGGTATCATCTTTTTACCCTCCCCTTACACTTAAGATGAACATTGTCCCCAATGTTCAAGTAAAGAATGTAAAAGTGAAAAAGTAAAGAGAATGAAATCAAATACTCACCTGATTCGCTCGGTATGGATAATAGGATGGCCAGGTTAAATCTTGCTCCAAGAAAATGAACAATCAAAGCTTCCCTTCCAGAATATAAATCATCTTCTTGTCATACATAACCTGTAAAAACTGACAAAATAGACAAGACAACCTCGCGTAAAATCGGCGGCATCCTATATAAGTTTCTAAGTCCTAGAAAACAAAGTAAGATATAATGCTTGTGGAATGAAGTTTGCAGATTTCCTGGAGATTATAAAACTTAATAATTCACAAAAACCATAAGACTCCGTTAGAAAAACAAAACCGGTAAAATTTCCAGATTTTTACTCCTGACGCCGTCAAGAGTAAACTCATGACGCCGTCAGAATGGACCTGCAGAAATTCTTATGTTAAGTTTCCGGAAAATTTCTGGAAAAACTTGGTCCTACTTCCTGGAAAATCTTGCAAAACTTCATTATGACTCAATACAAGCATTTGACTCTAACAAATACGAATATACATGTTCATTTAATATTGTGGAGAATCATGATCGGTTTGTTTCTTAAAAACATATTTGGGGTTTCCCCTTACACTTATCTTTTGCAAAAATACTTTTAGGTTGGAGTTAAGACTAGGCCAAACAACATAGTAAAGTATTTCCACATTTTAATTTAGAGACATGACCAACCAACAATAAAAATAAAACATGCATACGGAAGCAAATAACAAACAAACAAAATGAAAATCACACAAAGCATGGGTTGCCTCCCAAGAAGCGCTTTTCTTTATTTACGAGTCTTGTAGCTAGACTCAAGGTCATGGGTTACTATGTGATTTCATCATCAAACGTCACATCCTCCTCACTAATCATTTCATTGTTATTTTCTTGGTAATGTTTTACACGTTGTATGTTAACCGTGAATTCCCTACCTTCATCATCAATTAACACTACCGCTCCAAATTTAGAAGAATTCTTTACCGTGAACGGCCCATACCATCTAGACTTAAGTTTTCCCGGAAATAATCTCAACCGAGAATTATATAATAGGACCTTGTCTCCTTCTGAAAATTCTTTGGGTTTCTTAATTCTCTGATCATGCCATCTTTTAGCTCTTTCTTTATAGGTGATGGAGGATTCGTAGGCTTCTAGTCTAAGCTCATCAAGCTCGTGTAATTGCAAAAACCTATTATTCCCAGCAGTTGTGTAATCTAAGTTGCATGCCTTAAGCGCCCAATAAGCCTTGTGTTCTAATTCTACCGGTAAGTGACATGCCTTACCATACACCATGCGGAATGGGGTCGTTCCAATAGGTGTTTTGTAAGCAGTTCGGAATGCCCATAAGGCTTCGTCGAGTTTGAATGACCAGTCCTTTCTGTTTTGACTAACCGTTTTTTCAAGTATTCTTTTAATAGCTCTATTGGTGTTTTCGACTTGGCCATTGGTCTGTGGATGATAGGCGGTGGAGAATCGATGGGGTACTCCATACCTCTTCATGACCTTTTCCATTTGTGCATTGCAAAAATGTGTCCCCCTATCACTGATGAGAGCTTTCGGAATCCCGAATCTTGCGAAAAGCTTTTTCAGGAAATGAATGACTACTCTGGCATCATTGGTCCTAAGGGCTTGTGCCTCACCCCATTTTGAAACATAGTCAATGGCGACTAAGATGTACTCGTTTCCCCCTGAGGATAGAAAGGGTCCCATGAAGTCAATCCCCCAAACATCGAATACCTCACAAACTTGTATAAAGTTCTGAGGTGTTCCGGGATGTGTCCCTGTGTGATATATTTCCGGCTCGTTGACATGCATCGCACGCCTGCACCATTTCTTTTACATCACGGAAAATTGTGGGCCAATAGAATCCCGCATCGAGAATCTTTCGGGCGGTAACGTTTATCCCATGATGCCCGCCAGAGGGACCAGAGTGACATTCCCTCATAATCTTAACTGCCTCATTTTCCGAAACACAACGCCTTATAATGTGGTCAGGACACCTTCGGAATAAAAAGGGTTCATCCCAGAAGTAGTATTTTAGCTGGGAAAAGAACCTCTTCCTCTCGTACTTAGTCAGGTGTTCTGGAACAAGTCTACGTCTACTTGTGAAGTAATTAGCAAAGTCGGCGTACCATGGCTCCGAATCAGTCATTGACAACAGTTGTTCGTCAGGAAACGAATCCCTAATCTCACTTCTATCGTGCTTATCCAAGGGGTTTTCAAGACGAGATAGATGATCTGCGGCTAGATTCTTTGCCCCCTCTTATCGCGAATCTCAACATCGAATTCTTGTAACAACAAGATCCACCAAATTAGTCGTGGCTTGGCATCCTGCTTCGCAAACAGATATCGAAGAGCTGAGTGATCAGTGAAGACGACTGTCTTTGAAAGGACAAGATATTGTCGGAATTTGTCGAATGCAAATACTACGGCTAATAATTCTTTTTCGGTGGTGGAGTAGTTCTCTTGAGCGGGATTCATGGTTTTGCTAGCATAGTAAATAGGTTGGAAAAGTTTGTCACGTCGTTGACCTAATACAGCCCCGACAGCGAAATCGCTAGCGTCACACATGATTTCAAATGGTAACTCCCAGTTGGGTGTGATCATGATTGGAGCTTGAGTGAGTTCCCTTTTTAAGAGATCGAAAGCATCTTTGCATTCTTGGGAAAAATCGAACGGAGCATCCTTCACAAGCAATTGAGTCATTGGCCGGGCAATTTTGGAGAAGTCTTTGATGAATCTCCGATAAAATCCGGCGTGCCCCAAAAAGTTGCGTATTGCCTTAACAGTCGTGGGGTATGGTAACTTAGATATAGCTTCAACTTTAGCTTGGTCCACCTCTATTCCGTTCCCTGAGATCTTATGCCCTAACACAATCCCTTCCTTTACCATGAAATGACACTTTTCCCAGTTTAACACCAAGTTGGTTTCCTCACAATGTTTAAGCATCTTTTCTAAATTAGCAAGACAGCGGTCGAAGGAGTTTCCGAAGACTGAAAAGTCATCCATGAACACTTCCATGCTGTCTTCCATGAGTTCGTAAAAGATTGCGGTCATACAACGTTGGAAAGTGGCGGGGGCATTACATAGCCCAAAAGGCATCCTTTTGTAGGCAAATGTTCCATAGGGGCAAGTAAACGTGGTCTTTTCTTGGTCCTCGGGTGCTATGGGGATTTGAAAATATCCAGAGAATCCATCCAAGAAGCAATAGTACTCGTGTCCAGATAATCTCTCTAACATCTGATCAATGAATGGTAAGGGAAAGTGATCTTTCCTCGTGGCATCATTGAGCTTTCGATAGTCGATGCATACCCGCCATCCAGTGACAGTTCTCTGGGGTACCATCTCACCCTTGTCATTCTTTACTACAGTCATTCCACCCTTTTTAGGTACAACCTGCACAGGACTGACCCATGGGCTATCCGAGATCGGGTAAATCAGTCCTGCATCCAAAAGTTTGATAACTTCTTTCTTTACTACTTCCTTAATGTTAGGGTTCACTCGCCTCTGGGGTTGCACAGTAGGTTTATAATCTTCCTCCATAAGAATCTTATGTGTGCAAAAAGTTGAGTCAATCCCGTTAATGTCGGCCACACTCCATGCGAGTACCCCCTTGTATTTTTTTAGGACCTCTAAGAGTTTAACTTTTTGTTCTTGTTCCAAGGAAGAGTTTATGATTACCGGGAGTTGGTCCTCTCCCTGAAGGAAGGCATACTCCAAATGCTTAGGAAGCTCTTTGAGATCAACGTTAGGAGGTTCGATAATAGAAGGTTTGAGCTTGTTTTCGGGCTTTCGGAGCTCGAGATGCTCCGTTGCCTCTTGTTTGGGGTAGAAGGAGACTGCATTAACATCCTCCGTCTTTTCCACCTCTAGCAAAGGCAGAAAACTCTCGTCCCGTAGCCAGCCTTCATCGATTTGTTCGTCGACGCAACTATCAATGACGTCTGTGAGTTCATCTACTTCCCCGATAAAGTAGAGCCGGTTGGCTGCTTCGAGGGAGAGGTCCATAGAATCCTTAATGTCGAAGGTTGTGCTATCGTCTCCCACTCGTAAGGTCAATTTGCCATCGTAGACATCGATGACTGCACGAGCGGTAGCAAGAAATGGTCTACCTAAGATGATAGGTACCAAGTCATCCTCCTCCATATCTAGGATTACGAAGTCGACCGGGAATTTGAATTTCCCAACTTTGACTAGCACATTCTCGCATATCCCTACGGGGTACTTGACTGATCTATCGGCTAGTTGGATGTTCATACGGGTAGACTTCAATCCAGAATATCCTAGTTTACGGAACATAGAGTGGGGCATGAGATTGATACTCGCTCCCAAATCGGCAAGAGCATTCTTGATTGATAGAGGTCCTATGGAGCAAGGCAAGGTGAAGCTGCCCGGATCATCTACCTTCTTTGGTAGCCCTCGATGGGTTACCACTGAGCATTCTTCCCCCAGGGTCACAAGACCCTCGAGTTTCTTCCTGTTAGCGAGCAGCTTTTTGAAGTATGTGCTATACTTTGGCATATGATAGCAAGCATCAAGGAGAGGTATGGTGACAACTGAGTCTTTTAGGTATGACAAGAACCTCTTGTTATCATTCTCAGTTTTCTGGTTCCTTAACCGGGATGGGAATGGAATTCTCACAGGTGGGTTAGGAAGGGCCGATGGGGAAGGGGTCGTCATGGGCGGTTGGTCTGGGGTGCTAATGCCGACATCCTCCTCCTCCTCCCCAGGTTTGTCTGGATCGAGGGTGATGGGGGACGAGTTTGGGTAAGGAGGGTCTTTGGTTGTCGTTCCAGCTCGTATGGTTATCGCGAGCGTGGGGTCCTTTTTTCTTACTAATGGTGTTTGAAGATTATCTAAGGCTGAGTTAAGCTTGTTGAAAAATTCTCCAATATCCTCCTGCTGCTCGTCCAAAAGCTCATTAAGGCCTTTCATTTGCAAGTCTTTTTCTTGAGTGAAGTGACCAAGGTCATCTTCGAAATTGCTCCTGATTTTGAATCCAGGGCCTTCCTCCCCTTCTCTTTTCTTTACCAGATTTCCCCAAAGGGTGTAATCGTCATTTTGGTAAAAAGGCAAAAGGGAGGGATCAGCATAAATGTCCCCTCCTGACAAGCAAACATGTTCAGTTGTGGCTGCTCCTCCGCATTCTTCTACCTCATGCGGGCCTCCACAGTAATCGCAGATCAAGTAAGGATTCGACAGCTATTTAGGTAATTGCGATCCAGCTAGGTATTCCACTCTTTTGTGAATTTTGCTCAACCGATCCGAGGTGATCTCAGAAATGCTGACAGTCGACTCAGGTTCATCCCAAGTGTCATCCTGGTCTTGAGCATATTCTTCAATCCTATCCCATCCTTCCTCGGCACTAAGATTGGCCAATCTTCCTTTCCTAGATTGGTTAATTCCATTTCGGTCATTAGAGGAGATATTTTCGTAGAAGATTTGGACCAAGAGTCAAAGCTCAATGTCATGATGGGGAACTTGTCTTATTGAATCTTTGAATCTAGTCCACGATTTATAGAAGGGTTCGTCCTTCTCCTTCCGGAAACGGAGGATCCTATCTCTAAGTGCTGAGGTTTTTCCAGGTGGAAAGAACTTCTCATAGAACTTGGATATGAGTTGCTCCCATGTGAAGATAGATTCAGAAGGGAGTTTGTCATACCATTCTTGGGCTTTTTCATATAAGGTGAAAGGAAAGAATCGCAATCGGGATGTGTCTCTAGTAGCCCCATCCGTATGGAGGGTGTCTACTATTTTTAGGAAGTCCTTGATGTGTTGGATTGGATTTTCCTCATCTAGTCCGCTGAATTTACACACACTTTTGACAAGCCAAACATCGGGTGCATGCAGGACCTCACTGGTGTGTTCGTGCGGGTAGACAATGGCATTTGAAAAGCCACGAGGAGTTGGGGAAGAGTAGTCCTTGAGACGCTTAGGAGGAGGTATTATAGGGGTACTCATCTCGCTGTGGGAGCTAGGGGTTGTGGTGTGATTTTCTGAATTTTCCTCAGAAAGAGGTGCATCAAAGTCGATAGCAATGCTGGATGGTTCAGGAGTTGAGTGAGTTCGTCTTAACCTACACATTTCTCTTTCGGGTTCTGCATAAGGCAAGACAAGGTCTCTAGTGGTACTACGACTCCTAGTGATCCTAAGGTTGGAGAATTCGTTGGTTGCCATGATAGCGGATGGTGAAGAGTCACGAACAAAAGCACAAAGAAATAAGATAGACTAAAGAAGACCTAAAAATAAAAATAAAATCTTACTAGAAAGGAATCTAGCAAGTAGACCTAATAAAAAGAAATCCTAACCTAGACAATAACTATTCCCCGGGCAGCGGCGCCAAAAACTTGATGCGTGGGAATCGCAACAGGCTTTACCTCTCGAGGGATCTCGAGAAGCTTACAACCCCCACCAGGCAGTGTACCTGATCGTTGTAGTATAGTATAGTGACAAGTACCGGGGGATTGATCGTTCAGCTTAGGAATAGTGTCGCTAGGATTAGAAAGCCTAAATACTAGTTCTAAAGGTGAGGGATGATTATTTTTGTGTTTTTATATTTTTTTAGAAAGCAATTAAAATCTCGGGTTTTGGAAGAGTGGGCGGAATTCGTTGCTATTCAACTAACCCAATACTAAGATGCAATCAAAATAAAATACTAAAAATGAAAATAAACTAATTATACTAAGGTTGTGAGCAGTAATTGGAGAAAATGTGTTTACTTAGATTTCACTACTCCCTAGATATCTTTTACACGTTAATTACTTGTTATAATTGCATGGATGACGGATTGTATTCCTTAATACCATTCATGGGGTGGCATACATAACTCCCCAATTCTATGAGCTCTTATCTCCTCCTACACCATGCCCAGCACAACTACAGTATTTAAACACAATAACAGTTAAATGCAAAAAGGTGAGAATGATGCTTACAAAATGAATTAGGACTGAGGACAAGTTACCAAGGACAAAGAACATAACCTAAACTTCCCATGAAGCTTCTAAACCATGGTAGTCCAGCTCTCACCATTCACCATGCTTCAATCTTCAAACAAACTGATTTTTTTTTTATTTTCTTTTCTATTTTCTTTATTTTTGATTATTTTTGGATTTTGAAATAAAACTAGTTTAGATACTTACTGAGCTTACAAAAGCTTATGATTAAACTAAATTGAGTGTAATGGAACAGTAAACAAGAGCATTTAACAGTTTAAGAGAAATTTGTCAAATTTCCTCAAAATGCCAAAAACTGAATTCCGATAACAAAGCTTGAAATTAAGGTTAAAAGAAGTTCAAATTACAATAAGGAAACTGAGTACAACATGTTTTTATTGAAATTACAACTGAATTGGTAAATTACACTACCTACGATTAAGCTAGATTAAAGCTACACTAATACTCCTTCAATACTGCTTCACTCTTTCTTTTTATTGACCCTCTGAGCTCTGTGGGTCCCAGCAGTCAAATCCCACCTCTACTCTTGGCTGTAGGATCACTTAGGAGCAATCTTGTCCCTCCATTGTTTTTGGCGGGAAAACTTATTTGAAACCAGTTGGTGGATTGGGTGGTGTGTTTGGAATCTTGTGTTTGTTTGATGGTTGGAGTGATAAGGGTGTTGCAGAGGTTGAAGTGATTGGCAAGTGGGGAGAGTTGGGGGTGAATACCAGGGTGGTTTGGTTGCAGTGGTGAGGGTGGTATTTGAGGGGGAAGGTGGGTTTGACCCACGTTTTGACCCTGGTATAATAAAAACGGGGTGTGTGGGCTTGGATGGGGGTTTGGGCCAAGGTGTGTATGGAGTGGGCTTTGCGTTTATATTTGGATTGGAGGGAGTAGTATATTGAGGGTGTCCGTTTGGTTTTGTAGAAATAACTTCACAAGGACCATTTTGTATTTTGCTCAATTTGGAGGACCTGAAGTGACAACTTTCCAAAGTGGTAACCAAGGACTAAACCTGCCATATAATAATAACCAAGGACCATAATTTCAATTTTCCAAATTTTGAAACCCCGAGGACCAATTTTGTCATTTTTAAAACTGCAAGGACCAAACGTGTAATTTTCTCAAACTTTTCACCCAAGGACTTGTTTTGAAAATTTTTGAATTCCAAAGGACTTGGGTTGACTTTTCTTTCATTTCAAACTTCCAAGGACTAGTTTTGTCAATTTTTGAAACTTGAGGGACTGAAACTGCCAATTTTTCAACTTTGTACGTTTTTCATCTGTTTTTTATTGTTTTGCATTTGAAACATATAAAACACATTCCTGGGATATTTTCACTATTTTGATTCAATATTGAGTGTTTTTAGATGTTTTGGCAGCTCAGAAAAGGTAAGAATGATGAGTATTTACACACTCATCAGGGAGTTCTTTAAAATGTGTTTCTAAAACATGTCGTTTCTCAAAATTTTCTTCACGATGGCTTTCGTATACTTCAGTACGAAACCCGGACTTCAATGATGACTTCTGATTATTTTCAAATCAAGGACTCGTATGTTCAAAGACGAAATCTTTTTCAAAAAGTTCGAGTCTAAACAAACGAAAAAGAATTCAAGCATAAACTCGTTTTCCAACAAAATTCTTGAGCACTTTTTCAAGATTGTTCAAAAGATTTCTCAAAATCTCTCAAAATGAGTGCTCAAGAAAACTCCCTCGAAACCCTTAATTGACTTTAAATAAGCTATTATTAACGGGGAAGTACAAAAACAAAAATGTTCAGATTTCATGCAAAATCAAATCTGTCTTTCTCTCCAAAAAGCTTTTTATTAATCAGTTGATATAAAAAATATCACGCTATGCTATTTTTGAGGGGGAGAAGACATGATTAAAATGTGTAAAGATTGTGGCTAAATCTCAAAAGAGCTCGACTCAGATAGTACCAATGAATTGACGAAGCTTAAAATGTCAGTAATCGAAAAGACTTGTCCTCGACGGGTAATAATTTCAAGCTAGTCTAACTAGTGATGTAAGCGTGTCTCGAATAGGACTTGTCTGAGTAGAGTGTACTGTATCGAGAGACTTTCTTTGGACTTGACCAGGACGGGTAATAATTTCAAGCTAGTCTAACTAGTGATGTAAGCGTGTCTCGAATCGGTCATGTTCGCTGAAAGTGGATCAATTCAAAAGTGCAAACTCATCTCGCATGTGCAAATTTCTTAAAAAATTCATGAGCACATGTGAAGGGGGAGTCCTTCAAAAGAAATGCAAAACTCTCGAAGTGTCAACAACGTGTTTTATTATTATAAACACTTTGAGAGATTTTCTATAAATGGTTTCATGGCAATTATAGGATAGTCATGGAGTTATAAGGTGACTAAGGTTAGGAAAAACCGTCCTATGATCCGCCAGAGCCGGAGGGATCTACCCAAGGACAATTCTAATAGATTAGAATTAGAAGTCCTTAGGTATGATTGAAAAAAGGAGAAAATGAGAAAGGAGAAAGAAGGGGTTGAAGAATTAAAAAGAAAAGTTATGAAAAAGGGTGAAAAGAAATAGCCCTCCATATGTTCAACCTTAGGGCAGACACCGGGTACAATTCGTATGCTACTGGTTGTTACTAAGGTGACATCGGTATTGAAGACAAAGAAGTCATGGACCCAGTGACGCACTGCACTAAACCTTCTTAACCACTCAAGTTCTCTTAAAAGAGCTTGTTTCATTCTCACAGGGAACCGGTATAATCTATCGACCTGTCTCTTAGAGATGGTTGATATTGAAACAGGAGACCTCTCCCTAATCTCCGCATAGGAAACCAAATGTGCACTTATCGAGTCTAGAGCCCCGAGATTCATCAAAAGATCTCATAGGAACACATGATATTTCTACACTGGTTGTTCATCATTAAGGACGCCAGATGTAAACTTAAGAGTCCTACGCAGATCTGAGCCATCTGCCAGAACATTTATGAGAGGATTCACATTTGTGATTCTCAATGATTGAATGGAAATTCCTGCCAGGGTCAACATCAAGCAGCCCTGACAGCAGGTCACTTCGGTAATTCTTTATGGGTTACGCTTAGTGTTCGCGGTGGTTTCAAACGGTCTACAGTCGTGGAGTGATCCCCAGCGACTCACCCAGTCATTGAGCTACTAAGTAGGTCTTGTAAGCTCTCTCGAGAGTATCTGACATGGGAACGGCCTTGGTAAAGTGATGCGTGGGAATCGCAACAGGCTTTACCTCTCGAGGGATCTCGAGAAGCTTACAACCCCCACCAGGCAGTGTACCTGATCGTTGTAGTATAGTATAGTGACAAGTACCGGGGGATTGATCGTTCAGCTTAGGAATAGTGTCGCTAGGATTAGAAAGCCTAAATACTAGTTCTAAAGGTGAGGGCTGATTATTTTTGTGTTTTTATATTTTTTTTAGAAAGCAATTAAAATCTCGGGTTTTGGAAGAGTGGGCGGAATTAGTTGCTATTCAACTAACCCAATACTAAGATGCAATCAAAATAAAATACTAAAAATGAAAATAAACTAATTATACTAAGGTTGTGAGCAGTAATGGGAGAAAATGTGTTTACTTAGATTTCACTACTCCCTAGATATCTTTTACACGTTAATTACTTGTTATAATTGCATGGATGATGGATTGTATTCCTTAATACCATTCATGGGGTGGCATACATAACTCCCCAATTCTATGAGCTCTTATCTCCTCCTACACCATGCCCAGCACAACTATAGGGATTGTAAACAGTGGCTCATGCATTAAATACAACCAATAAAGACCTAGTACGCCTCGGTTCATGTTTCTTAAGACGTTCAAGCATGTTAACATTTGAAGATCTGCCAGTTTTCTTAAGCCTAACATATAAATCATTCATCCAAAACAAGAATAAACAAGTAATCAACACATAATCAATATCTAGGTTTCATTAGATCTAAGCAAACACAAAAGAGATCTAGCCTAGCATGATAGAATTAAGACAAGAACATGATATAGACAACCAACACATAGACATATTGATTGAATTAGAAGAACACTTATCTTAATTAATCATGCAAGGTATCAAGGGGTTGGAACCCTTGAAAAACCTGTAAAGTTACACCAAAATCGTCTTTAGGGTTTCTCCCAAAACTTCTCTCTTTTAAATGTGAAAAACTAGAAAACTATATAGAGGAAAATAGGGATGACGGCGTCAAGAACAAAGGTGTGACGCCGTCATCTCGCCGCCAAATACTTCCTCGGACGGCCTTGATCTACTTCTGACGCCGTCAAGGCCTAGGCCATCACACAAATTACTCTTGACGCCCTGTGTGTGACGCCGTCATCAACTACGGATTTTAATTCTTGGGGTTTTGACGCCGTCAAGAAAAACTCTTGACGCCTTCATGTACTGTTCCCAGCATGGAAAATTGAGACTTTGCCGTTTTCTTCACTTTTATGCTCCAAAAACGTCCAAAATGGCTTCTTTTCCAGAATTCACTCTCCAAGTACCTAAAATCACAAAAGGAACGATTTAGGGCAATATTTGATCAAATAAATTCGGATTCGGGCTTAAATGACCCCCTAAAAACGGACCATTTTTCGCCTCATCATAAAGGTTAGAAGGAGTCTTCACACTATGCTTTTGACGATCTCTAATTCTTATCTGTAAGTACCAGATGTTTTATTGCTAACTGTTTATATGCAGGAACACTTCATCTCCATGGCGACAGATTCCGCATGCTCATACATACATCTGGAAGTTAAAGAAAGCTCCCTCAAAGATCTATACAACACAAAGTTCAAAGAAAGATTCTACGCCAAAAAGAAGAATATACAAAGTATAAAGACTAAAGATCAAAGTGAAAGAAAGGGAACTACGTGCATATGAATATCAAAGTCCAAAGATGTATGAGTATGTTGGAATGGCAAACAACCACCATAGATGCAGAAGTGACGAAAGGCAGATAACTCCACATCACAAAAGAACAAAGAACGATGAAAAATCAGTTATCAAAGATCACAATGCATGAAGGAACAAAGACTAAAGACTATTCTGCAACGACACACAAAGTTTAAGACAATGAACACGGAAGACCTAATCACGTGGAGCATCATTCGAATGACCACCCCTTAGGGGGAGATTGTTAGCATTAAAAATATATATATAGAAGTGATGGTCATTCTCATACTATAACTTTGTGTCATTTGTTAAGATTAGTAATAGTTTAGTCATTGGGCTTTGGACTTGGCAAGCTAATATGTCATATGCTATGTTTCATAAGCCTTGTTATCTAATCATGTAACCAAGTCCAAGCCCAAGCCCATAGAAAGCCTATGTATGGAACTATATAAGGCACCTTACCTCTCATTTGTAAGGTGTGCTTGTGTGTGGATTTGTGTGTGTTTCTTTGAATAAAAGCTCTCATTTCCATCTCTCTCTCTCTCTCTAATACACGAAATACATATATACATATCAAGTCACCATCTTTCATCTCTTCTTCATCTTTGCTTCTATAATGATGTGATAAAGTTGTGATATTTAAGGTCCTACAAGGAATACAATCCGTCATCCCCGCAACTATAACAAGTAATTAACGTGTAAAAGATATCTAGGGAGTAGTGAAATCTAAGTAAACACATTTCTCCCACTTATTGCTCACAACCTTAGTTTAATTTAGTTTATTTTCATTTCTAGTATTTTATTTTGATTGCATCTTAGTATTGGGTTAGTTGACTAGCAACTAATTCCGCCAAAATCCTTCAAACCCGAGATTTTTACTTGCTTTCCTGAAAATATAAAAATACAAAAAGAATCATCCCTCATCTCTAGACCTAGTCTTTAGGTTTTCTAATCCTAGCGACACTATTCCTAGCTGAACGATCAATCCCCCGGTACTTGTCATTATACTATACTACATCGATCAGGTACACTGCCTGGTGGGGGTTGTAAGCTTCTCGAGATCCCTCGAGAGGTAAAGCCTGGTGCAATTCCCACGCATCAATAGGGTCTTGGCTAGGACCTTTAACGAGCCATACCCATGGTCTAAGGACCTTGTGGATTTCGGCTACTCAACCAAACACACTCTAAAGGTGTCAAACTTATTCCAAACACTACCAAATCACTAAGCATGCATCAAGAATCAACCACAAACCTCAAAATGGGTCAAGAAACACAAAACCCACTTAAATTCGTGGGTTTAACCCACTGCTACAGTAGCATACGCATCCAAATACACTCAAAATGTATTAAAGTTGCACTCAAAATAACCATAACATCAAGAAAGGATCAAGAGTCATCCACAAGTAATAAACTAGTTCAAAAACAACCAAACATATCCAATTCGTGGGTCTTATCCCACGACCTAAGTGCAAAATCAAACCAAACACACCCAAATTGATACCAAACTTGCTTGTTTCATGTTTTTATTAACCAAAAACCATTAAAACATAAAAACCTACTTAGTTTAACCTAAAAATTACAAGTTCTTATAAGTTTGACTCGGATTAAAGTCAAACCCTCAAGCAAAGTTACACATCTTACCTTTTCTTATAAGATTTATATGTTTTGAACTACAAGGATGGTGTAGGTAATGATGAATGTCTCGAATTTGATGTGAAATAGGTATTAGAGGTTGTTTGGTGGTGTAAAAATTGTACAAGAATGATAAGAAAGTGATGGGGATTGTTTTGGTATAGTTGGATGATAACAAAATGATGGTGGTGATGGTTTTTGGGTGGTGGCCGGCGTTCACAACAAGAGGAGGGGAGGAAGAGATGAAAAAGATGAAGTTGAAGTATAAGGAGGGTTAGGGTTGGGTGGTGTTGGTTATATTTTGTGTCTATTGCTCCTTAGTCCCTAGTTTCTTAGTTATTTAGCCACAAGGGTTCGGCATAGGGACTTGTGGTGAAATAATCTTAGTCTCACCCGGTTTCACTAGTTTATAGTCATGAAAAAAATATTAGATGTTGCCGGAATTGTTTTTAAACCCTTCCGTTAGTTTTAGATATGTCTTTCCATAAAAGGTTATAACAAATACGTTTAATAAATAAAACGTAATGTTTCTTAAATATTGTTGACATAATTAAGTCAATGCTATAAAAATATGATATTACCACGATTGGGTTCATTCTAGTAGTTGCATTGTTCATAGTTCACAAATTCTCAAAACTTCCAGTCATAACTACTTATGTTAAGCAAATATAACCGGTCAAGGCTTATTTCTTGTTTATTAAGATTTTAAGTGCCAACGTCGCGTAGTGCTTAACAAAATCATGAATCCACATGTTCCATGTATCACAATGGTTCACATAATCAATCATTAATTTTCATAAGTACTGAAGAGCGT